>JAHREE010000152.1:2063786-2125263 GCA_033628505.1 Tringa tobata
ATCTAAACCTCCCCTGCCACAACTTCAGACCATTTCCTCTGGTCCTGTCATTATTCCCTTGGGAGAAGAGGCCAACACCCACCTCTCTACAACCTCCTTCCAGGTAGTTGTAGAAGGCAATGAGGTCTCCCCTCAGCCTCCTCTTCTCCAAACTAAACATGCCCAATGGTACTCTGCTGACCGCAATATTTAGGCAAATTTGGAACTCCTCTTAATGCACGAGAGTGATACCAAGAACTAAGCAGTTGTTAAGAAAGCTGAACAGCTTGGATGGGCAGGGAAGTCCTATTCATACACATCCACTTGGGTGTGTTATCAGCCACTGCATAAAGCAGCAGAATGCAGTGAAAACAGCATCTTTCCTTTACAACAAACTTCGATTTGAAATCAGTGCTATGAATAAACAACAGGCTTCAGTAGCATATACCTTTTTCATGTAAGGAAAAACAAATGGTGATTTCAGCATATAAAAGACAAAATCTCCTCACACTCCGCAGAAGCCTCTCTAAACACATGTAATTTTTGAAATGTACACCAAAAATCGCACGTAGCACATGTGTGTATAATACAAAGAACAGTGTCCAGATAGACATTTGCCAGTGGGTATAAACAAAACAACTTAAAAGGGAACAGTGTGGCCACGTACAGGTGCAGACAGATACAAGCCTTCATGCTTTTAAGCTGTCTCCACTGGAAGTGAGGTGCTGCCTGGAAGTGGTGTTGCAAGACCAGGCTGCTCCTGTCCCTCCACACCACCATATGGTCTGGCCACAGCACCATCCTGACACCCACAGCCTCCGGGACAGAGCCAGAGTCTTTCCTCCCAGCGTGCTCCCAGCACATTTCCACTCTCCCACGCACGCATCCCCCTCTGAAGTTAGCGAAATGGAGGCTGAAAGGGGACATGGTTATTCTCTGCAACTGAACAGAGAAATAAAAGTATCAAGGGATAAGTGTCAGGAAGAAAAAAGACCTATTCAAGCTAAAGACAATGCTGGCAAGAATAAACATGGGTATAAACTGGCCAAGAAGAAATTCAGGCTAGATATTAGAATCAGACTTAACGAGAGCCATGACGATCTGGGACAGCCCTCCAGAAGGAACTGTGAAAACAACAAGATTAAGTGAATTTTAAGACAAGGCCTAAGACGGACCTGAAAAGACTCTATTCTGCTTTCTTTGTTAAGGTTTATGACTATGACTCATTACCATTCTGCATTTCATTCAAATTTCACATGCCCTCTTACACTGCTAAGACAGAAATATGCATGTCAGAGAATTACATGTTGAAACACAAAGGTTTGCAACCTCTTTCCATAAAATTCCACATCTACAAAGCACAAGTTCCTGCAATTTCATTCTGTTCAAAGCTGGAGGGGACAAGAAACCAGACAGAGCTGGTGTGAGTCCCAGGGTCCAACAAGCGCTTTGAAACATATTCACTGAGTAAAGACTTTTAAATGTCTCCAGAAAATGCAGGTGTGCAAATTACTCCTGATATAGACAGGACTTACGTTCCCAGCATCCCTTCAACCACTGTTAAACAACACCCCCACAAGCATTTTTCAGCTCATAAAAGCTTTATGAGCTGAAAAGTTCCTTTAGGTTTGTTTCTCTTTGTTTTTTTTCAGCAGTTAATCCATTACCTTCCAGCAACAGCATCATCCCTCACCACTACAATACATAGGAGCTATGAATATGAGGGCACGAGGTGGCAAGTTTTGCATCTTTGCAGTGAAAGACAAAGTCCTCTGTCTGCTCCAATGCCACGGAAAGCTGCTAATGTGATAACACACCACAGCGTAGGGCTGTTGTGCTTTCTCACTTTCACTACACGGTGACGATCCCAAGGAAACAGCCTGTTGTTCCACTCGAATGAATGAAGATCCAAGCTCCTTTCCATTACGAAACATGTGCGTGGTCCTTTCTGTAGCTTAGAAAGGGATGTTTCCCCATGCACAAATATATTTCCCTCATTAATTGGAACACCTGCCTTAAATCTGCCCATGTGCCATAGGCTGTCAGAAAAACCATGCCTTATATCCCTCATTAACTTGTGCACCTGCCTCATACTTGCTCACATGGAAGTATATGGATTGTTTGTACAAAACATTTTCTCAATGAAAACTGCTGTATTCTTATACAAATAAGCAGCTTAACCTATTCAGCGATGTGTTCGTTCTTATCAGAGTTAAAGCAAATTTTCCAGAATTTAAGCCAATGAACTTGACCTTCCACCAGGCCTCCAAATTACTTCTGCTTCCATGGGTAATTTTTTTTTTATCTAAAAGTAACTGAAGCTTCCTTTATGAAAGTTTTAATTGATTGTAAGCATGCATTTTAAAAGCTAGAAGTATAACTATTTACCTCCTGGATGGCTTAAGAAAAGAAGTCCTCCAGGAGAAACGTTTTTTCCTCCAATAAATTTCAGGGCTTATTGTATTAAAAAATTGAAAATATTTAATATCAACTTTCAGTTATACATGGTACTACTTTATATTAAGGGGGTGGGTATGTGTGTGTGTTTAAGGCAATCTAAGATCCTTGCCAGTATATTTAATTGAATTTAACCCAGTCAACATTCAATGTCTTTCAACTGCAGCCTGAGCCTACAGTAATAACGAAGAATAATATCCCCCACATTCCATACATCCATAACACATTCCATACATCGACAGCACATTCCAGCCGAAGACTTCAAAGTGCTTCAGCGAAGTTGGTGCCAGTTTAGCAAGGGCTTGAGACCGAGAAGAAAGGTGCAAGAAACCCCTCCCGCTTCTCCCCTCTACCAGTGCATGGCCACAGGTGAACTCCACCACACTTCACCAGGAGCTGGGACACCCACCGGTCACAAAGGCACTCCTGAGCTGGAAGGGACACGCTTTGTCTTGCTGGCTGGGAATGGCTAAAAATGCCTGCATCTCTCAAAACTCCATGCGTTTGGCGTGACCCTTCTCTTCCACATGAAGCACACAGTATTGCTCATAACTAACAAAGCCTAATAGCACCTCCACGGAGCACTTAAATATTATTATGCCTATGCTACACATGGCAAATGGAGCTGCAGAGAATAATGCTCAGCTGTGTTAGTATAATGGCAAGGTTTTTACTGTAATTAAGTGATACGACTGATAGGAAACAAAACATGGTAGCGTAGTTCCGCGGAGCCCTGCTTCACTATTAAACTGTTGCTTCTGGCAAAAGCCAAATAATAAGGAGGTGAAGAAAGACAAAAATAAAATCTCATAAATATTTCCAACACTTGTGCATACAAAAGGAAAATATTATATTCATTTATACACAATACCGTTTAAAGAGAAAACCTCTCATTATTATTCCTATTTGAAACAGCTATTATTAGAAGGGCTTTGGTAAGCAAGTTGTCATTTCTTAGGAGACACTTCTGGACTCTTGACTTGAAAATCATGAAGGCCTGTGCTTATAACCCTCACTGATTATTTTACTTCGGAATGCTAAGCTATATTACCTTGAAGACATGCCAAAGCAAAGGAGGAAAAACTTTCATTTTATCAGAGACATGTAATGGTGAAAACTGTATTTCATGTTCCCATTTAGCTGAGATAAAAAAGCCAAAGGTACAGTTTATGTTGTTCCTCTATGAGTGCAGATCAATTTTCGTATAGAGAGTGATACAATAAGAAGCCCAAGTATGTCCTAGTGAAAGGCATATGCTAGTAATATTTGCCAAATTCATTCCTATTCAGCACCTCCTATGTACATTTTCTTTAGCACAAAGAAAAGTTTATGGACTGAGGAACAAAAAAGTGAAACTGGACTTGACAGGATTTTTCAGACGAAGTCTTTCTTTTCTGGAGAAAGAAAAGACTAATCCAAAACCTAAGACAGAATAAATCTTCGGCAGCTCTAACTTAACTTGTGGTAAGTAGATATAGGGTGCTTTTTCTCTGTGCATAGCTAAATGCAGGATTTTCCACTGCCAGATTCTGAAAACAGACAAATAAACTCCTTTTTGACCTTGCACTAGACACATGACAAATCCCTTTATGTTTAAAGAGAATACAGATAATGCCACATAGAGAATTTCATAATATTTCAAGAAAAAGATCTTTTTTTCTATGCTGAAAGACTAAATCATTACAAAAGGCAGAATTCTAAGGATGTATAGCTTTAGCTCTACTTATAAACACCCCTAGACATATGCACATATAAACCTGGAAAATGCAAGTGCAGCTGCAGGAAGTTTGTGAAGATGAAGAAGGCAAATCCTTAAGAAAGTCTGTCCTGAGGGCCTGATGACCCAAGTGAAAACAAGAATAGCTATGAAGAGTGGCTATGCATTGATACAGTGTCCTTTAGATATTCCAGCTTGAACTAATTCCTAATTTAATGAATCATACGCTGAAAAAACCAAACCAAACAAACAAAAAAAAAACAGAAAAAAAAGTATAAGACTCTCCTTGATGTATATGCAGAGAAATCCGGAATCAGATGCCTGTCTGAAGAAAACAGCCAGGTACCACACCGTCCCAAACCATCCTACTTCTTTCTGTCCACCTGGAACACAGAGCTGCCCAGCACAACCCGCTATCCCATATGCAATAAGCTGTAGAATAACTCAACAATGTAACAAGAAAAACTAGTTCACTACTAGACACTCTAACTGTTAATAATTAAGTCAAATTAACCACATTTCCACAGGTACAGAAGTATTTAATATGTGGCTTAACTCTAGTCTTCAGAAATCACCCTTCTGTTCTGACTTACCGGACTTGCCTCATTTAATTGAGACTTCCAAGACACGGGCAACATCTAAAGCTTCAGAGAAAATCATGATAATATAGCACAGAAACAAAAGCAGTGTTCAAATGTTAAAATAACAGAACTGAAATTTCTACTTTATGAAATAGAAGGTTAAGCTATCACAGATATGACTTGTGCAATTTTACATCTTGTAAATATAAAGTAGGATAATAAGCATAAAGTGAATAAAGACACAAAATCCACTGCAGGAAAAGTCCAATAATGACATGGTACATCTCAAGGAAACAGCTTCTACCTTTTGATTTTTCAGTGAAAGTCTACTAAGCACAAGTCTGGCAAAACCAAACAAAAGGCTTTCATAAATTATGAATTCTGTTGGGTAAGTTCTTCAAGGATAGGGAGAACCAATGAGAAAATAGAAAACAGTTTCTTACATAACCATTCAACAGTATTGCATACAGTTAATGTATAGAGGACATAAAATGAATTTTTAATGTGTTCCTTCAAAAAAGAAAATAATTATAAAATAGCTATAAAATAATCATAAAATAGCTACAAAATAATTAAACTGAATGCAACATTGAACCTAATAGATATTTTGAGCTTTATCCCTTTTGTCAGTTCTTTCACGCTTCATTGTAAAAAAATAAGGTTTTACCAAAACACCTTGAATAATAGTCAGCTGGCAGGCTTCTTTAATGTAAAATTGTATTGTCTTCAGCTATTGCATTATGGAGACATATTCATCATAAAACTCAACAGTTCATTGCTACTTCAGGAGTTTCTGTTCTGGATACCCGTGGAATTGAAGCTACATACACATGTACAGTGTCATCAGCTAAAAAATGTAATGAAACTAAAAATTAAGCCAATTTGCATCTCAGATTCCATAAATTGGATTAAAAAAGTATTATGATATGCTATGAAAACATGCAAAAACCCTTCCCCCAAATCACAGGAGTCCACTTGTGGATGCAGTACAGTACCTTAACCTTTTTTAGCTGACTACACCGTACATGGCGTTGTTAATTGCTACAGACTAATGGAATGTTAAAATAATCTAGTGCTTCATTTAGGACTAGTAATGCATGAAATGGAAGCTGTGGAATTAAAATGCTTGTTTCACAGATAGCTGAAGTTAAATCAGTGACTCGACAGCATTGCATAAGAAAACTGGACTACTGCCATCATGACTTTTAAGAGGAAACACAACAGTTTCATATTCATTCTTACACAGAAATTAATCTTATCCTAAACCATATATATAACATATTTCTAAGGTTTCTTAATGGATAGAAAAATAGACCTACCAATATTTAGAAACTTGCTGTCTAGATAAAACTTGTACTTTGCATCCTTCAGTGATCCAAGAAACACCTCCAGTATATTCTAAAGCACACCAGTTTGTTACGATAAACGGTCCATTCTGATGGACTGCAGGTCTAAAATGAAAAATCTTACCTGTGTCATTGCCTGTGATTTGAATAACATACAATCTTATGTCATTTCCACTATCAGGATGTGAAGTAGAAGGAGACACCTCTTGAGGTTGTAAAGCCTCTGTGGCCTCCTTCACTTTGGGTGGTGTAGTAGGTCGTGCAACTGCAGTAGCAGTTGATGCTGTGAAATATTCCTTATCGATTTCTGGTTCTAACATCTTTCCTGTCAAATCATCATCAGCAGTGGCTTTACTGGGAGAAACAGATTCATCAATTATGATGATGTCATTGCTTGTTACCTCCTCTTCTTCCTCAGGAATGATACGTGGTGACTTTTCAGTTACAAAAGGCTTGGATGATGATGTAGGCTGAATTTTGTCTACAGCACTAATTGGAGATGTTGTTACATCACTGATAGTTGTTGCCTTATCTGTTGCATTAGCTGAAAACATAGATGTTTTGATTTCTTCAGGTTCTTCTGATATGCCTGAACCTTCCAGAGTCTGGTTTGGAGAAGCTCCCAAAGTCAGATGAGTAATGGCTTCCACAGTAGAATGACCTGTCGGTGTCGTATGGAGGGGCAGTGCAGATTCCCAGCTCGCTAGATCACTGTCTTCTTTCCTAGTGGGGGCTCCTCTGCTTTCGTATGTTTTTGCTTGGGTACCCACAGTCACAGGCATCGCTTCAGTGACCTTCTCTTCTTGATCAGTAGCAGTTTCAACTTTCGGAGTTACTGTGAGATGCAAGGTCTTGGTGCTAGTTTCATCAGTTCCCAGAACTCTTCCGGAATCTGTGAGCTTCACTGCAGGCACTGGTACTTCTGTTGTTGGATATGTCTCATCATAACCTGATCCTGTCTCATCTTGTTTTTCCTGAAGAGTAGTTTGAGATGATTCAGAACCTGGTGCTGTCTTTTGTTCATGTATTTGGACAGATGTCACAGAGAAGGTAGACTCTGTAGCACTATCTGGTTCTTTTTCTTGATCTTGCGTGGAGAGTTCCTCTGGGAACACCTCACTACCTTTTGCAGTTGTTTCTGTTGCTTCTGTATGAAAGATACCATCAAAAGGAGTCTGATCAGTAACTGCCATATCTCTGGTGACCCCACTGTCTACAGTAACTGGAACTAGGGAAGCATCATGTTCTTTCTGTGGAACTGTAGTATCTACCTTTGTTACATCTGTAAATATCATAGATTCCTTTGTCCCTCCAAGGTCAGCTGATGGTGTTCCTTTTCTGTCTGGAACTGTTGCCAATGACTCCTCCCCAGTTGATGTCATGATGCTTGTCTGGCCTTCCTCTGTCACTGTGTATTTTGAGACCTCCATTTCAGTAAAGACTTCTTCAGCGGGCGTTGCTACCAATGTCTCAGTAGCCTCTCTTTGTTCAACTTCTAGTGTAGGAATGGACGTTTTCAAAACATACCCTGATGTCTCATCTCCTTCATCTTCAGCTACCCCTGTGACTGTGGGCATAGCAGTTGGCAATACAGTAACACCTGAGGAGCTAAAGGGCTTTATTGTGGCACTACTTTCATCCACTGATATTTTGGATACTGTGATCATTTCCAAATCCAAGGAGCCGCTTGTGTGAGAGACACCTGTAGTATCTTTACTCTGATCAAAATCAGCTGATACAACTTCTTCATCACTTTTTGTTCCTGCTGGCTCTATGCTTGTCTCAGTTTCATCTGTAACTGCTGAAACTGGAGTTCCTGGATGCTGTGTATTTTCTGTAATTTGCCCTGGAGACGATGTAGGCTCCATTCCAGAGATACCATCTTCTGTATCTAACTCATGTATTCTCTTAGTATGAGATGACTCTTCTGTTGTATACCCCTGATCTTTATCTGTTGGCAGCCACATGCCAGAAGCTGGAGGAGCCTGTGTGAACTTCTCACTTGCAGAACATCCCTCAGATCCTGCTGTAAGACATGTAGGAATGACAGTTGCGGTATGTGGGATCTTGACATCCATTGTTCTTGTTTCTGGCTCCTTCGTTTTCTCCTGCTCCTCTAAAACGACTGATTCTGCTGTTTGCTGAGATGAATGGATAACAGATGTGGTGTCTTCTCCAAAGTATTTCGGGGAAACAGTGCTTCCTGAGAGAGCAATGGCCTCAGATCCTGTTTGATTAACAGTTGATACAGAAAAGGATACAGGCATTCCAGATGACACTGTAGGCTGCACATCTCTCAGGTCCTCTCTGCTTCCTTCAGCTGACGCCTCATTATCAAACACTGTCGCAGAACTAAATTTAACGAATGGAGTTGACTCATCTGCTGTGGAAAATTGTCCAGTGGTTACTGCATGCTCATCTATGAGTGTCTCTGATGCAGCAGGCACGTCTGAGTCTGGGACACTACCAGTAACCATGCCAGAAACTCTATCAGGCACAACGGTGTACATACTCTCTCTGCCCTCCCCCTCTGTAGTAAGATCATACTGATCAGTGAACAAAGCTTTAGGGATTACAACAGTTGTAAATTTCTTGTCAGATTTTGCCTCCATTGACTTTTTTGTGGGTTCTTTTGTTGAGTGGGCACCAAAATACATATTCTCTTTTGTTAGTGAAACTGAAGTCCCTGTCCTGGGAAACTCTCTCCGAGAAGCTGGTAACAAGCTATCTGTAGCTGTCATCATAGGACCCACTTCTATTTGTTCAGTCTGATTATCATCATCATGTTTTTGTGTATCATCTCCTGTGTCAGTATCTTCCCACGAGCCAGTGGCACTCTTAGCTACAGCTGTGCTATCCTGAAAAATTATAGAGGTCAAGAAAGCGTCCTCAATGCTTTCAGACCTACCTTGTTCCTCGGGCAATTCTGCTTCAGAGTAAGTGTGCTCCAGTTCCAAAGCTGCAGATGTGCTCTCTGTTAACCTTGGTGAAACATCATATTCAGTCCTTCCCAGTGTATCGTAAGTGCTTATTTCGCCATCTGTGACAGTCTGAGGTAGAAGGGTGGTTAACTTAATGTTTTCCATAAGCACCTCCATTTCCCTTTTTTCCTCAGCCACATCAGTAGTCATTTCTGTGTCTTCTTCAGTCTCTAGGGTTGTTTCCTCCAAAGCAGGGACTTCTGTTTGGGTGACAGCCACTTCCGTAGCCAAAGTCTCAAAAACAGGAGGTTTAAGAGTAACTTTAGCAGGTGATGATTTCACACTGTCAGTTTTCAGAGATGTGGTCAGCTTAACTGTTGTAGGCTCTGTTATGATTTTTTTACCTTAAAAAAGAAAAAAGAAGGGTTAAGGAATCATTCAGCAAGAACATAAACAAATACTACTTTAATTCAGTCTGAATGTTCCCAGCAAAAACTAAATGCTACACTGAGAAATAAGTATAAGGCCAAAGACTTTAGATGATAGTTGTTTAGTGTACAACAGAGCTTTGAATAACATAAAATAACACATTATAAAGCTGCAGAACATCTGACAATGTCAGATGAAATGAGAAGAGCAGAAGTATTCTTCATAGCCATTGTTTATAGAATTACCCCTAGAAATCCTCATATTATACAAGTACCCATCAGACAGCTAAGTACTGATGAGGGAATATAAAAGTTTATTTCATGATGTCATGAATGAGTGGTACTGCAAACCTGTGGGTTTTCTTCAAAGCTTACTGTAGCATGCAACTCATGTATAAAGGGAGCGAAATACCGCTTTGGTTTATTTTCAGCACATAATTACAAATTGCAAAAAGGAACCCACACAGGAGTAAGAGCGTGCTTAAGCAACAGGAACAAACATGCCACCATAAAGTACTGTTTTACAATGCCGCAAGAGATGTTGCCCTGCATTTAAATTATACGGAGAGAAATTTATTATGGGGAAAGGTGAGAACAGTAAACCATAAGATCATAAACTTAATACTATAATGATGTTGATCTTTGGAAAACACTTCAAAGATGTACATATGAAACACCTTCTTACACAAAAGTGCTTCTATGGGAGTGTAGAACATGAAAAGGCAGAGTGTTGAATCCTCAAAATGACGGGAAGAATATGGGGGTACCTGCCCTAGATTCACAAGAAACACAAAGGAAGGTCTTTCCAGTGAACAAAATTGTGATGTTTTAAAGAATCTTGCTGCCTTATCCCTTGTCCACTCTTTTTGCCACAGATTTTAATACAATGTGGGGAAGAAATATGTGCCAATAACCATGACACTGTAAAGTCTTATATCAGATTTTAAACTCCTGAAAAAGGTGAGTTTATGCTGAGAAAACAGAATTTACTTGTGAAAAGCCCTGGGTGGAAACACCTTCCCCAGTTCTTCTGGGTCCAGATCCTTATCTGGATCTGAGTTAAGAGCACAACATGATCTGTTAAACCACACTGAGCATATGAAGAACGCATTGAACAGGCTGTGTATATGAGGTCTAACTGCTTAGAAGACAGACACAACTACACCTACAGCTTCTTGCAAAAGACAATACTACTCAACGTCTAATAGAGCAAAGAAGTGTGTTCCCCTAACATGCAGAAATCAAAGAATCACAGTATTTTAGAAGAACGTATTGAAGCCAAAGGCTCGTTATTACAGCTGTGAGTTAATAAAAGAGATCAGGAAATCTTACTCAATGTAAGGCATGATTACTAGCTATCGAGGAAAAAGTGAGTTCTGAGATAGGATTTTTACTTCCTGACATATGGGGATGAAGATGTTGTAGATGATGGTGCAGCCTCTGACTGACACAGGACTTGCAGGATCTAATAGTATGAGCAAAGAAGAGGAAGAAAAGTGAAAAATTTAGAAAGACTCAAGTCAGTCATGTGTTTGTGCAATGACAGTTTATACTCAAGCATACACAGTATGTATGCATGAAATCAGTTCTTTTCACACGCCCATGTCTAATTAGGTACCCCTTTGATATTTGTAGATATGAATTCCACATGTGTATGTGAGGGTCAGACAAATATTTGTTTAGTTTCACATACCAAGCTCTGAAAATGTCACATTTGCAAGAGACCTATTTGATTTAACCTGAAGGCTTGCCCTCAAGACAAGCCTGAAGACAGGCCTGCCAGCTGATGGCTGCTTAGGATTTCTAGGAGAATGGGTAGATTTACAGAGAAGGGAAATGAGGAAAAAAGAGCTGATATTTCAGCTTTCTTGACTGAGAAGTGAAAGGGAAAAGGAAATTGTGAGGGTAGGAAAATACGGCATTGCAATGTTTAGAAGTGGTGGTGTTCTCTGCCAGCAGAAAAAAGAATGGATTCTTTTCCCTACCATATGTTAAATCTTTTGTGGTTTTACAAAGAAGACTTAGCTACTTACATACTCTTTTTTTTTTTTTTTTTTATAGATTAAAAGTTTCAGTTGAGCAAGAAGGAATAAAGTTCTTGAAATCCCACTAAGCAAAGCACAGCCTCAACACAAGTGATTTTTGTGTTTTGGGGTTCTGCAACCTAAGTGGATCTTTCTTACTCTTTTCAATGCCTACGTGATTCAAGTGTGAGAAGGTGTTCACACAATCAAGAATCAACACATTTTTTTCCCTCTACTTCCATGAGTAAGGTTTAAACCACAGGATTTTACTTCACAACTAGGGAGTGAGGAGTAACTCAAGTTAGCATTGTCCTCCTGAGTGGTAGTTGGCAAGGGTTTAATTTCTACTAAAGAATCGACCAATTTGCCTTAACTGTTCTTTTTTTTATGGCAAAATGGAAAAGATACAACATAGTCTCATATTCTCCTATTCTTATTCTCCTTATTCTTATCAAGGATAAGTTTCCTTACTGCTAATTGAATTTTTTTTGTTGCTAACACCAAGTACTCATTCAGACCCCAATTATCGTATTTTAAGTGACTATCAAGATCACCGTGACAGAATACGAAAACTTAATACCATCTAAAAAAGCTAGGCAAAAATGAGGGCATGGGGATAGATTTTAAAATCTGTGGAAAAAAAAGGGTAATTTTATGTCATCACTGCTGGGAACTTGTGTGCACTTACTCACAAGCATTTATGTAGCTTCCCAATTTCCAAGAAATGTTTGGAAGTCCCAAAAGTTCACATATTTATGCTTGAGATGCAGCTATTTGTTTTTCATGACTCACTATCTGCTAAGTACTTGTTAAAATAGGTACACATTTACAAAGTAAACCTGAAAAAACACAAGCGTATTTGATTCACTTATAAGTGAATCAATAAATATTAAATTCATATACTTGTCTAAGAAAAACACAGATTTTTTTAGAGAGTTTATCATTACCAGTGTGCAAAGAGCAGTTCTGGTTAAAATCAGCTACAGGCCCTCTAAAACTACTTTGTCATAAATATCATACATAATAACAGATCATTCAGGTTTGCAAACTTATTTGAGTGGATCAAAAAAAGATGCTTCTTCAAGGAGAAATCTATCAATACGTTGGAGTTTTTTCTTCAGGAAAAGAAAAAACCAAAGAGAAGATTGCTTTTTTAATAGACTGAACATCAGTTTGAACTGTCGTCCACTCCACCCAGATGTTTTGCATTACTGTATTCCTTGCATCATGCATGCAATATGCTATCTCCTTTGTCCTTCTTCTGATTCAAGATATGAGGCAGATTTTCCTAATAAAATTCACGAACATATTACCAGCAAGAAAGCAAATTATCTCACCAACAGCTGCTCAAAGACTATCTTGTCATTTTTTAATCAATTCCTTTTACATTGAATAACATATATGAAGTTGATTTTGGACGGAGTATATGACTTTGCAGAGATACTATATTTTTTCACTCTCCATTTATTTATTTTATGTCTTCACTGTACAGCATGTTCTTCCTGTTCTCTCCTATTATTGTTTAAATAGGATTCAATATAATGGAGCAATATTAAAACTTAATATTTTTTCAAGGAAATCACACTACACAACTTTAGATGTGTTTTAACTTTCTGATTACCAAATAAGGATTTTTATATGTTCTGTGCTGTTTAATAATAATTTCAAAATATCTGAGTGTACTTTCTGGAGGAGAAAATGCTTATTTTAAAGATTATATATTTTATTTTTTTTTTCAGCATAACCAGTCCCACAAAATTTTCAACCATGTGTCCAGCTTGAACCACTTGAGCAGTTTCTGGGCACTCAGAAATGTTGTTTGTGTATTTACATTTAGGTACCTACTTAACAACTTGGAAGAACATAGACCCTACAGATAGAAAAAGAAATTTTTCTGTGTCATTGCCAACAGCCAAAACAACAAAAAAAAGTGTTTTAAGTCAGAACAAAACCTGGAAAAAGTGAATTCTTTCCATGAATAACAGCCAAAATAAATTATTCCAAAATATTAGTAATATCGAGACAGTCAAAATTAATGGTTTAACACCTTCCAGCCCATTTAGAGCATGATGCCTATGCAGAGAGGGTGCTATGCTTAATTTTTACGTATTTTTGTATGTTAATTTCTGTTTGCTGCTTTGTTAATTTTGTTCTGTGAGTCTGTCCCTTCCCTGCTACTAATCCTGGCAGAGAGGACAGTCTTGAATATTCCCCTGACTCCAAGAGTTATGCCAGCTGGAGTTTAAACTACTGACAGAACCTCCCAAATTGGACAAGTCTTAAGAGTAAGAACAGATCAAAAAACATAAAAATTGGTGCTCTGAGTTACAGACTGAGCCAGAAACCTCTCATTATTACACTGACTTAGTACCCGCTCATTCAGGAAGTAGAAAGATGGACACGGGATGTAGGCTTTTGTTCATTAGTTATGAGATGTGTGGTAGGATGAGGAAAATTCAAAATATGATACTGCAGCTATGAGAGTTTCTCTATAACTCCAGGTGTATGCTCTCGCTCACCTACACTGTGATTTGATAGCAAAACACAAGTCAAATGCAGTTAGAAAAATAGTTTTAAAATCTAAATGCAGTATCCATTCCCACTTACAATATGTGTGCAATATCAGAGAAATGTAATGACATTCTCAAAAAGAAAAAAGAAATTTAAAAGCCATTGGTCTATCTTATTTGTAAGGAGAAACTTAAAAACGTAATGAAAGGTCGTGCATCCTCTTCACATCATTGCCCAAGGTTCTTCTCTTCCAGCCAACAAAACAGTAGGGGCAGCAGCTCTATTAGCTCTGTGAACACAGATACTCTTAAGTAAAACCACTTGTTATTTCATAACTTCTTAAGTCAGGCAGTTAAAGGGGGAAACATAATGTTATCTCCTGGTTTTCCCACATGCAAGTGTAGTTCTGTGAACAAATTATAACCTGTCAATCTATCCACAAAAGAGCATTTCTCTTTCCACATTATTTATAATAAAACTGCCAAAGAGGACAGAAAATCAGTGAGCCTTTTTAGTCAGCTCTTCCTAATGAAATCAGTATCCCAGCACCAAATAAAAGCAACAGTCTTTTCTTCCTGCAAAAACCAACTGAAGAACAAAGAGAGCCAAGTCTATCACTCAGGTCAGGAACCGACAGCAAAAATCTTGCTGCTTTGCTCTCCTCAGCTAGTGTGGAAGGAGACAAATTGCCTCTATGTCCCACGAGTGGTGCCCAGTTCCCACAGCAGTGAGCAAAGGTAATAAAGGCCAAAACATATTTATCTTTCCTGTACTTGGAACACCTACAGAGATACATCATTTTACTTTTTCACTCTGTTGCTCCTAACCCCGTCCCTGTTACCTGACCCGTGCAGTGATTTGAGGGAATGAAAGGAAAATGCCTTCAACTGTGTCCTCTTTCCTTTCCTCTTTTCCTCTGCCCACCATGTTTGCATAAGAGTATTCTTACAGTACTCAGTTTTCAATAAGTCAGGTAAATGCAAGTTCACTTCCTCTGGCAAAAGAAGCGTCTCCTCCTGTAGCTCCATCTCCTGAGGCTCCAAACAGTTGCTCCACATGCATCAGCTAGATTGATAAATCAGGTTCTCTCTCTTCATGTTTTATACAGCAGTTAAAAGGTTAAACTGCACCCAACCATCACCTCCTCCTTCTCAAGGTGAGGTATTAGTGAGGTCTATGCCACAGGATTGTCTGAAGTGGACTGAAATCTTCTTGCTGTTTTCAGCATGGTGTGAATAACTTCTCAAAATTCTTTCAACATGCAACTGAAGCACAGTGGGGTAAGAAACACACTGTGAGTTGTTCACGTTGCACAGCTTCTGTGATGTTTGCCTGTTGCTATAAGCCCAGCAGAGAGCTGCAGGGATTTATCCCTCCTACACCTGGTCCAAGTTATTATTGGAGATCTCTGCAGCTATGTAGGTCTTGCTAAACTGCATATCTTAGAGAAGCACAGAGATCTGCCTTCTTAGCAAAATAATAAAAGCTAGAGAATTATTATCTGGTGGTAGCTACCTCACTAAGGCAGCCTAAGCCCTTTCACATAGCTTCACCTTCACAGAGTGGAAAGGAAGCATGAGCAGAGCCAGCAGCCTTGTGCACGCTGCTGTGGTCAGTGCCATGACCTTGAGATGCTTGCCTGCCTGAAGGCATTTCACCCATTCTGATACTGGACTGTGAAATGCTGGAGGACAGGGGGTTTATTATGTTCAGCACTCTACTCTGTTTCACTTTCTTCAGACCAACAATTTTGTTTCCTGGGTGTCACCATGCCCAACATCTTCAGTATTCCATGGTCATTCCCAAACTCATCAAAAATCCACAGATCTCCTGTAATACAGTCCCTGACATCAGGCTGGAAATAATTCCCTCATCCAGGAAATAGCTCGGACATGCAGCTACCGACGGTTGCTGTGGAGAAGGACAGAACTGCCTAGTTATTCAAAGTTTCCCAAACTAAGTCACATGCAGCAAAAGGGAAGGCAACATTTCTTCCGCCAGCTTTTGAGCAATGCCTAAAAATCTTATCCTTTCTGCTGCTGGACAAGTGGAGCACAGATGATGTCTTCTGAGCCTTAGCCTGCAATCACAGTGGCTCATATCGTATCTGGCAGCCGCTGTATTTGGCCCCTCCCAAAGAAGGGTATTTTTCGTCTTTCTCTGTTGAGAAATCCTCCATAGAAGAACATTGCTTTTGCATTCCCAAACACCCCTGTCCTAGCAAAATACTCTTACTTGAAACGACAAGAAAGAGAGGGTTTGTGTTGGAGAGGTTTTGGGGTGGGTAGAGGGTAGGTTTTGGGGTAGGTAGGGTATAGGTTTGCAGAGGTAGATTCTCCTCTTTCATCTTACAAAGGTATGTCTTGCTATATACTGTGAAGGTAGATGCTTCCTCTATTTTTTCTATAAAAATGTGGTCTGATTTTGAGCTTAAGGCAGATGAAGCACCAAAGAAATAGGCCCTCAGTCACAAGCAGCAGTTGACTTGGACACATTCTTGATGGGGCTGTATTGAAACAGTCAAACAATGTGGACTCCGCTCATGATGAACATATATGGCAATGCTGTCTCAGAACTGGAATTTTCCAATCTCCAGCTAAAACGAAATCATAATGCCAAACCAAAGTGGCATAATCAAAGAGAAACAACAAGGGTGCATGAAACAAAGTCAAAATGAAAGAGCAAATCTGAAACAAAATGGTAAAATCCAGACCGAAATAGTCAACACGTGTTCTGAGTCAAGCAAAAAAATGTTTTGCTGCAAGATCTGCCAAAATCAATACAGGTCTGTGAAAGAGTTCAGCTTTAATAAACCAGTGTTTCTCAGCAAAATTCAAAAATTCAAGCACCTCTACGTATGAAGTTCATCAAGTTCAGCTTTGTTGCAGGTATGTAGAGCAAAAACCATATACAGTTTGATTAGTGCATTTCTGGAGTGCAATTTATTCTACAGATACTATAGTATAAAATGCCCTATCCAAAGTCTGTGGCAAGACTCCCACAAACTTTAGTGAATTAGACCTGGTTAGACTGGGAGGCTGAGGGATGGAATTAGATAAATACCCTATAGCTCTATGCAAGAACTAACTATTAAATAGGTACCCATTTTAAATGACCTTTTTTTTGCTGATACAGTATTTTATTCTCTTGCAAATAAATATAAGTGCTCAGCAACAGTTCTACCTTTTTTTTTTTTAAATTATTTTTAATTGTACATAGAAGTCCCATATGTCAACATTTGAAAAACTTTTCCTCTGATGATGGCCTCCAAAGAGTTTCAAGTACTTAATCATGTGTCAAACCTGAAACTTTTTCAAGCCCCATCAGATACATGGTTAGGTAACTCTCAGAAGAAAAGAAGAACTAAAAAGTCTGGCAAAAGTCTTGGAGGGATAAGAGGAAACACTCGGATAATATTACAGAAACTCAGAGCCATGTGGTTTCTGTAGAGTGAAGAACACTTGTGATCAAAGGGAAGAAGGCTTTGGGTTATTTTAACAAGAATTTTAGATTTTAAATCATGTATCATTACTCTGGGCCACTTTTATTTTCATAAAGTCAAGACACTTTACTGTACAATGTAATTTTGTAACCAGAACAGTGCTAAGTTAAAATCCTGAACTTAACTGTACTGTTAAATGTTGTCCAGGTTGGCTGCTGTATTGAAACTGGTGCGTATCATTTGTAAGTTGAATTTACTGCTTGGGTTACTGTTTTTCATGTATTTTAATAAACATGATTCCTTTTAAAAGTAAGTGCAATGTTCAAAATACCAACTGAATTTTCTTCTAGCCGCAATTTAAAGTTAATATTTTGATATTTTCCATCAGAGACGTTTAATCATAGGATATAGAGGGAAGGCTCTATATCTGAAGAAAGAGAAATCCCCTTTCTTAAATATACAATTTGTCTTTGTAATGACTAAACCAGATGCCTGCTTTGCCACAAGTCTATTGCTTCAGAGTATGTGTAAATTCAAGCACTGGACTCATCCTTTCTGTGGCTGGGAGGCATTTGTTGTGGTGACCTTCCTCAGGGAGCATTACTCAGCATGAGTAAAAGTGGAGGACGCAGGTCCTTCATCATTGACGTTTCACTTCAGATGAAACGTGCACCTTGTGGCTGGTCATAACCCTCGAAGCTGAGTCAATGGGAACTTCACTGGCCTTCACACAGGAGGCAGAGGAAATTTTGTGGAGATGCTGTAAAAAAACTGAGATCACCGCATGAACATCTGTGCTGCAGACCTCGGGGGATGGTGCTACCTGGGTCTCTGGCTTGATCCTGCCACATTCACAGGGGTGCTCTGTGTTTTACCCATTTAGCTGACAAGTCTCTTGTAAACGCATGTATTTTCTTCTTTGTCAGCAACAGAAGTTTTTTGCTGGTGTGACTGGGTATCACAGCAAGGAGGGAAACATCACAATGTAGAGTGAGACAGCTAATGAGCACAGTAAGAGCTTGGAGTGCACTGGAGTTACGTGGAAAGAGTCAAGATGTTAGGGGGGACTTTTGTTGTCTGGTATGGTGTGAATTGCCACTCAAAAGCTTCCCACTGAGCTAAAAGCAGTCAGAGCTTGGGGATAGTGGAGTTTATGTGATACATTGAAACTCTGAAATAGAGATAATGAGAAATTTTGGAAGAAACTTCCAAACAAAAGATGATTTGAAACAAGGATTTAAACTCCAGCCTTCTACTATACTAAGGAAGAATTTTTTTCTTTCTCTCCCTTTTTCTGCCCCAAAAAAGGGACTAGCTCCAAGGCTTCAACAGGAGAGTGTGACTCACTCTACAGCCGCTGCTTCAGGCAGCTGCTTGAGACATGAAAGACCAAGACGCTGGGCAGCGAGTACTCATTACTCACCACTTGCATAAATTTTTTAGCAAAAGAAATTAAGAGTTACAGCTGGTTCCTGTGAGATCCTGAGCACCTTCTGAGAGGGAGAGAGAGCTTTCAGTAACTTCTGAAATATGTGGCAGACAGGCACCCCAAAGGAGGGTACATGGTTCAGCATTACACTCCTGCATTTCCCTACTTGAAACCAGATGTATTTGGCAAAACCTGAGTCATCTAGCTAGCAGCATTTAATTAATTCTGATGTAATGTTCATTGCAATTAAAATTGCTAGAGAGCAGCCCACTGTCTACCAAATTGTGTTCATTCTGTTTAGTCTTTTTTTTCTCTTGTAAAAGGGTTGATAGTCATAGACTGTCTACCTCCCGGGTTGCAAGCTGATGAAATATTTATTCTCCACGTATCAAGGGCAAGAGTTTGCAGAGCAAGCAGTTATACAAAAGGCAGCAGCCCAATACTTATCAAGGATGTTTTCAGAACAAATGGTATGTTACTAGAATTTGTTAACTAAACCTTCCGGAAAGAAGATTGGAAAGGCATATGTTGTTTGAAAGGGGTGAAATTCACACAAACAAACAGAAAGTTGGAATTTCTCCTAACTAATGACTAGATTACAAGCCAAATGACCAGTTCCTACTTTGGTCTTTTAGAGGGATTGATGAATTTCATCCCCATTAAAGTCAGTTTGACCCATGACACTAAAAACCAAGCATAAACAATTTCGGGGAGGAACAGAAGGAGTGGTATGACAAAACTCTTCTCTGCAGATTAGAGCATGCACTCCTGAACTTAACTAGTTAGTCTTCATTCCTGTATGCAGTCCCCTTGAAGTCCATTAGGACTACTTCTGCATGCAAAGCTTTGGAACAGTTTACCCACAAGCAATAAAGTTAAAAAAAACCAAACCAACAGAACAACCCTATTTTAAAATATTGCAGGGAAGAGTGTCTGAGGACAGCCAGACTGTAATGTTACACCAGATGTTGGGATTTGTTCTCAAGCAGTAAGGTTTGTTCATAAATGAGCCCCCAATGCCTAAGTTGGAAAGATCCACAGCTGCAGTTGGTTCATCATCTGCAAAATGGGGATAGTACAGGGTGCGCATTTCAAGCAGTTCTGACTTACAGTCATAGGACTGAGTCCCAAAAAACTAGATATTTGTATTTAAAGATCAAGTTCTGAACTTTTAACTCAACACAAGTAGCCATTACATGTTAATACCAATTGTACTAACTGTAGCTACAGGAACGTCCTTGAACAGAGAGGCTTACAGGAAAACTGTTGAGCAGTCCAAACACCCTATGTTGCTGAGGAGGCTGCAAGTCTCAGGCAAGCAGGATATTCAGCTGGGAAGAAGCACTCTGATTTGTTAGATGTGATGGAGCTTCCAACAGTATCAGTGTCCTCTTGCACAAAGAACACTCCTGTGATGGAGGAGACCTTAAAGGGTAGAAGCAAGGTGATGGGATCGTCTCTTAACAGACACAGAGAGCTGGTCTGTGGTATTTGAAAGGGCTGCACAGAAATTTACATTATGAGATGCATGGATGGGTTTCTGGAGGTATAGAGAAAGAGCAAGTAGTCATCACTAATGGCAGAGAGAAATGTAGGAGGGATATTCTGGAGGAGGCACAGCAGATGAGACCAGGACCTCCATGGTGGTGGTCTATGAAGCACTGCTAGTTCCAGGAAGGCCTGGAAGACAAGCAGGGATCTGGAACAGATGCACAGGTGAGATGATATAGGGAAGACAAACTCGAGTACACTAGAAGTTGGTGAACCTTTGGGACAAAAAGAATCTGTGAAGGATAAGCTGCACCATAGTAACAGCAATACCAGGCTGCAGTCACTGAAGACTGAAAGGATTATAGAGAAATATTTAACCCCAAAGCCAAAGGAAAGCTGACAGGTGTGGAGCTGTGGTTTAGCTGGGGCAGTCTACCAACGTGAATGTGGCAAGTGCTTGATGCACCCTTGAAAATACCAGTAGGGAAACAAGCAGCAGAAAGAAAGGCAATTTAGATCATCCACAGTACCAACTGACTGGCAAATAACACTGAGCGAGTGAGAAGAGAACCTACAACTGCTTAGGAAGCTTAAAAAATATGATGGGGCAAAATGCCTGGAATTCAGAGATAGCCCCCAAATTACCAGCATCTCAGAGACCTGAAAATGGCCAGGCTTGTATTACACTGTCTGTAAACAGCCTCTGTTATTGCCATCATTTGTCAAGCAGGACACTTTTTCCATTCTATGTTCATTGACACAACACAAAGATAGCAGGGTGCACCCAGGCACCAAAGCATGTAGCATCCTGAGACTCTGGGTGACTGTGGCAGAATGTCACTCTGTGCAAAAACGCTACTCGGGCTGAAATCTTACCTTAAAACGTTGCCTATGTTTATCTGTCAATATTATCTAAAGATATTTGTTTTAGTTCAGCTTTTCTCTCTTTTTTCGTAAAACCATAGTGATAAAACATTTTTTTTAAAAACACATACATGCCACAAGAACTGAAATAAAACACATATTAAAGAAAACAGTTTTCAGGATTAGCATGGTGAGCGTACTGAAAATTATAAATGAAAAAAAGCTTACGTTCATAGCAGTAGGCATCAAACTTGCTATCTGGGTAAGGAAAGCCTGTTTGGTTCTCATAGCGATACAGGGTTCTCACCCCAAGTAAACCTCCACCACACTGGGGTCTTGCCACTGAGGCTGGGTAACGAACGCTGCCATCCGCCAGCCAGCCATAGTCACACTGGTCAAAGCCATTCCTCCAGGCCACATACAGGTTCCCAACAGAAGCAAGAACGCCATCTCTTTTCCGACACAGCTCTTTAGCTTCCTCAAAGGTGAGCTTCTCAGGGACTGAGACGTGAACCACTTCATCTAGAGAAAGAGAGCAAAGATAACAAAGACTGAGTATCACATTCCACCACCAAGTCAGCTTAGTTCCTTTCTTCCAGTCAGCATCCTGCAAGGGTGGGTTTTTTTCCAAAATTTGTTTGAACAGTTTCTTTCTTAAAAAAAAACAGATACTTGGAAAATCAAATGTCCCAGATTTGAATAGGAAAATGAACCTACTACAAAGCATGAGCATTTATATTCTAAATTTATGCCATGAAGTACTCGGCACTGGTGAGGCCTCACCTTGAGTACTGTGTTCAGTTCTGGGGCCCTCACTACAAGAAGGACATTGAGCTGCTGGAGCATGTCCAGAGGAGAGCCACCAAGCTGGTGAGGGGTCTAGAGAACAAGTCCTATGAGGAGAGGCTGAGGGAACTGGGCATGTTTAGTTTGGAGAAGAGGAGGCTGAGGAGGGACCTCATTGCCCTCTAAAACTCCCTGGAAGAAGGCTGTAGAGAGGTGGGGGTTGGCCTCTTCTCCCAAGGAAATAATGACAGGACCAGAGGAAATGGTCTGAAGTTGCGGCAGGGGAGGTTTAGATTAGATATTAGGAAGAATGACTTTACTGAAAGAGTGGTCAGGCACTGGAACGGCCTGCCAGGGAAGTGGTAGAGTCACCATCCCTGGAGGTATTTAAGAAACATGTAGATGTGGCACTTCAGGACATGCTCTAGTGCCTCAGATTGTTGGTTTGTGTTTGTGTGTGGATTTTTTTGGTGTGTTGGTTTTTTGGTTTGTTTTGTTAGGGTTTTTTGGGTTTTTTGTGGTTGGACTCGATGATCTCAAAGGTCCCTTCCAACCATGAAGATTCTGTGATTCTGTAATAGGCATGGTTGGAGACTGAGCCCCTCCCTCAGTCTCTAGGCAGAGGTAACCACAGCCTTGAAGCTCCTCTGTGACCTCTGTTGGAGCAGACTTTGTAACTCAATTGCACTAATTAAATCCAGTCCAACAGAATTTACTTCTCAGTAAAACAAATCTTTTACATCTGCAGGCCTTTTACCTGACCTTTTTAGTCATCACTAGAATCTCACTTGAGACACATAAAAAAAGCAAATGTTCTTCACTGGCTGCTCCACAGCAGCTTTTAATGTCATATTCCCATCAGTCTTAATCTTGCCCCATGGGGAAACAGGTGAGGGAATGCACTAAACATGTTGCATGCACAAAGCCTTTTTTGTGTAAAAAAGTTGAATTACTCTAGAATGCTGGTAGTATAGTTTAGCTTCCACAGAATAAAAATTTGTAAATAATAGCTATCCAGTTGGAAACTGAAACAAAACAAACAGCACACCTAATATTTTACTTCCAAGCTAAATTATCATTAAGCAGTTGGCTTGGTTGTCTCAGTCACCCGAACATTACAAACAAAATCAAGGCTCTAATGTTCACGTCCTGGGAATGAAACAGTACACTGACTCCTTTCTAAGTTTTCACTCAAACTTCAGATGGAACTGATGAGACCTAAAATCAACGTGTTCAGCTGTAGAAAACAGTGCAAATTCAAAATATTTTTTACAAGAGAGTAGTTCTCCTCTTCAATTACAGTAGGCCAGAACACAACAGTCCCTGTTGCAGAAAAGCACTGCTTACTCATATTGGACATGGAATCTGTCTGACTTCTGCAGTTGTCTCAAGGCAACCGAGCAAAAGGCAGACAGAAACTACATCACCCCAAGCAGTTTCATTCACATCAATATTACGCTTGTTTCAGGCTTGAAAGGAATGCAAGTGTGAAAGGAGGCAATGTGCCAATTTTCTTTTTCCTTCTAGGTAGAAACTCTTGATTTGTTATTACAGCTGTAACATCAATTCCATAGTGTGTAAGTTGCTTTATACATGTTCAGGGAGTTTTTAACTTAGTGGTAAAGGGACAGAGTGTGTCTATTGGAGAGGGACAGATAAGGAAACCAGAGAATCACTCATCCTCAGAAGTACCAGAATGCTTCATTCAGGTCTTCAGACCACACAGATACTGCACTTTTTATTAAATACTTCTGCGGAAAACAGCTTTTTCTGCATCAAGGGACAGATCTGGTATCGTGGCCAACATAGAATGATCAACACAATTATCCCACCACACTGTCCCAACAGCAGTATCATGAAACAATGGAGCAAAGAAAGACCTCTCTCTTTTGAGGACTTTTCACTTATCCTCTCACACAGCAGCCACATACAAAAAATAGTGGTTAAAATGATTGCAATTAAATAGCAGATACCGGTCTGGTTAGACAAGAAAATGAGACAAGAAAAACAATGCATTTTAATGGCTTCTAGAAACAACTACGATGGATCAAAATAATCTCAAGCAATCCCACAACATTCCTTCTGCAAGAAACTTATTGGATACACAGGAAAATGGGTAAACTGTACAAGACTAATGGCAAAGCAATTTTTCCATCAACTGATCCGGATCACTGCCTCCAAATTGAGTTTGTGCATAACACCATTAAAGTTAGGGGTATTTACTCCTCTGAGCTGTCATCTGCACTCTGCTAAAGCACAGAAACTTAGGGAACGGTTATGTCTTGCTATAAGACTTCAAAATGCAGGGTTCAATCAAAGAACGCACTCATCCAAGTTGCACAAGAGCATTTCTATACGGAAATCTGCTTTCAATTTGCCTTGGAGTATGCCAATATATGCAATATTGGTAATACTGCATATTTAAAAGATGGGTTGCATATCTGTCTTTGTATTGAATCTATTCAACTGTCCATCTGTTTATTTGGTTCATCTGTTAATGTCAGCTGCTGTCATACAGACATCATCTGTACCAAAGGGTGTTTTACCAGAAAAATTAAATGATAAAAAACCCCATGTGTTCAAGGAAAAATGCATCCTAACCACAACAGTTCAATAAGTGAAGTCCAAAAGTCACATTCTTTGGCACCTATATGGCATAAAAAAAATATCTGTGATGATAAATTCATAAAGAATGCAAAGAGGTGCCAGAGCAACAAGCAAAATGCCCTTATTGTCATTTCATCATATACCAAGTAAATACTAATTTATTTCAGGTATGCTAGTGATAAGATAAAAGCTACAAAGATATTAAAACATGGCAGCTTGCAACTGTTCTAATTAAAGAGCATTTTTCTATGTTTCCAGAATTCTCATTGTAAAAAAATCCAGCGAAGTGCAAAAGTCAGGTTCCAAATAGCAGTTACTAACTCTAGGAAATATGACTCTGCGATTTGCCTGTCTAGTTTGAAAATAAATTACAATTCTGCATGATTGAGTGTGCACTTGCTGTGCATAATAACTGTTGGGATGAAATGTGAAAAATAAAGCAACAGTTTAATAAAGGTCTAGCTTGCTATACAAATCCAGAAGCACTTAAAAGTTGTCCTGCAATCTTCTAAGACCACCTTACCAAAAAAAAGAAAAAAAGAAAAAGAGAGAGAGGAAAGTTTTTTCTGTTGAACGCTTGGGAAGAAAACAGTGCTCAAAACACTTCTTCAGCTGAATGGCATCATTTTGATTTACAGCAGCTCCAAATTACTTCATGAGAAAGTTTGCCCAATCTTTCCTGCACTTCTCACCTGGAGCGGACTGTGGGCATGTATATACTTCACAGACAGCAGACGCAGCGCTTCAGGAAGATGGTGACTCATGCAGCACAGAGACAAACCTACTGTTTGTGTGCAGTAAGTGCCATCACTTGGCATGCGCAGGGATGAAATTTTGCTATCCTTATCACTTCCCTGATGTGATTGCTGCTGAGACACGTTCTCACCAAAAAAGTCTCATTGGTCAGAAAGAGATGGCTACCAAACCATTGATATTTTGTGTGCATATTGTGGAAGCGCTACTTAATAATCCCCCCTTCTTTATTCTCACAGCAATGCGGAAATTCAGGCTACCATACGTGAAGAGTGTTGGTCTTACTTCACCATCAATGTGGCTTTTTCTTTCATAGTGAGAACCTGGGTTGGAAACCACATTGCTCCTCAGTCAACCTACACAAAAGCTGGGCAATAGAGCAGCAAACACAGAGGAAGGCATGTGAAGAAAGGTGCTGATCACTGAAGGAAGAACCGCGAGAAGCTCCATGAACTTCCTCTGGCACCACCAAGCACTTAGGGAAAAATGGGGCTCAGGTTCTGCTGAGTTCTTTCATGGACTCAACCTCAAAACTGACTGAAGCTTTCAAGAGGCCATGGAAAAAGGGCTTGTGCTCCAATCCTGACTTCCAGCATGTCAGTCAATGCAGCTGAAACATCCTGACTCCTTCAAAGTACCAAAGAGAAAAGGATTTGACCCTTGCACAGAAACCTCCTCTAAAAAGCAAAAAAGTGAATGGTGAAGGTCATAAAATGCAGTCTCTATAACTAACTCCTATTTTTGGAAACATAATGTGTTCCACACTTAACAGGAGGATTCATCCTGTCACACTCTTAGAGTATCTTCATTATGATGTCTGAAAGCACCTCAATTTCCCAGCCACAATATTGGAAACAAGGAAATTAAGAGAAAACTTGTCTGGTTGATAAACAAATGACATAGCCCCCCACACCAGCAGAGTAGATTCAATTTTCGTGTGTGCTAAAAGCCACGTGCAATGTTTTTATAGCTGTAGTACACTCCAAGTAACTTAGCAATATTATGCACACAAACCCCAGGGCTTAGACCACAGATGAAGAGAACCTAGCCCTACAGTACCATGAGGCTGAAATGGAGACCATGACAATGTTTAGACTGCAGACAATAATGTAATGTATATTATTGCTGGCTGCCGTTTAAAACCAAGCTTCAGGTCAATCGTGCAGCCTCAGTGGTCAGAGCACTTGAAGTATCCCCAGAATTTTCCTGTTGCACGTATTTGGTTTGCTTGGTTAAAACAGACACCTGATGAAAGTCACACTTTTTCCCTCTCTTTCAAATATATCAAGCTAGATGAAGAAGACAGATTTTTCTCTTGAAGACAAAAGCTGATTCACTACAACCCCCAAGGTAAAAGCTTAAGATCTACAGACTTATCAGCTGGTTTTATAGCAAGCTTCACTCCTTTGAAGGTTAATTCATTTATTTTCTCTCATCAGGAGACGTCTTGCTGAGTTGGGCATGTTAGTAGACGTGAATTTCATGAATCACACATCTTAAAAGCAAGCACAGAAACAAGGGCAGGCTGGAACCATAGCCGGAGGTCAATACACAACATGTATTGACTAGGGTAGAAGTAATGAATCTAGATATAAGCCCTCCAGCACAGATCTCACCAGTAATTTTCTTTTTCCATAGATGAAACCACAATTAAGGGATTGGTGGGCTGCTATTTCCTAGAGGAGATCTTTGAGCCTGACTATGTGGCACTCTCTTCCCAGAGCAGAGCATATCTCCTCAACTTGACACACCATCACCCACCATGTCAGGTACAACAAAATGAGCTACAAGTCACTTGCACCTGGCAGGTGAAGACACTACATGCAAGTCCATGATAAATGTTTTACAGATGTCTGAAGGATTCTCCCAAACTGCAGAGAAGCTCAAGAGGTAACCTGTTAGTCTCCACTGAGTGTTTTTGACACTCTGGTAACACATCAACTGCTGTGGTTGTGCCTGGTCAACCACCTATGAAATGTCCTTGCTATTATCCAATCCATGTGAGGGAATGACAAATACTAAGGGACACTTAGATTTATTAGGTTGTAATATTTTTAGTCTTTTTCATTATTCATCATTCATTTTCATTATTACTGTCCCATCTGGAATTTGGTGCTCACAAGCTTTACCTTGTGGTTGGGTGCTCAAATTCTACAACCTCCACTACCTTCAGCATCAATTAAAGAAAGACATAAGAATACCCAAAGGGATATTAAATACACTAAAAGCTAATCATTCCCATAGATGGAAATGTTTAACTCTAACAATTTTGAATAGAAACAAGACAGAAAATTTCCAGAACCTTTCCATCTTAACTTCTTGGTGGTGTTCTTGCTTGAGGAGAAGAAACATTATCCCCCACTAAGAATGAGGCGTTTCTTCCTTTTTGAGCATAATGGGTCTGTGGTGAACTTCAGACCTGTTCATTATTTGTTTCTGAGAGATGGTGGAACCCACCAACCTCATCAAGCAAAGGTGCTCTTATGGGGATTTAGAGGTTTAGGGTTCTGTGACTACAGTTGCAGATCAGGGTGCCCTGGGTCAGGCATGAAAGATGGCTAAAAGAGACAAAATGTCATCTTTTCTGATGTTATAAGGAACATTCTAAGGACATTTTCTCACACGCAGCTGGAACCTCATGCTTCAGCTCCTCATAAACATTTGGTCACAGCCACATGGTTGGCCGTTCAAAGCTCATGAAGTCATAACGCCACTGCCATCATGACTTTTTTTTTCCTGAGAAACATGGAATCTGTCCAAATATTCATTTCTAGAACACAATCAAGTGTGCAAAGAAGAAGGAATATTGCAGCCACTTTGTGGACTACAGCATTTAACTTTGAACCTTGAGGACCACACGTCCCAAGAATTTCCATTTCCTCTTCCTCTCTTTCTGTCTTTGGCCAAAAGGCCCATGCAAAAAGGCAGCAGTAGCCATCAACAGGACTACCAGATTGCTTGTGAACCAAGGAAGGGAGAGACATGGCCCACACCTACCCCGCCTCTCCGGCACATGCATGATGATAATGAAGACCACTACCCTTGTCTTGAATACTCTGAAAAAAACATACAGATACATTTGGGCCAAGAGAGACCTGAAAAGTTTCATCTGTCTTCACCACAGGCAGGGGACTTGCAGGCTAGATTAAGTTGGACTTATTTGATCCAGCTTTTGCTAGTTTATTGATCCAGCTCATGCTCCAGCCTTCCCTCTCTTTCCCAAACTGCACGGACAAGACACCTTGTCTCAGTTGCAATTCTCTTCCTCCATCCTGCCCCTGTTAAGGGCCAGTTGTCCGACACACCAGACTAGTAGAGAGGTATCCTTAACAAAGTCACAGGTTACTGCGAAACACTCTCTAGGACTGGAAAACCACAAAGACCCAAGCAGCTAAATTCAACTTTAAAGCAGAAGGCGAGACAAGCTGAAGAAGTCTTTTTCTCTTACACGTTAGAACAAGTTAGTTGATTCATTTTGATACACATCGGTAATAATTTAATTAAACTCGCCTGAATGTCTTGGGTCTATTCTATGCAAAACCTTAGGCTGAACAGGAATCCACTGCATCTGACAAGACAGGAAGAGTACACTTTTAGCATACTTTTCCCATAGGCTTGCTCTCAAACATGAAGAGTATCATGGCAAGTGCTATACCCTTAGAGAGCTTATTTATTTATTTATACAGAGGAGAAAAATGAACTTTGCATTCTTTGGGCTTTGTGCCTTGTTCTCACAAAAACTATTTACACATCAGGATTTTCTGATTTCTCCTCAAAGATGAGCTTTATCACATTATGAACTTGAATACAATGTCATGCATGCAAACCACCATGGTTTTGGTTTACTCTCTTTGGGCTCTGTACCCTTCCTGAGAACTCCTGTATCCGTGACACTGCATTAGGTAACACAATTCAAGGCTGTGGAAGTGTCCAGTATAAGCCAACACAAAGGACATGACTCTACCACAAGCCCTGAGCTAAGTAGAAAAGACCCTTTTCTCTGTGTCCCTGTTTTAAAACCTAATCTAATTGTTGCTCTGGAATCAGAATGGACTCCAGAGAAGATCTTCAGCTGCCCAAAACACAGAAGAAACTTCTCACCTGAAGCCATACTTCAGACTATAACTTCTTTAATTGTAAATATTCTCACACAAATTTCTATGACTATAGCAAAACTGCATGAGACTAGGTGGAAAGTATTTAAAGGACATCTGGTTTTGTTTTTTCTTTTTCTTCCCCACACTCACTGTAGGGGGGTGAATGGTCCATGGAAGGAAGACTATAATCTTCCCCACAGCCACCCCTAAATAACTTTCTTAGCATGAGTCCCCATCTGCATATTACATACCCTTATTAGACATATATGGCTTCTAACTGGCTTTGGCCAGAAGACAATTCTGCATGGAGTCATTTGTGCTTTGGCTGCACAGCACACACTCACAGCCCCTCACTTCATCAGTGGGCTTCAGCGAGCAGATCCTATTTTGTCTCCATTTCTGACACCACAGCGGTTTCAAATCAATCACATGCACACTTATCTGAAGACAGAATGGAAACCCTTCCTTCCCCACCACCCATTTCCATTGAAAGGATTATTCTCTAGAAGATGCTGGTGCAGACACTACTTCAAATGGAGGTGCTAAGAGAATCTCAGAATCCAAACCTTTGCAGCTCAATCACTTTAGATTAAACTCTTCATTATTAAATCATCTACTGCAGTTAAAGGTAACCTAAATGTTTTTGTTAATGCTTGGTATAGTGAAATATGCAATGTAATATGAGGAATGTAAATCAGTTTGTAATAAGAGACTGTGCCCATTACCTGTTTAATGATATTTTGACTCCAGCTTCTTATTTTTATCGCTAGGAGCTCAGAAATTTTAAGTCCTTGCCACAGTTATTTTTCTGTGTGTTTTAGCAAAACTTGAAATATTTGACTTATAACTGTGCAGTCTTTCATCTCTCTGGTTTTCCCCAGAACAAGGAAATGGTAAGAGTTAGCCTAGACAACTGGTTTTAATTTAAGCTAATAGTTTATGTTTCAAGGAGAAATCCATGTCTCTGGCTAACTTTGTGATTTCATATGGCCAAAAAGGAAGAAAACTGAAATGGTGTTGTTCCTACAAATCCTCAGTGCAAGTACCCAAATTAGTACTGTAAATTCAATACACATTTATTTTAAAATGTATTGCAAGAATTCCTACCACCATTTATGGCCTTCTGGGGTAACATGCTAATAGCAGCCAACAATAACTGGCCAATAACTGTTCAATGACTTCCATGATGACATCCTCATTATGGCCCAGATTTTGATACCATTAATCAAACACCATCTTACTCCATGAAAAACCATCCAACTGACACAGGCTCTCCAAATAAGGATCGATTTAGTGCAAGTAAGTCTAATAGATTTGGCATTCAATCAGAACAGGCTATGGAGATAGGAACTTTCAAATTCACATGGAAAAAATCATGTTTAAGCACATTTCTACAGTCAACTAGTACCATGAATGTCCTGCATTGAGAGCACTTATTACAAGAGAAAGGTCATACCTTGCAGAATAAGTCTTTGGTGGGCAGGGCAATCAGAAATTTGGCATAACCTTAAATCTTGAACTGTAAGTCTTCTACCAATGTATGAATGTGTTACAATACAGTAAACAAAGCACGGGATCTAGTTTACTGCAATGTTCCCTTTCCAATAACTTCCATCGACATTTTATCTGATTTTCTGTCTTCTGTGTATGAGTGGTTCTAAAGTGTAATCTCATTGATGCTACGTAACTTCAAACAAGCTCTGCATTTGAAATTAACTTTTGTTCTTACAGAACCTGCTTCTGTTGTATAGACAAAGTCATCTTGGCTTCTTAGCCCCATCTTGAAAAGGAAGTCTGGCTCAGAGGCTGAGGTTTTGGTAAAGACACTGAAGAATAATTTATCCTGCACTATACCATGATGTGGTACTGTGTTTTCCTAACGTGTATCTGTTTCTCTTTGTCCAAACAAACTCCTCTACATGTCAGTATAATATGCCTATACCCTACATCCATAAAACCATCACTCCGTCTGACTCCTAGAATTTATTTTCAGTCTCAAATTCATTTGAAAACTTCTGAGAAAACAGACAAAAAGAAAAGAAGAAAAAAGGGCAAGGAAGTATCTTTGGTTAACTATTATAATAATCTGGCATTAAAAGTGATCAATATAGTCAGAAAAAAAATCCCTACACATCAGGTTGAGGCTGTACAGCTAACTGCCAATTATCTTGTCCACAGCAGTTACGTCTTCACAGTACATACATAACCTTTCTGCTATGTAAATAACTTAAGGATGAGTTTTCCTGTGTGCTCTGTGTTGACCTAACTCTTCTTTCTTGAAGCCAATGGTAAAACTGTAAAGGGAATTCTGTCTTCTCAGATTCAGTTTACTACCATGATGAAGTGCCTCTAGCAGCCCTCATCTAGCACACTGGTTTTTCGCACATGCTCTTCAGTGCAAAAAAGGCACACAATATGTACCAGGCTAAGATGGAATGCTCTTTCCTGATTTGGGAGAAAAGATTCTATAACACTTTTATAAGTACATATTCTGGGAATCATTTAGATAAAGGCTAGGTGAAACACACTCTGCCTTTGGGAAGGATGGTGATGAAACTTGCAGGCATTTTGCCTCCTGCAGAGTTTCATTCTGAACAGGTACCCATCTCCATGAGCATTCTGTTACCTACAATGGGATTTGTAGCTATCTTGGAGAGTTTCAGTGGATCCCAGCAGGGAAGTGGTCAATCACACAGTCTTCAAGTCAGACCTACAAGATTTTATAGGTCTTGTCCTGGTAGGTCTTTAACCTTGTCCTAGGCTATGGAGCCTTTAAGACAAAATTTAATCAGTTTTCCACAGGAAGCTACTGCACAAGGAAGAAGGTAAAATGAATGTGCCTGCTGCTACCTGGACTAATAGACTAAATCACCCTAATATTCTGTGCTTGCTTATATTTCTCAAATGCTGAAGGCTTCACATCCAAGCAGATCCCATTACCACAGTCCAGGTGATAGGCCACAACGACATGTATATGTTTAAACAGACCACCATCCAAAACAATAGGACAGAAATGTATAGCTATCCAGACAGAAAAGTCAGTTCATAAATCTTGGTAAATTAAATTTTTTACCAAAGAAAAATCAACTAATGTTCATCAGAAATTGAAAAGCAGTGCATGTGCATCTTCACCAAAGAAAACTGCACAGTCGCTGCAACTTCTTTGAATGTAATGGTCTGGTTCCAGGTTGTTCTGAGCACAGAACATTAGCTTCAATGAAATAGGTTTCAATTTTGAGGTTTCTAATTTTTATCTTTGAAAGCTCAGTGAGAATATTTGACCCTGAGAAATTGGTGGCTCACATGCATCCAGGGCAAGCTTCTCCATATTAGTTACACGTTTCTATTCTTAAGAGGGAAAGGCATTGTTCTTCATACAGGAATGATACAGATTAGTCAAAATTTCTTTTTGTAAACTAGGAGAGACCCAAATTGAATTTTAAAGACTAAATTCAGAGATGATTCAGAATTCAGTCCCTTCAAGGACTGATGGAGGATCAATGTTATGAACTCTAAGTGTTTAGATGTGCTGCTCACTGACAGATACAGAGGGAATATAAGTAAAGTTAGGACAATGCTGAGCACTATCAAAATTCCATCACCTAATTTTCAGAGTTCCCAAGCTTATATGGTTTTTGAGTCTTTCAAAGACTTGCATTACTTGTATTTCATAACTCTCTAAGGCAAACATAGCCTAGGGCAGATCCTCAATTTCTAAAAGTAAGAAGAAAATGCTTACTAATTGCAGTGCAAAAATCGCTATGTCATCAGCAGGAGAAAACTTTGCATCATCTAATTTATTTCTGCTCTAAGATAGAAGTCACTGGGCACCTCAATTTTGCAATTGCTTATTACAAGTATATGTACACATACAAGGGCAGGCTTGCTCAGAACCATGGCTGATTTATTGTTCTGATGGCTTCAAGAGCACTAAACTGAATGCATACCAGCAAAGGATCAGCCTGAAAGATATTTAATAAGGAAATAAAAGATTTTTTTTAGGAAGAAACACTGAAACTAGTATGGATTAAAAAACCTGTCAAGACAGAAGCAGTGTGACACACTCACCACTGCAGTAAATGAAAAATGTACTTTGGTCTTGGACGCAAAGTATTTCTGTACCAGAATGAAGTTCCCATGTGCATAATCAGCACAAAGCCAAAAAAAATAGTCTACAGGACAGCAAAGGCTATTTCTGCATTTATATTTTAAGCATAAGTATTTAGCTAGTCACAGCATTGTCTAAGCATAAGGATATCTGGTGTCTGGAACATATCTATAGGCCCACTGAAAGGATACAGTTAAATTCACTTACAGAAGAGGAATATAATAAGCATTTACAAATTCACACCTATAATACAGAGATTTATGGAACTGTCCATTCACAGAAAAAACTGCCATATTCTTCTTTTTACCATCAAACTCTTTGTTGAATAAAGACCAATCATAGAGCCTAACCATGGATCGGAAGGTACCATGGGGTTTACAATATGAACCATGGTTCATAGTCACCATGTGGCAGAATCATAATCACTCTGCTGCATTAGAGCTGTTTAATTAGCAGCTTTTGCAAAGGCAATAGTGGTATTGTGGAACTGCAAAGAATTTTACTAAGGAAGATCTAGATTCCCCACTGCAAATTTTTCACTTGTTTCTTTTTGATGCTGAGATGTCCCTTTTCTAAAAAGATATCATTAAACTTGGATTGCAATTAAATATCTGTTTAATTTTATGCCATGGACACGTAAAAAACTTAATTACATACTTTATGAACTATAATACAGCTAGCACATGTACTATATCCATTGTTATATATAGATATAGTATATATAGTTTCTCAAACTTTAAATGCATTTCTTTGAAAATCTTTTTATAATGTTCAAAAAATAAGATGCTTTAACAGCAGCTTTTGTGAGATCTACTCTACTAACTATAGCAGCTTTAAACCTGACTGTCTCTTTGTAGATTCCACATTTGCCTTTAATTAAGGCCTGCTAAGCCACAAACTATAGGTTCACTTCCATCAGTGATTCTCTTCAGATTCAAAACAGCCAAAACTTATTTTACATAGAATTTCTCATTTCTTTGCCTTTCCACATTAGAATCTCCAGTTATTTTTAAATTTCACAGTGCAGAGTAAATATGGACCTGTCTTACCTTCCATGTGTTCCACATAGCAATACACATCGTAAGTCTCATTAGGAAAACGGCGCCCGTATGTTCTGACTCCTTTCTTTCCCATTTTATCTCCAAAGCAGCCAATTCTTGGATGCCTAATAGGATACCTGAAATACAGCATGCTCATATTTATTATTACAATAAGTCAGCATTTTAAGCCTGTACAGGCTAAGCATATTCATTTTGGGGAATTGTGTTGAGGGGACTTCTAAATGCCTCACCTAACAGTCTGGTCAGACACCCAGCCAGCGTCACATTGCTCAAATCCATCTTCATAGGCTGCTTTCAGTTGTTCTGGGCTTGCCATGACAGCACCATTGTCCAGACAAGTCTGCTGAGCTTGTGTAAAATTCAGAGTATACCTGCTGGTTGCTGCACGATAGTGAAATACAACACCTGAAAGGACAAAAAAAACTTACATTAGTGACCCATTTTACACCATTTCTGCATCATTGTGCTGTAACTTTACCTAGATATTGCTCCAACACTGAAAACAGATGAATACAATAGAAATAGCAAAAGGCTAAGAGATATGCTATCGTATAAATGATGTTCCCCCCCCTCTAGTGGCTAGTACCAGTAATTCTATAACACCTTATGTTATTAATAGGTGGTGAAATTATACTCATTGTACACACAGAAAAAAGTAAGTGCACCATATGTGTGTTTTCACTGCTGTATTACAGAGAATCATGACGAAAAGGGAGAATGATTACTAAAATATGTCAATGATATCACATAGTTACCAGGACTCTTCCAGTTCCAAGAGCAGGTGGGTTAATTGCACTGCAGGCGAGGTTGCTCCTGCTAACAGCACTACCTGACATGTTGGCTTATTGGGCTACGTGACACATCCAACTGCAAGTCAAACTGCATGACCAGACAAGACCAAGCACATCTAGTCCTTGGAAAAATCAGGCTTAAAAATAGATTTTCTGAAGCAGCCAGCTGCAGTGACTGCATGCAGAAGTGCCCACAGCAAATGGGGGATCCCCTGAGTGCTTGAGGTCTGCTGGCTGCCGTGAGACATGTCACCAATGGGGACACAGAAAAAATTGTCCTTTTGATGCAGATTTGGTAACCAATGATGGCCCTGATATCTGTTCCTGTGCATCAAAGCTTACTACAAATATAACATTTATGAATATATGGCTGTTGGTCAAATTTTCATAGCCGTGATTTCCTGCACACACTACAAACGATACAGACAAAACAAAGCTTGCTTTTATTTGGGGCTTTTCTGGTTCTGGAAAGAATCTCGACAATTTCAAAAGTTACTTGAGTATGTCAGACGTTTGGAGAGGGAGGGCTAGAGTTAAGATGGTTTTGGTTAAGACAGGATCTGTCTAGAATCCACATTCTGTTTTCTATATACACATAATTCTAACAGAATTCAGCAACAGCTGCAGATGCACACCTAAAACAAACCATAAAGGGCACCGACTCCAAAGTGGCAGAAAACAGATATTCTACCTTGCAAAATCACTTCCCCCCTGTTGCCAGTGTCTTTTACAGTTTTGCATCAAAAGGATGTCTGCTGATGATCTCTGAAAAATAACACTCAACCTCATTTATTGCACTCTAAAAATCTTCAAAACCATTGCAATACCATAAGTCATCCACTACACAGAACGGATACAAAGCAAGAAAAATAAACCATAAAATGTTCCTTTTCTCTGATGATTTTATTGGAGTACTTCATGATGAGGAAATAACATACTGTAATACAGTTGGGGAAAATGGTGGCATTGTAGCCATAATGAATTTAACAACAAGTCTTTGTTATTAGAGCATTGTTGAATGATGGAAGAAGTCTGCTAATTTATGAGTAAATAGAAATATGGGTAACAGTAAAATGTTGATTCAAGATGTTCCAACATATTTAGAAGTACTTTTTCTCATGCAGACAAATTCAGTAAAATTTTGTCATTTACCAAAGGTCTGTATATAGCCAACAAACAGAAAATGCACATTTTTCTTCCTGTCATGATTGACTAAGAAGATCTCTGAAATTAAAATAGAATACACTACCTGAAAAATACTCACAGGTAGGTTAAACCTCAATCATCGGACACCAATTTTAGCAAAGCTACTGGCAGAGAAACAGGAAATGGGAAACACTGGGAATCCCCATATTTCATCATTTAATATGGAGTCACACATCAGCTGCAGGCACTAAAAGAAAGCTCAGAGACTACTAGCATCCCTATAAAATGCCTTTTCAGAACCGCTGACAGAACCTATCATGAACAAGTGCCTATTCCAAGCAACTACGTAATTTCAGCTTCAAATGGATCCAGGCATTGTTTGGCAACAGTGGCAAGTGAAGAATACACCCTGAAAAATTATGGCTGTGTTTACATTGCTAAATTAAATATTCCAGGTGCCTGCAATTCAGTCATCAAGGCTGTTAAATTGTTAGATTAGTTCACTGCATTATTTGGCCCAAGCCCCACAACACCCTTCCAATTTCTGGACAGACTTGAGGAGGTAGCAGTGACTAGGGACAACTTCCAATGGGCACCTTCATCCTGCGCTGGGAGCCGAAGGAGCATCACAGGGTGGATGGGGACCACACTACCCCAGAGAGACTCAGAGCTAAAGTATAGCCTCAGACACATGTTCTTATTAATGTGACCTATCTGTATTGGGAGACATCAAAAGGGAATGTCAGAGGGACAATGTTGCTAGCTCCTATATCTCTACACTTTCGCTATTACTGGTCATCTTCTATTGCCTGGATAGGGCAAATTTACATTCCCTTTGTGCTGTCTTAAGACACGCAAAAGTTCATGTAGACACATATTTATATATAGGTGTGTGCGTATTTTGGCTTTTTGTGCCCCAAACAACGCAGTCCTTCACCACATGTCCAACACAGAGCACTACCTTACAACATAAAAAGAGTCAGGCAATAGCAGCTAATTACCTTAGAAAATGAAAAGCTTGAAATAACAAAAATGTGACTTGGAGATTATTGTTTTCTAAGCTGTAGTATGCATTGGAATATTTATTTTAATATATTAGGAATTCAGTAACATAGGTTGACATTGTGAGCCTGTCACTTTCTGGTATAAACAAGCATAGCTATATTCAGTAGTACAGAGGTGATTAAAAACATGAGTTCAAGGGACCTGCTCAGTGTTCTGGGTCTAGAATATGAAATGGGCAAGTTTTACATAGCTCACAACAGAAGCTGATAAAACATTTACCCTGAATCATAAGTATGAACTCATAATAATATTCACAAGCTGGGCTTCTGGCTTTACTGCATGTTATTGCTGAATATATACAAAGGTTTTAAACCTTTTTTTTTTTCTGGTAGTATTGGTGTTTCTGTACTATACAACATTTGACACTGACTCTATAACTCAGGGTCAAACCACAAATGCCCAAGTATGTAAAGCAGTTTTTTCATTTGATTTGTTGTTTAAATAAAAATATATTTGATATGAGTTTAAATTCATTACCTGGTTTTTAGGGGCTTTTTGGGGGGGGGTTGTTTGGTTGGTTTGTTTTTTCCCCAAGATTGCTTAACTGATGCTATATGGCTTCAACTGGGCACAAGAGCACTGCTTCTCAGTACAACCACAAAAAAAGGTTCATTAACTTAACAGATGGCAACATATTTCTATGAACTTTTAGTTTTTTAAAAACTTCCTACTGCTTAAATATGAGTGCGCTCTCCACAACCAGCTATCTGACCTCTCATTTCTTCCATGTTGAAAGCAACCACTGCTCTTCATAGCTGATGTACATTTGGGATCCCTGTGATACCTGAATAAGGCAGGAGTAAAGAGTTAATATCACTGCCAATTTAAAGTAGCTTTTGCAGTGCTGAGAAGAGCCTTTGGTCATTTGTAAATCCTGGAAAGGAACTTGGAGAATGCTTTGTTCTCCTCACCCTGATCCAAAAGGTAAACTTCACCTATTCTTAGAGTTGAAGGCTCTTCCATTTCCAGTGAGAAGCTAATGGACATAAAAGAGCCTCCATGATGAATGGGAAGGAGGACGTCAGTATGTATAAGCCTGTGCACCAGCTGCAATAATTAGAAGACCCCCTGGGGCTAAGAAGATTAAAGTGCAGGACTTTCATTGTTTCAGTTAGACAGGGAGAGAGAGAGGGGCAAAATCCATTGTCTGAGTTTTTGCACTTTAAAACATTTGTAAAGGATTTTTTCCCTTTGTCGATTTCCTCTCTGAAAGAAAAGACAAGAAAGGAGTTGTCCTAGGAACAAATAAAGCAACTGGAAAACAGACTACAGCAGTATAATGTTGTCACTGAACATCTGGCAAACAAAGTCAGTGTAATTACAGGAAGGAGCAAGAGAGAGCACTCACAGGAAAGTAATTTGTCGCATCCAAAATTCACTTCTGTCCAAGCCAGAGAGAATGTCTTTTAATGATTTATCTCTGTCTTAGACCAGAAAACAACAAAAAAAAAGTGAAGTATTACACTTTTAATAAAAAAGGGAGTCCATGGGTAAGAGCCTGGTTCTGTGGTTTCACACCTTTGGGTTACAACTTTGCTTTAATACATGCCAGGGTATCGTGCAGCAAAACCCCGTGGAACTGCAGGGGGATGGCTCCTTGTGTGGCTAGTAAATTACAGTCCACTTTCTCTAGAGAGCTTGGGCTGCTGCAACATGCACTCTTGGAGTCACATACATTTCCTAAGTTGTCTCACACAGCAAAGAATATCTAAAGATAAAAGATTATGACCGTAGTGGTTGTTAGTCTGTCAATTTTTATGTTAAAACTTCAATCACTGTGGTGCAGACCCCTGAAGTAACCCCCAACCCACTGCCAAAGCTACCACACAGTTTGGTGGTCCTCTGTGCCTTTAATGCAGAAGACAATTTACATTACAAATACATGCCAAAATAGAGGTTACAGGACTGAGCACTGTATGAAAGGAAGGAATAGGGCAGCATTTTCAGCTTCCTGCATGAATAATTCATTTGTGTTCCTCATTCGAGGTTTTGCACCCATCTTCTGACCCCTGTCTTAGGCTTTGGCAACCTGAGAACAGGGTCCCCTTGCATCAGCAGGGGCTCCCTTGCCAAATGCCTCAGGGAACTTCTTGGCTTGGGGAGAGAAAGTGCACACAAACTCCTCTGCTCCACCTGCCCCAGAGATGCCTCCTCTCCAGGGACAGAAATTTCTTGCACTAACTCAGACGTTGCTCTTCCATCCAAAATGTTTGCACCCATCCTCACAGATCACCACAGTTGTGTGTAGGTGTACACGAGCTCCTCTGAGTCAGCTGGTCCAGAGAAGAAAAGCAGCTGATGTTGAGATCTACCTGTGTTTTTCTCAGGGGGCAGAACCTCTTTACTACATCTCTACTATCCCTGAATACACAGCCGGGATCAGCCACCCCATTATCTCTGCACAGCAATATATTAAATCACACAACTGTTAAATGAGGATAAGGCACTGCTATTTGAATTAAAATTACTGAAAAAAGACACACAGCCTCTCAGAACCGTGGATGACAAACCACGTCAGAACAGTTTAGTCATTAGCACTGTCCTCTGGTCTACCACCCTGGCTGTGAAAGCATGCCATGTATCACCTGGGCTCAAAATCTCCCACCAAAGGTCCTCCATCCAGCCTGATGCTGAAATCCCACCAGCCTGCCCATCAGCTGCCACATTCCCAGTGCCTATGTGATGGACTTGGCAGCTTGATCAGAACATTTGCTTCCCTGTTCCCGGTGTGCACTGCACATAAGGCTTGGGTCTTTCTCACCCAGAAATAAATTTCCCTCTCCCATCCTTTAATGGCAGCTACCCATTGTGCTCTTTCCTTCCCAGCTACAGAAGTCGGAGGTTCCTTGGGGTCCACAATGCAGGAGAGTAAAACACGAGCTTAAAGATGCAGCAGCCCATGTTAATTTAGTTAGCAAGGAAGCACGGAAGTTCAACATCAAGAGGCAGTAAGGTTTCAAGACAGATAAGTCTAAAAGATTAAATAAAAGCATCTCTTCAAATGCCATACTTAAGAGATAATGAAGGGGAGTTCTGGCTGTAAAGAGAATAAATCAATTAGGTTGTCAACACACAATTTCTCAGGGCTAAAGCACAATTGAGTGGCAGCGTTCCCACATTGGAAAAAACTCCCATTTATTATCATTATAATGCCTGCAAGAAAGAAGAGTTTGCATAAAAATGGAAATGTGAATTACCATCTACTCTGCTTCCCTAATTGCTGCTTCTTCCCATTAACAAGGTCAATATTTTAAGCCTAGGATTTTCTTTAATGTTTTAAAAGAAACCAAAACCACAATGCAACAAAACAACCTAAAAAACCCCTAAAAAAGTCTCTCAGACTTGCAGCAGAATCAGACAGAAACTATCAAAATGAGGCCCATGAAAACAGTGGTCCGCCAAAAATATCAGTAAAAAAGGATAAATTGCTCTCACCATTGATAAAAAAATATTCATCAACAAGATATGAAAAAAGAGCAACAAAACTGGAAGAATGCCTTTTGCCACATTGACCCCTTGAAATCAAGTCATCTCCAAGGAAGCTAACAAAAAAAATCAGCTCAAGTTAGTGCTTTCTTCAGATTTTTCCTTTTTGATTACACTCGTTCATGCAAGTTATTTTTTATTGCCCAATACCATAGCACCATACAAACTGGGAATTTCATTAAATATTCAATTATATTCCAGAATTAAGAGTACTTTTACACTGCACTTCTAGGTCAGCTTTTTACAAAGCATCTTAAAACTATTTTATACAAGTGGGCTCTGTTATAAGTAGAGAGAGGGAATAAACAGGGACATAGAGAGGTACAGCAATACTTTTATAAAATCCTTGCTGGGATTCAACTCACCAAAGTTTGCTTTGCCTACAGGTAGAAGTACAATCCACACTAGACATCTAAATCTCTGTAGTCAGTGATCAAGGATATGAACTGCCAGACAGCTCATCTCACTCAAAACTCTCATCAGAGAAGAACTGAAGGTAGCATGAGCCTGCACATTAGCTTAGACTGGGTGCTCAACTTAAAACTCTTGAAGGTTAAATAAATCCTACCCTGACTCCAGGTTGTTTGTTTTCAGACCTGGCATCCAAACCAATGCTGTGAAATTGCATTGGGTAAACTATTAGCAGGCAACCAAACACTTGGTGATGGTCTTCAGAAGGCACTGCCTGCTGGTCATCAACATCCACCTCGTTCCCAAAGGTCTCTACTGGGATATAGTGAAAACCCACCAGTGTCCAAAAGCAGCTTAAAGTGGGGAAAGAAGTGGCAGCTCCGTGTTAGCTACCGAGAAGCGAAAAACATCTCTCTTAAGTAACTGAAAGCTCCTGAGACCTGACATTTTCAGACAACAGTGGCAAGGAAACAACTAAGAATGAAGATAAAATAACATTAAGCATTCAAAAACTGTGAGTCCTAACACAAGACAGTTTGACTTGTAGGTTTAGTAACATCAAGAAGGGTCAGAAGAAAAGCTCAAAGCTCTGTAGAAAGATGAAGTTACAAGACCTGACAAAGGAAAAGCTGATCCTGACAATGAGGGAAAATTGTCAGAGTGAAGTGCAGAGAAGGCAAAGAAAACAACACGTGGAAGGAAAAACAAATATGAATGACTTCTGCATATTTTGCTTCTTGTAAGAAGTTTAAGCCTATAACACTGTAACACCGTTATGTCCATTTTGAACATAAAATATCCCCATCTGAGAGGTTGATGTAATTATAGCAGCAAGCAAGGTGTAAGGAAAGTGTTTCCCACAATCAGTAACAGGAAAGGAGGTATCTAGTGCGATGACACTACCCCTCTGCATGAACCTGAAGACCTGTCGGTGCTGGCACCATCCCACACCTCAAGGACAGCCCTGTGGTTGCGATTAACAAGCAAGGCAGGCATCTGGCTGCCCCAAAACTTCCTGCGTGGGCTAAAATTAAGTGTTTCACTCCTCTCCCTTAAGCTTTCACCAGCTGTAAAATGAAAATAGTAACATACAGGGAACAGTTCAATCTATCCCCATGGATTTTGGAAATGAAATACACAAAGCACCTGATAATCGGTGCAAATAAGTGCTCTCACTTGATGTCAGGGTTAATAAAGGCATGTAGCACAGCACGTAATATGGTTATGTGCTGTAACATTTGCAATACCAAAGGAACTAGATGAAGTGACCCAGCATGTCCTTCTAGTCCTACATGGCTATGACTTTCCCAGATGGCATCCCCAGGACTGTAGACACAACCAAGTAACGCAAACACAACCACTCCTAACACCCATAGTAAAAGCAAGACAGTTCCGACTTAGCTTTAAGCTAAGCAGTTCAACTGAGTTCAAATCAAACCATTTAACCTCTATCACAAACTAATGATGGCACATACAAGTAAGCACTGCTCAGAGGATGCAAGATACCAGGTTAAGCCACAGTGTCTTGGTGACGTCTCTGAGGCCCTAGTGAATAGAATATTCACTATATAGCTATTGATATCCAAGTAGCTGGCATAGGTTGACACTTGGGCAAAAAAAATATTAAGCGTTAAAAGTTTTACTCTTTACTTTCAATGACTGGTACCAACTGTTCAGTTTGAACAGCTTAACCTGGGGAAAAAAATTATGCTACAGAGAAAATTATTCTTTCTTAGAAATCCCATTTTCATTCAGAATACATTCCATCACTGGTAAAATACATTCATTTGATGCACAATGAGTTCCTATGTTATATTCCTAACATACCTAAATGAAAGGATAGAAATAGCAATTACAGTGTTGGTTTTTCTTTTAACTCAAGTTTGCTCTCCTAGTTATCTCTTATCTTACTTTCAAATGTTTATGTGAAAAACAAAAAGCACAGCTGTTCAAGCTTATCTGGCTTCATTGATGCTGGAACATGATTTTTGCTTGAAAGTTTCAAATGAGGTAATGTCCATAAAACAAATGGAAAACCTGAAAATACCTAGAACTCAAGTCCTGCATTGGTTTAAGACTACCTACATGAACAAGAATGCAAACCCCATCAAATTATCATAATAACAAAAGTGCAATTTCACCTACTTCAGATAAACTTTGGCCTACTTCATTGGGCCATTTCTGAAAAATGTAGTAAATTAGGCTTAACACACCTAATAGTGTTGGTAGCTAAAGAAACAGATGAATCTTTTGGAGCATTAGTAACATTTCCTCCCATACCTAAATCACCCCACATGGGGAGTTTTGCAGAAGCTTCCTATCTTTAATAAGATGATTCTGTTTCACTTTAGGGTCAAGATACATGATCAAGCAAGTACTAGCCAAGCCAAAGTTACCACTTTTTTTTTTTTTTTTGGCATACTTTTAACCCACTGAAAAGCTGAAACAACACATGCCCACTCAGACCTCAGAGAAAGAGTGCTACACAAATGCATTTTATATTTCACTTTGTGATGAGCACAAAATGTGCAGAATAGGGAAACAGGTGATTGTTGTGCCAGGATTCCATGGATTGCCCCCGGAGGCCCTGGGTAGAGCTGACCAAAGGACGGTGCTGAACTCTGCGGGGCCTCAGCCCTGAAATCACTCCAATTAACACAGAAAGTTCTCCCCACACCATTTTAACAGGCAGCAGAGAACACACAGAAAACATAAAGAAGCTCATATCTCTCCAGGCGTTACCACTTTTGGGTGCACTTTAAAAAAGACAATGCAATGGAGATAAGTTATGTCCAGGACTTTTCTTTTTTTTTTAATAAAAACTGAAATTACAAAAAAACCCATAAAGCCTTACCGAAATGAGGGTAGAAGATCTGAAGAGCAACAGTAACATGAAACCTTTATGAGTTTGATAAATGGCATATGTTTACCTAATGCAGAAAATGGGACAATGGAGCGCACAAATGACAATTTAACAATGCTACTTCCCATTTGGGTCAAGATCCAGCTTTTTGCCCTACTGAAATTTTGACATTAAAGCAATCATGGAAAAGTACGGTTACAGAAAGAAAATGGAGTGTGTGAAAATTGCTTTCAATTAAAAAAAACCAAATCCAACTGATCAGTTCATCTCATTGCAGTGTTTTGCAGGAGCACTGACTACAGAAGTTAAAGTAATGCCATAAATCATCAGATATTTTATTGTAGTAAACATCTGCTGCTCCTGGATATAGATATGTAGTCAAGGGAGCACTTGAAAAAGAAAAAGGAATGCCAGGTACACTCGTTACTGAAAAATAATGTTCAAACCAGAATTTCTTTTACTTTTGCCATTAGGACTAAACAGCTTGTGAAGTTACACAGACATTAATGGCTACACTGATTTATTGTATTTCCAAATTAAGACCACACCTTCAAAACCTTTCACTGAATCAATGCCAAAAGACTGTTCAAGTTAGGTTAAGCATATTGGAAGAACAATGCAGTATTAAGCTCACAAAAAAAAATCTTAGCCAAAGCCATAATTTCCAGCAGCAGATATTAATGTTTGTTTTGGGATTCAGTCATTTGAATAAATAATGAACTTTCAAAAAACACCTAAGTGCAAAGGAGTGCAAGGCAGGGTCCAAACTAAGGCTCACACGAGCTGGTACATCCACACAGCACGGTGTTGTTCAAAGCGCACAGAGTAATTTGGGTCCAGAATTTGCATTTACGTGGCACAGAGCCTGGGCTAATATGTCCTGCCTTTCAGCACAGTTTGTTAGCTCAGGCTCAGTGCCCAATTGACAGGGCTATACAGCACCAGGCTCTGGAACCGTCTCTAAGCCATACTCACTGTGCTGTATAAGTGGCCTCTTAGGAGAAAAACACCTATAGATCAGATGCTTGTGTGCCACTTTCATGCTTCTGAAAGTCCTGTCTCTTTACAGGTACACTTTTTGCCCTCAAAGTTTTGGAGGCAATTTCTTTACAGTGATAGTAAGCAAACTCTTAGCCCTGGATCCTCCACGTGGAAGAACATTAGCAGCCACCTTCCTACATGGTTTTGTGCAGCTTCTGCCAGATGGGTTTCCTCCAACTATCCAACCTTTATTACCAGGACAAAAGAAATTCTTCCTTTGTGCTTGACGTTTCTGTCACAAAAAGAGTGGCTCCCAGTTTTGTTGGCATTATGGTTTTGTACATCAAGTGGCAAGATTGGGGTGGGGCTAGATGATCTAGGTGGGATGTTGGACTAGATAATATCTGAAGGTCCCTTCCAACCCCTACAATTCTGTGAAGATAGGCCAACCACAGCTCCAGTAGCAAGGCAATTGCTTCTTTTTATCCTACATAAACAGTTTAGAAGAAACTACCTCTGCCTGCCAAGTCTGTCTTCTTGTAAGGACACAGACATTTTCAGATAGATGTATTAGTACAATGTGTATCATGTTCCAAAAGGGCTGGTTTGAGAGAAGGAGCTTGTCTTGCAAAGGATATAAAACCAACCAAAGCATCAAACTAATCTGGGAATAAGAAAACAGCATTTGTTCCAGGAACCAAGAGGAGCATCCCCAAAGGTGTAAGCAAGAAATGAGGGCACTACAGATTGGAAAAGATTTGTAAGAATAAATAAAATACAGAAAAAGAATGGGAAGATTTAACAGTTAAGGAAGGGTAAATTGCTAAAGGTGCTCCTTTAAATGCTCTCTAGCTGTATGTTAATTACTAACTTTGACTGTTTTAACTGGAATCACTGTTGACTACAAATGAAATAGATAAATCCTTACCCTCAACAGCCAACGATACAATGCCTTGTGTGTCTTCGACCCCATACATAACATCGCAGCGATACACCCCCGCATCACTCGCACGCAGCTTGGAGAAAGTCAGCGAAGCGTCACCGGTCTCCTCTGAATGGGTGGGAACAGACACTCTGTCTTTGTAGCTTTGACCGATTTTGATGTTGCCATTCTGGGCCACCAGGACTGTGGTTTCTTTTGCATCTTTTCCACTTTTATCCAGTTCAACTTTTGACCATTTGATTCGGAGATACTCAGCTGCATAGCTGGAGGCTATGGTGGGTGTGGTTGAAAAGAAGCATGGCAGGACTGAAGTTCCAGAGAGCGATCCTTTTACCAGGGTTTTTTTTTCTGCTTTAACTAGAAAAAGGGGAGAAAGGGGGAGAGAAAGGAGAAATCACATTAGTGGAACAGCAAAATCAAAAAGAAATACATTTCATTGTTATTTAACAATTCACAGTCGTGCAAGACCTGAAATCAATGAACCTTGCTGATCTGTAACAGGACTGATGAGTATAACCTCAAAAAGAGTCTGCACTGATATCCCAAGCTGCTGGCGGAGCCCTTCCCTATTTGGACAAATGCAATTCACTGCTCTCTGACTTACTTTAACCATTTGTTACAGTCACTAAGTTATTGACCTTCTTCAGAAACTGTTTTGAAATTTTAGGTGACTGATGAACTGTAAGAGCTACGTTCTTTATACTTCATAGGAGTAAGACCACTCTTACTGAAAGATGGCACGTTATCTCACATTTACTGCTGTCCAAAAGGACACATTCGAGAGAGGTGACGTTTCCACATCTCACAGTAGCTTGTTCATTTGCACCTGTCCTTAGAGTAAAACGTAAACCATGACCTCGCATACATGACATCCCTTACTCCATTATTGTTTAAGGGTTAACTCTTTTTATTGCATACATGCTGAAACAAAAGCCTTTCCAGTGAGATTCTCCCAAATAGTCATACTTTTAAAATTATTTCCTTGTAGCCTCAGGGACTTTAACACATTGCAGTAATAAAGTATTTCAGGATGTTAAAGCAAAGAAGGAAGTAAAGTGCACAGAAAGTCCCTACTTGGCTCAAACTTGACATGGTAGGACCTTTATCATTTTTTATGACATCTCCAGCTGCAAACACTTTACAGTGAAATGCTTCCATCTGACAATATCCTGAGGGGAAAGTTGACTACTGTTCATCCAACCTGCACACAGCAACTGTCTGAAGAGAGGATTTCTGTTAGACTCACTTTTTTTATGTGATGTTATTTCACCATACATAATGGCTTAATGAAGATAAAAAGCTGATGCGCAACAGTATCTGTCTTACCTCTTTCACTGTCCTGCACTCTGACATGTTTTTTTGAAAGGTGGAACATGCTGATCACTAATTTGAAGTGAGTTAGGATTCATAAAGTTTAGAAATACAATAACTTCAAATTATAACCACTAACAGACTGCTACATGAAATAGGAGACGCCAGCACATCTAGCTATTTATCTGGCACCAAAAATATCATCTCTCCATAAATAGTAGAAGACTCAGGTGGGAGGACTGAAGATAATAAAGGGGGGGGGGGAGGGCGCGGAAGGAAAAATTACACATGAAGTTGATTATTTTTAACAGTGACAGATGACTTTATACAGGATAATGTATTAATAGTATTACCTAGAATAGTTCAATACAAGAATCATCACTTGATGGCCAAGCATTTTATTGGAAAACCCCCCAAAAATAAATAATGAACTGGCCAAGGAATATCCAGAATTTTGAATGGAAGTCCTCAATTGCTTTCCACCCATGCCTACCTAACTAGAAATTCTTAGGAACACAATGCAGACACACTCAAGATGACTGTATCAAAACCGACTAGACCAGAGAGAGTATACAATGAGGTAGTCCTGTGCCAAAACACCAAAAGCTCAGCTGAAAACATGGATGAGTACATTTACCACCAAAATGCTCAATCACAGGCATGTGGTGAGATTTTCTTTCTTCCATTAAGTTGTAAACAGAGACAAGTGATGGTAGAACCCACATTTAATAGTCAAACTAACACTGCATACACTTTGGGCCCAGACCTAGCAAGAATCTATTTGTAAAACAGGGAAAGACAAAACCAGGTCCGATATAAAACTGAAGAACAGAGAACTCCATAAGGCTTGAAGACAAGCCTGTAGAAGTTACTGAAGACTAAAGATTAGCTCAAAAGCCCTGATTGCATAAAAATTTCTTCAGGGAAAAAAAAAAAAATCCATTGAGGGTTTGGGTGTTTTTTTTTTACATACGGAAATAAAAACTCAACTTACCTAGAGTCAATTGTTTGTTAAAAAATAGAAAGGACTGATTTTATCCTGAAGACATACAGTATGGAAACACCACTGTATTTTATATCACCTCTCATTTCTTGAGACTTTAACGAGTTACAGTGGTGTAGAGATAAAGAAACAGAATGAATACTCAGTCCTATCAGTTATGATAGAATTACTGCCAAATTGCACAGGTGGGAGATTAAAATCAGTCTCAAAATATTTAGTATTTATTATGATCTCTTGTCATCTACATACATTACAGGAACTTCTTAAGTGAAAAATGACCTAGTTATAATTACCCTGACTGACAGAATTTTAATAAACTTTTGAGAACGTTGTTTCTGGTTATGAGTGATCTGGAATATCAGCACGGAACCCTGAGGAAATTTCCCCTCTTTAAAATTTGTGTCTTCACATTAGCAGACTGAAACCCTTGGCAAACAACACATATCTTCATCTAAATCTATCCTAAATTGGGCTACACCCCAGAATAGACCATGTAGATACAAACATACCTGTCTAACCGTAGAAAGCATTATAAAACACTATTTAAAAGCACTCTTTGTTTTGATGAGAGGAAAGGAGAAGAAGAGGGAGAATAGGGGAGAAGTTTTTCCTATTGAAAAAAAATGTAATATTTGGCACTGAAACATAAGATTAAGTGATGTTTCTGCACAGTTCCAAAAAGCTTAATTTCTTGCAGCAGTCCAAGTTAGTTAGTCAAGCAGCATTTACTGGCCAATGCAGAAAGCATCAATATCTTCTATTAATTCACGTAGCCTTATTGTTCCTTCAGCACTTTCCATATGCTTAAATTCCATTTTATGTCTCCTTTTAAGCCGCTATCAATAATATGTGATAAACTATCCCTTAGTAGGGACATGGCAAGCAAAAATACAAAGAAAACTGTTTATAAATTTGAAGCCAAGGTGAGAAAAGCAGGTATTTGTCAATTCACTAGTCAGGAGGTTCCCTAGTGGTGAACATTGGTTTACACCATATCTCTACCCTGCCATGTACGACCTAGAATACTTGTAACATCATGTACTCTTAAACAAGAGGACAGTTTTGAAATTACTAAGATGGATGGTGACTACTATAAGCAATTTTTTCTGTTGTTAACTAATACCTATCACTCAAGCATAATTAATTCATTAGGGAAAATGCACAGACAATAAAGAATTAAAATACACAGCTAAGTCCAAATCACCTGGCCACAAACACTTATCTTGGCAGAACTCCCAGCAAAGTCAATGGGAGCCTTGTACAAGATGATGGGACCACAGAGTCAGGCCGAGAGCAGCACAATGCAGTCAGATTTTGGGCAGATTCAGCAGATACCATGCCTTAGCAGTTGGGTATTTTTGTTGTATTTCCCTGTTTAAATATTAAATATCTGCAGCATCAGAACAAGTAGCAGCAACAGAACACAAAATGAAAAACTTCTCTCATGCAGTGTCCTGACAGAAGACAGCCCTGTCAGGTCTAACTTATGGGGAAGAATTTTGCCACAATTTATTACTGGCTTATTTTCTCCAAACCTAAAGCTATTCCTTTGCATTTGTATCAGTTTATCATGGGGATAGTGGCATGGGGTGTCCCCTTTCTTTAAAAAACAAAAACAAACAAAAAAACAAAAACAGGAAAAAAATTCCAGCTCGCCTTTTCATGCTTTTTTTCCACCAGAAAAACTGCCATAGGTCCTCCCACTCTACCATTTCATCTGTAAAGTCAGTTTACCCTACAAATGACATATAGCTTCATATCTCTTTTTTTATTCTTTTGAAGTGGGAGATAAATTACAGAAAAACTTCTTTCTTGAGAACACAGTTCCTCTCTCTAGGATTCCTTGTACATTTTTTCTGTTGTAAATGCTAGAAAATTCTTAAAATAAAAATCTAAAAAGGAAAAAAAAAAAAAAAGAAAAAACACAGAAACAACCAGAAGTGGAAGATAACTCTGCCCTTTTGTATTACATTAACCAGAACAACCACACCAGTAGGTCCATAACGGACAAGAAGCCAGAAGAAAAGAATGCCTTACATGAAGTGAGACTGCTTAGAGGCGCAATTTTGCCATGGAATTAAGCTGAATTGAACACAATGCTGCTGCTGAGTAAGCATACAAAACACATGCTTAAAGAATAATAAACTCTACTTATTTTAAGCCAAATTTATGAAAGAAAAAAGCTTGGATCTCATTTTTAGTTCATCAACAACCTACCTAAACGTATGCTTTACTGCCCTGACTACTAGCAGCAATAGAAAGGATCAATGAAATTATATATTCTGTTAATCTGACTACTAACACTGAGCCCAAGAGAAGTCTTTTCATTAACCTAAATCTTTTAAGGATTTTTAAGGAAATAAAAATAAATGCACTGCTTACAGAAACTTCTATGAAACTCTGACAGGAGAGGTAACAAACTGAGACCCAACAATACCTCTCACTGATTTTTTTACCAGGTGGTTTGTGGTCTGAGCAAGGAGAATAAGAGAAGGTGGCATTGAGTGACAAAGAGTCAACTACTTTTGTATTCTGCAAGAAACTCACAGGAAGCCAGGCAAATGTAAATCTCAGCTGAAGAACTCAATATAACATATGCAGACATCATAGGCATGCAGACATATATTTTATAGCACATATAGAACATAAACATGATTGGATAAACTGATGTTTAAACTGGTATATTATTTATATAACTTTGAAAGAGCACATCACACATTGCAATATAGGGGATTTCTACTCTCTTCTGGATTATAGGGCTTCCATGAAAGCATACTCACTCACGGCATGACAAATAGTCACATAAAACAGGTAAGATAAACTCCAACATTGACCATAAGCACAGGTCCAGCTTGTAAACTACAATATCCTAATACTAGCTAGCTCAAAGTGAGTAAATGCCACACTAGCAGTAGGCGTAAACCTTGCTCGTGAACTTCTGTCATTAATCCTTCACACGTACCAGAGTAAACAGCAAAGGTCTTGCAGAGGGGCACTTCTGTGACCCCACAAGCTTACACCGTATTTCCTGCTGCCCTCCTGACAAACAGCTCCTGAGAATTTAAAGTCTTAAAGAAGCCATGCAAGACCATTCTTAATTTGCCCTCAAAGGAAAAATACTTTTGTTGCTACATAAAATCTAACGAGCACGCCGTGCAAACATGCCAGGTATTTATGAATGTGACCATTCCCAAAGATGAGAGCGGAAGAGAAAACAAAGACTGGAATAATGATTAGTGGTGAGTGCCTAAAACTTTGTGTGCTTATAAATGGCTGTGATCTAAATTAAGGTTTGGTTTTGTTATGACTTAATATTAAGACTCACATATTCCAGGATTTACACTTTAAAAGTACACTTTAAAAGATTTTGACAAATTTCCCATATGACTTTTGAAAGAAAAATTTTTAACTTTCAGAAAAATTTTGCCTGAAAGCTTTTTAAAGGAAATATTGCAATGCATCATATTGAAGTGATTATTTAATTAAACTTAATTAAATCATATGGAGTGACACAATCCATTGTGGGAATGGAAGCATGGGAATTTGTGTTTCATGAAAGATTTCAAGCTTCAATTTTACATTCAAATTCAGGATTTAAAAAGAAGTAAAATTGAAACCTAAGATGTTCAACTCCTCAAAATGCAGAGGTATCTTTTGTTTTTAGAGTATTTTTTCAAACAAAAGAATCAGGTGTACTTGTAAAAATTGTCTGTAATCCTGGAACACACATCCTCAAAAATGTTATTAAACAGAGTGACCAACATTTCTACAAAACAGAAAGATAGGAGTTGATCTCACAAACTCTACTGGATCAATCAATGAAAAGGAAAATGTTTTTCAACTTTGTCTTCATCACCACGGCCATACTTTGAACATGTTTAAGACTCTGTATAGCAAAAGTATGGCCCCCAATTTAAAAATAAACCCCACAAAGATCACAGTGTATTCTAGGAACATAAAGGCCTTTCTGAATTCCTTCTGAAAGATTCAGGCAAATAAGGACCAGTCAGAACCTAGTCTATATTCCTGAGAAGCCCTTACTGGGATGTTCATATGGAACTTGCTTAAGTACTAAAAATTGTACTCTGGGGACCACACCAGCCATTTAAGAAGTGATAAAAGGTGGAGCAAGCCAGGGGACATCTAAAGGTGCCACCCCATGTTCTGTCACTCTAAGGATCCATCCCACTCCTCTCCACTTCCAGTGATGCACTCCCAATCCCTGAATTCTGCCAGCACTAGCATTTGTGCAACACAGTGAGTCAGATCAAAAGTCTAACCTAGCAGCAAAATAACCTGCAAGAAATGCCATGAGCTGCCTTTCAAACAAGCCATTTACTTGATTTGGTTGGCCATATACCCACATAAATACTAGTGTCTGCACAAAGGAAAGCATGAAAACTAGCACCAGGGGACGGAAAAGGGGCAGGACTATCCCACCTAGTGCTAAAATGTATATGTGATTAGGCTGACCATGGAACTATGCCCTAAGTTAACAAGAATAGACTTAACAGAAACACTAGGTTTAAATTTCTTCTCAAATTCCTTTGCCTTACTTATTCTATCTCTTTACATGTTCCCTATCCCAATGTTGATTTTCAGGGAAAATTTTATCTTTACACTTCTCCTCGTGTGAGCGATGTACTACCATTTACCCCATTTTAAAAGCTGACCAATTATTGCTCATTTTGTACTTTCTTTTTGTATTATATCTTAAACCAGACATTTCTGCCTTAAAAAAAAGCTGCAACTTCGAATCACAGCATCGCTTTGGTTTGGAAAGGACCTTTAAAGATCATTGAGTTCCAACCCCCCTGCCATGGGGGGCTTGGAACTAGACTAGGTTGCTCAAAGCCCCATCCAGCCTGGCCTTGAATACCTCCAGTGATGGTACATCCACAACTTCTCTGGGCAACCTGTTCTGGTGACTCACCACCTTCACAGTGAAAAATTTCTTCTTGAAATCTCATCTAAATCTACACGCTTTCAGTTTAAAACTGTTGCCCCATGTCCTGCCCTGGAAAAACTCTCTTTCCATCTTTCTTATAAGCCCCCATTTAAGTGTAAGTAACTTGTCAAATAAAAGCTTCCAAGTTCACGGTGTAGACTTACACTGCAAGTCCATGATCTCTTCTGACAATCACTTACTTTGCCTCTTCGAATGCATCATATGAACAAATTATTACATGTCAGATATGAATCAAAAATCCAAACGTCAGTCTACAATAACAGACAATTTACTAAGCAAAAAAACTGAGGGGAGAAAAAACAAAGCTTGAAATGTCAAGTCAAAGTTCATAACCAAATCAGTTTCAGCCCTCCATGAATAAGAAAATGGAAGCTCGGTTTTAGTGACTTGCTCCCTGCCCGAAACTCCCTGCCCGAGTCTGCTGTCCCTGAGGACAAGTCTAATTGTCCTGGCCTGTTGTATGTTTAATGAAGAATGGAAACACAAAACCAGCTTTAAGGAGGACATAATTGTAGGAAATAGGAAAGGATGGTGATCCCAACCTGCTTGAGGTAAAAAAAACCACACTTATTTTTTGCTGGCTCCAGTAGGCATAACAGCCTTTTTCTTCATCATACAGGACTACCTATGGACTTTGCTAACAGTAGTGTTCAGGCTGAGAGAAAAAAAAAAAAAAAAAAAAAAAAGAGTTCATTTGATTTTCCCTAAGGCTAAAATCAGTTTAAGGAGTTCCTGGAAAGAAAAAAAGAAAAAAAAAAAAAAAAGAAAAGTCTTTCTTTGAGTCTTGGAAAATCTATTATCCCAATTTTGTGAGTCTGCAGCAGCTGTGAGGACCTTTTCCTGACTCCACTCAAACTTTCAAATTACCATGGCAACCACACACGAATACATACTTTAGTGTTAGCATGTAATCACCAAGAGAAATAGTAGGGGTTCTTCCTTTCCACCCAAAGCAAAGACCTGCAGCTGCCCGAACACATCCTTGCTCCAGACCCAGCAGCCAAGGGACCTGCCACCAGCTCAGCTCATGGCAGTCCCCACACACCAGGGGGCTGGCAGCCGGACTTCACGTTCCAGAGGCATGTCCCCAGCTGCTCCTCGACAGATTACAGAGCGAAGCAGAAGCTGGGGCTAATAGTTTCCCTTGCACCCCACTTGCACGTGGCATCTTTCACCCTGACTACAGAACGGGTGCAAGCTGTAACCTATAAACCCAAAGGGCTGGTGTGGCATGATGTACACAAGCGCTGGAATCGGACTGGGAGGTGTGCTGAACCAGTATTCCCACAGCCCAAAAGCTCCCCCATTTCATTCATCATTTCTGCAGCCTGGCTAGGTCTGTCCCAGGAACGTGCTCCTGCACCACCAGCACTGCTTGCTGGTCCCTCTGTGGCACCAGGCTGAACCTCCCACAGAAGGTGTCTGCCCTCCACTAAAATTATCCACCCCTGTCAGCCCTCATCTCATCTACTGCAAGGAGCTCCCTAGTGGATCATGGAAAATGAAGGTGCAAGAGATACCTGACCAACAGGTCCAACATTTCAGGACAGGTTAAAGGAGTGAAATGCATTCTTGAATATCTTGCATAGAAGGCAATCTACTTTGCTTTACGCAATATAATCCTATGGCACTCTCTTTATTATTACTTGAATTATAGTAATGTCACTTACAAACCTCAGAAGACATCAGACAGGCATGCAAAAATCTTGGCCAAAAAACTCTCACCCACCAAGAGTTTTCTATATAAATCAGTAAGGCAATGAGAAGAACACAGAAACTAAGTTAGTTACACAGTGCAGCAAAAAGAATGGCAGAAACAAGACCAGAAACTGAATCTCCTGGGTTTGGGTCTCCTGAGTCCCAGGAAATACCCTACCAATTGGAACACTAAAACGAATTTTAATAAATGGTGCTGCATATAACAGACTTACCTTTAGGTAGCATGTATGTTATAACTAACGTAGAGTACATCCATAAGATACTTTTTATACTTAACAACATCTTGACCTACAAATAAAGAACAAAGAAGTGGTTAGTATTGCACTGTGTCCTTATCAAATGTTGTAACTGAGCACATCAGTATTTGTCATTTATATGAGAAACAGACATCTACTCTAAAAAAAAAAAAGTTCAGCAGGACAGAGAGTAATTCTTAACATATTGATCTTCTGCCATTTTATTCACCGTTTTAAATTAATTCTTATACAGTGGTAGCTGTATAGGAATATAATCTAGATTAATTTTTCCTGGTGTGGTGTTGCCAGTTCAGATCCAACCTCTGGGTATTTTCATGTCCGTAACACAAACTACCCTGTCATTTAACAACAGCTAACAGCCTGGTTCACGTCAGAAGGGGCTCCCATGACAAACTTCTCATGAATTTTGGTGGTGAGTCAACACCCACGGTGTGATCATTCCCATCTGCAAGGAGGTTGCCAGAAGACTTCCTGCTTCTCCATATGGTATTTTATGGTGGAAATTTGTTACAATTACAACGTGTCCTTCTCAAATACAGATCCATAACAAGTTTCAGGTTATTGAGTCCAGAGTGATATTCAAACATGTCAATCCCCTTTGCATTTGCTTCTAGCTTCCTTTACAGGCTCCACTTTCTAAGAGCTAAAAATTATCTGTACGTAACAATATATTGCATGTCATAATGGCATCTCTTCACTTTTACTCCAGATCTTAGTTACACATATTGAATCTGTAAATACCCCAAAAATTTCAAAAGTACACTAACAAAGCATTACAAGTCCCATAAATGTCAACTATTATAATGGGTTTATAAACAATCCTTCTTCCATGTAGTTACACATATGTTCTATGTAGCCAATGTAAGTAATAACTTTCAGCAATAGTTTGTCAAACACTGTCTTTGAAAATTTTTCACCAAAAAACCCTGAGTTTCCTGCTATTACTGTCAAAATATGCTACTTGAGTTCTTTACTTGGGCAAAGAACCTGAACTAATAGTTTCTCCCTCTCCAGGAGACATTACAGTTGAACTGCTTTAAGGAACATCAAAACAGAGATTTAATAGATATACACCTGTGTCACAACTATGGAACTTGTATTGCACATACATATTTTAGCATTTTTTACATTAGCATTTTAGTTCTTTAGTACTTACATATAATGCTTTAGGGTTAAAACATTCAAAAACCTCCACAAGCTATACTGAACATGATGGCAAGACAGAGGGAAACAGCTTCAGAAAACTACTGGTGACGTGTTCACACTCGGGAAAGTTTTCTCCACAGCTTACAGCTGCAGCCCAAACTTCACATGAGTCTGTGTGAATTGGCATCTATCCTGTAACGGCTGAACATTTCAGAAAAGATGCAAAACATCTCAGACCAAGCCTTTCCAATGAGGCAATCTCTAACATAACAGCATCACGTTAAGAATTCCCACCCAAAAGGGCTGAAAACCCAAGAGCTTTTCATTCCCTATACGTAGATGGCCAGAGCCTGCTGGTTGCACTGGGAAGCCTATGCTGCAACCTATTCCCAGGGCGTGGAGGAAAGAATACAGCTGCTTTCCGTAGAGCAGACTGCACGCTGCCAAAGACGCCCCATCTCTGCTTCAGACGCTCAATAGGGCTGAGCGTATAACGTGATATCACTTATTTTGCAACACTAACTTCATGGATTTTGCACTTTTTATGACTGAATCCCAAACAAGAACAGCGACTTCTTTGACTTCATCCAATTTGAGCCCCATCTGCCATAAAACTTTTTTCTGAAGACTCCAATGCATACCCCCAACACCATCCAGGCAGAGTTTTATCTCTCCCTACACTTACACGAGCCAAGCTGTACATGGAGAAAACAAAAGTGGCTATTTAGTAACTAACTTTAAAAATCCATACCGTGTCTTGGTATACCATGTATGCCCTAATAATTCCCTGCAGAAGGCTGTCATGAGCGAGGAGATTGTACAAGGTTAAGAACTGCAGACATCAAGGTCTTTTTAATACAACGGACCAGCTCTGATATAACAGACAGTCACATGTTTGCTTAGACAAACACTGAAATGACCCTCATTATTTCACAACATTTTAAAAAAAAAATTAGAGGTCACACTGAGCCTACGGGTGTGCACAGACCAGAAGGCCCCTGTATCCTGAAACTGCTGGAAGCCTCAAGCACCAAACCCACTGCAGACCAGTTCCTTCAGTAGCACAAGCAGTCTGAAGAGAGCACAAAATCAAGACCTACAGCCTCCTCCACCCTCAAAGGCGGTGAACACTGGACCTGCCCGTAAGACAATCTGAAAGCTTGAGCCCCTGCGAAAGCAGAGTGGCTCCAGACCTTCTTCTCAAATGTGTTCCCCATGTGTCACACACTGGCTGCACCAACAGCTAAACGAAGTTCTAGAACAAACTGTTTACAAGTTTAGCTTTCCATGTTTACCCATATGCTTTGTCTCCCTCCGCCTCCAGAAGGCAACTTCGGCTTTTGGGACCAGAAACATGGGAATTGAAGAAAATGGCCAAGAAGAAGAAGAGAGGATGCTCTATTTCCTAGAAGACAGGTGTGCTGCACCTAAACTGGGCTGGTTGCATGTTGCAACCCACCACCTGCTCCAGCCCTGGCCAGGAGCACCTGCGTACTTGGCACATGCCAATGGGAGGCCCGTTGCCCTCAGAAGTTCATTGCAGTACTGTCACGGTAAGAGGTGGTGTAAGCACTTCCACAGTTGGTAAGATGATGAACCCTGCTGCAATGCTCAGAGACAGCTGAGAGCTCTCAATGTGAGCTTCTACCCCATGGTACGTGGCCAGAGTATGGGGAAGACCTCATCTTCTCATTCCTCTCCACTTTGCCCACAAGCACAGAGCTCTGATCCTCTGACGCCGTGTTGGTGACTGCATTGCAAATGCAATTTGAGGAATCTTACTGAAAAAAAACCTCACAACTTCATCTTCCAGACAGTATACACAATAAATACACCCACAATGAAATCTGAAAACAGAAAGACAACCATGGAAAGAACATTTTCAAGATATTCTGTGACTGCTGAACTCAACGGAAGAGAAGACTCATGGCTGTGAGGGCTACTTAGCCTTTCACTGAGCAGTGCAGGAATTGCACCGGCTGCACCAAGAGCTCTGACAGCTCAAAAAAATTGCACTGTTTGAGCATGGACCTTAGCGTGAGACACCTGCCAAAAATCCCCACCTGACCCTTGGAAAATCATCTCTCCACCATTTATTTTTCTAAACCTTCTCTACCCCGAGGTGCTTACAAAAACCAACAAAAACCTTTGGGGGAAATGTTCCGATTCTCAGCCCTTTGGCCCTCAAGCATGATTCCTGTGCAGCCCTCCATGCATGAGGGTTTTCACACTCTGGTCCTTGGTGGGCTCCCATAAACACTCCTGAGTGTTCCACTACAGTTGCCAGAATTAAATGTGCAATTACCCCTTCCACCCTCTCCAAACAGGCAGCGCAGCCCTTCAGGGCAGCCTAGCCTAGGAGAAAGCAGACCTGGTACCAGCAATCCTCCTCAAGAGCCCAAGAGAAGGCAGAGGCTGCTGCTTACACCCGGTTCCCCTTCGGGGCTGCCCACATTTCCAGGCCACAGCTATCAGATGTGATGGCTCCTGCCTCCTCCCCTTTTGCTGGCAGAGGCTGCGGCTGACCCTGCTCCTTTGTATCCTCCTGGGCAAAACCCCTGCTCTAAAACCGGTTCGTATGTCCCATTCCTGCACTCTACAGTTTACAAAAGCCTCTGCTGGCTGGCTGACGTACTGTCCCTAAGTCTACTGTAATTAGCCAAAATCCTTCTAGCCATACCTTACCTTTTTCCACAAGCTTTCCCCGCCCCCGCCCCCTCCTTGGTGTCACTACACCTGGAGTAAGAGAAAGCCATAATACTATGGACACAGTAAGAAAATCCTGCCAGCTCAAGACTGCAAGGCTTGAGTAAGTGTTTAATTTCCACCTTCTGTTGAAAAAGTATCTCACTCGGTGTGACCAAAGTTGGGCTGCCTGCTGGCTAGTTTCCAACTGGACTGATCCATTTTATTAGGAGCTACTACAGGCAGACCCGTCTACACTAGTAATTTGCGCTACATTTTTAAACTGGACGCAATCCTGACCACACTGTCTTTTAAGCACAAAATGCCAAGTCCTGGACAAACTTCACATCTTTAAAAACTTGCAGCAGAAGTTCTCTCTGTGGGGAGAAAGCAGGGCTCCTATTTTTGCAGGCACTGCTACCTTCCCTTACCACAGCAAAAACTCTTAGGAGCAATAAGTTCTGATCAAATTCCAGCTTGTGTTTAGTTTACAATGTAAGCTTGATCTCACACCAATGCTATTTTAATTTAACCAGATGGGAGAACATCATGTCTCTCTTTCTGTTTCAAACTCCAGGTTAAGAAAGACAGTGAATTGTCCCAGCGTGGAACAGACTTAAAAATCTACCATCCAAAAGCTATTCCAAATCTCTCTGAAGTCGGGACAATGAGAAATTAGCTACTTTCAGAGAGGTGACACTGTCTTTAAAGGCTACAGCTTCTCAGGTCATGCTGAGACTGATTCAGCACGTGCTCTACAGCTGTATTGTGAAAGCTGGCCCTCAGCTTTCTGGACATCTTCCTTCCACACGTAACAAGCAGCCTCTGCCCACTGGCCCTCCTTGCCTGCACAGTGAAAGTCGGGTTCACATAAAATGAAAAAAAAAAAGAAAAAAAAAAAGCAGGGAGGGGGGAACCCTAACAGAACCTGGCACGAGAGCAGTGAATTGAGGTTGCTGCTCCTACTTATAGGCAAAACAGTGAAATACAGAGTTTTCCAGTGAAACCCCAGCAAGAGAGAGATGACCCATCCCAGATGCAGCACACCTCTTGCTACCTTCCGAGCTCTGCCTAAAACCTCTGCATCTGCTGTCCTCTCCCCAACGCACACAGCCTGTGCCTTCTCCTGCTTTTGTGGTCCTTTGATCCTTTTATGCCATCCGACGGTTAGTCGCTGACATGTACCAACCTCACCGTAAGCGCTGCCTAATTAACTTCACCGGTTTCACCACCACCTCTCTGCCATGTGATTAATTAGCCCCGCTGTGCTGCCACATGGCGGACGTGGCCTGCGTCCCAATCCATCGGGAGGCGTCTTTATCACTTGCAAAGGTCCCTCTTCGGGTCCTCGGGGTATCCCCATCGTCCCTTCCTCACCACCTCCAGCAGCTGCAGGGGAACGGAGGGACTCCTCCCGCCATGGAGCCTCCAGCCCCAGGCAGGGGCGCAGACGGGAAAAGTGACCAGAGCACAGCGTGTTCTGGCACTCCTCGCCCTGGCCGCCGCCGAGGAGCTGCTGCCTGAGGACATCCCTCCCAGGCCTCCGCTAATTTATGCCAGAAGCGGCTCTGGGCTCTTGGACGGCCTCGCCGAGACGCGGCGGAAAAACCACGGTGGGGAAGCGAGGTGGTCCCGGCGCTCACGCGCGGCCTCAGAACATCACCTCACGAGCGGGCTCTGCCTTCTCGCCTGCTTCCCGGGGGAGATGGGGACCTCTTTCTGCCCCAGAAGAGACGAGGACCTCTTCCATACCACCTCCCCCCAGCACCCCACACCACTGGCAGGGTGAAGGGAGCAGTGACTGGGGTGGGGAGGGGAAAGAGGGAAAGGTGTGAAGACGCAGCTCATGGGCGACTCCGCCGTCGCGGGGCGCAGCCCGTTGGCTGGATGAGGGTTCCCTCAGGGCGCCTTACCGCCTCCTCCGCCTTCGGGTGTGCGGGAGGCTGTGGGGTGCTCTCCTCTCCATGCCGGGAGCGGCGACCCCCGGGCCCGCCTCAGGCCCTCGGCCCGGGGAGGGGGGGCCGCGCTGAGGGGGCCCGGTCGGAGGCGGGAAACCCTCCCCTGCGCTGTCAACAGCCACCCGCCGCGGGGGGGGGGGG
>JAHREE010000152.1:2130260-2250330 GCA_033628505.1 Tringa tobata
GAACATCCTGGGAATCCCCAGCCCGGGACGGGAAGAAAACCCTGAAGGAAGGAGGGTGGTTTACCCTGGAGACCCTCAGGGCTTGTAAGAAGGGAGAGAAGGACTGGGGAAAGTGAGAGGGTGATCAAGCTAGAAAAACAGGCCTCTGCAACCCCTAGGTATTTTCATCCCACTTTATTTAACTCTCCCCTTCTTCCTCAAGAGTTGAGGTTTCTGCACTGAACCAAAACGTCCAGAAACGCGATCTCCTTTTCTCCTCTCGGAGACACCACGCAGACTTCCTGCATGACTTATGTCAGAAACATTGTCTGATTTACTGTGATTGTCAGATATTTTTCTTTGTAAATATTTTAGGCAAAGTAGAAAGAGTAAACCTTTGCTTGGGCTGCCAAATGTCTCCCACGACAAATCATTGTTTTCAGATGTTCAGATTTGTGTGAGAAAACCCCACAAAGGGAAAATGTTTAGGCTTTGTCTCAATTCTAAAGCAATATCATTGCAGGGAAAAAAAAAAATCCTGCTAACTACAGCGTAGTCCTGAGACGACGAAAAATACAATTTTCATTACACACTTTTTAAGCACAGGTTTTATGTTACTGACTCAACAATGATTATCATTTTAAATGTGAAACACAGATCCTAAATGGTTCTTTATGAGAAACCATTGTTTTGAAATATCTGAAATTAATTAGACCGTGGCTACAGCCAATGTGCAAATATCAAACTGAACATCTGTGGAAAAAAAAAGCTTCCCATCACTTGAAAGAATATTGTGAATCTGAAATACAGTCTATCAAGGAAAATCTAGTTTGTCTGGCATAGGTTCTCTCAGGCCATCTTCTGCAGCTTTACGGTCACCTTTTCTTCATCTTTTCCTATGCTTTGTTCTCCTTTCTTTTCTCCTGAGCTGCTGTGTGTGAAAACCCTTATGCAAAAGTCAAGGAAATAATTCGTGTAATTTGGATGGCAGCAGTAGTAAGGTCAGTTCAGGCAAATCAAAGATCCTTGCAAAGTTATTCCACTTGGCCACTAGCTCTGGAGGTCTAACTTCCCGTTCCCATCTACTTGCAAAAGGGCTGTGCCATGCCAGCTGTGCTGAAAATTAGTCCATTGGTCCAATTTTCCTCTTAAAGGTAGAGAAACATGGGCTGCTTCCTGATTCTACTGTGATTCAGTTATCTAAAACCCGACGTGTTTTCAGAAACCACAAAATCTTTCGAAACAATAGACTTTTGCAAGTTCTCAGATTCTGCGTTTGAGAAGAGCTTTCCCCAGTCCTTCTCTCTCCTGCACTTCAAGTCAAATGTGTTTTTATAGCCAAATTAAAACTCTTCAAAGGAGTCAATCTTAGCAGCAGAGGTAACCGTAGTGTATACAACCGCTTTCTCAAATGAAACACTTGATGGCTTGTGTCAATGTTTCTTTTGTGGCAAAACCCTTCTCCACCTATTTTTACTCCATATTTCTGCAGCGGAGGAGGGAGAGCACTCAGCTATGAAAAACTATGAATAGAGTGTTTCATTTGGTAACAGAACAAACCACAATTGATGGTTGGGTATTATTTCTGCATTAAATGTAATGATGCAGACACGGCATTATCTACACTAAGATAGTCAGCTTCCAGGACAGAGTTTATCAGGAGGAGGTCCAGGGCATGGAGGCTTTCAGCAGCACTTGACGATGGCGAAGACAGCAGTATGTTTTTCTCCTACATTTCGATGCTGTCTTCTGTGTTTCTGCCCCGACTCCAAGGACTAGGGGCCAGGCTGGGATGTTTTTCACTTGTGCTTCCATGGTTAGTCCCATCAAAACCTGTTTCAGAAAGCTGGTGGCATTTGGTTTGCCTGGCATAAGCTGAAGTGTCAGGCTCTGCCTTCACGCCAGGCTCAAAAAGCTGCCAGTTCTGACTCTTTAAAGACTAGTTGCTTTGTAATTTTGGGGAGGAGTTGTTAGGGTGGACAGGTCACTGCCGAGGTCCTTCTCAACACTCATCCCTGGGAGGACCAAACGCAGGACAAGGCAAGCAAGGGCGAAATAAACTAAGAAACTTATCAGCACGGGGCGGCCTGAGCCATAGTCAAGTGTTGTGCTAATCCGTACTGTCCTGGGCTTCCTCTGATAAACTCCATCCTGGACACGCATTATTTTTGTTTTGATAACTCTGTGGCTGCATCATAAGCTTTAGTGCAGAAGTAACCCTGAGTAATGAAATGTGGTTTTGTTCACTTACTGTTACCAAATAAAATGAGCCTTTCATAACTTCTCTTTTTTTTTTTTTTTTCCCCCTTTCTTTCTTTTTATGATACGAAGGTACCACCATTGTGCAAAGAATAAACTCACTGGATCTGGTTCCACACAGATAGGGCAACCTCTTGAAATGGATTAAGAGAGATTTTCTTAACTAATCTCTTTTTCCTGGGCCTTCTCATCCTTTGCTAAAGCAATAACAAACAATTCGCAATGCGATTAGTCCAAAACCCACTGAAGTCACTAGAAAGATCCCACTGAATCCACAAGTGTCAGTCAATAGTTTCTTCTCCTTTGCCATGTGTGAAGGGGAGAAAAGAAATGAAATGGAGTGGGAAAACCCTAAAAAGAGGAGGAAAGGGAGACTGCAGGGTTTCTCCTCATCCTTCATCATGCAGGAAAACCTCTACTTTTCTTCCCTGGGGATTCCTTTTTGCAGATCAAAATCAAAAGGTGGAAATTTTGGTAGCTGGTAGCAGGCAAGGAAAGATGAGATCCATGCCTACAAGAAGAGTCATAACCCACCTTGAGAAACAGAGTGTAAGGGGGTTGAAAGAGCTGAGCCAGGCCCATATTCCATATCTTCTGGCTGGCTCTCAGACCTTCATATAGAATAAAATAAATAAATAAAAAAATAAAAAGGGCAAAGGGGGTCTGCAAATATGTCTGTCTTGCACAATTTGTAAGATTCTTGGGGTAGTTGCAAACATTTCCCCCACCAAAATCTTCACGTTTCCCATGTAGGAAGTGATATTTTTTTCCTGTTTGGGGTAAGGATGGGTATAAAAGCAGAGAGAAGTACCCAGTCCTCCTGCTGGAGAACCACCTCCCTTTGGTGCTGAGGAGCAGGCCAGGCTGCACGTGGTCTTGGCTCCTGCCACCAGCTGTGATGGCTCCTCTGCTGCATGTCCCACCACTGCTGACCCTCAGCACAGCCTTCCATCCGTTTGTAGCCGGAGAACTCCCTCTCGGATGAAAACTACCCCACTTTGTGATTTTAAATGCCTTTTTATTTTTTTTTAAAGGCCTCAAAGCAGGAAATGTAGTACTCAAGGAGGTCATTTCCATTTAACACAGAACATGAATTGCAGTGGTAGCAGAGAAAAGTTTGGAAAAAGGAAGCAGCTTTGCCCTGAAGACCCAATGCGCAAATAAAAATAATCAAAGACAGAAAAAACCCCTGTGATTTGTAAAGCAATCTCATTGTTTCAGAGGAAGATGGGCTCAGTGTTTTGGGAAGCCTGGAGCTGTCGGTAGGTGGGAATCCATTTGTGGAGTGCACCACGAGCACCAGCACCACGCTCTGCAGCTCACAGCTCCTCCAACAGCTGCGGTGGGCAGGCAAAGAGAGGACACCTCCTCAGGTGAGCTCAGAAAGCCAGCCAGCAGGCAATGCTGCTGAAATGTCCCTGCAGACCAAGTCGGGGCACTCTGCCCAAGGAGCCCCACGCTCCACGTCTCTCCCACACCATCCCCAGGTGCCCATTATGAGCAAGTATCTGTAGGGCTCATTTTTAACCCAGGATTGCTCATCAATTTTTGCCTCTCTGCTAGCAATGGCACCTCCTGAAGACACATGCCATTATTATTCTCTAGCTGCTGCGGGAAAGATAAAAAAGGAGACTTTTTTCTGAATAACCAGATATTCAGGAAAAGGTTCCCTCTGTCGTGGTAAGTGGGGTCTCCCAGGATGAGGGAGAATGGGAACAACTTTAGTGATCATGGCATTAGCTAGAGGAGGTAAAAAAATGCCCTTTATAGTATAAAATCATACAAGAGTACCATAAACTTTGTTCGGCTTCTCCATACTAATGCCAGTGGCCCTACCACTGCTGTTAGCCTGCTGCAGGGGTGCAACAGAGGGGTCCTCTCTTCTATTTTGAACAGGACACCTGGCTGGGCACATGCCTTCAGCGCAATAGCCCCAGCAGTTGACATTTCCATGCCCAAAGTGCTTAGATAGCAGCTTGTGCTATCTCTCCTGGGTGGCGGGTTTGCAAACGGGGTCGGTGACATGCTCCGGAGCAGATAAGGAGCTCTCACGCTGGGGGCACGAGCTCCCTCGAGACTCTCCAAAATCTGCTGTCATATGGATGTTTTGTAATCACTGCTTGTCCTTCCCTCTGATTCTGCCACCGGTAATGGTCCTGTGAGCCAAGAAACGAGGGGGGACTGTGGTAGAATACACACAGATGAACCCACCTGCCCAGTATTTTATTTTGAAGGACCAGAGGCGGTTTGAGTCTGCTCGGATCGGGAGGGGATGTATTTCTTTTTCTTGCTTTTGGCCCCAGCTACACCATTGCACAGAACGTTCCAAGAAAAGCCACTTAAGAAGGAGCTGTTTGATCACCTTCTGCCTCAGGGTATTTTCTTCCCCTGCTTCAGATGCATGAGGGATAAGGGAAGCTGTGGTTCTAAATGTTTCTGCTGAAACCAATGCTTGTGCTACCCAGTAGCATACCTAGTTTCACAGCTTCTATGTCTTGCCTATCACCAGCTTTGCACGATATTGCACTTTTTTTATGTGCAGTTGAACAAAAGGCTAACCATTTGAAGGTGGTGTCAACCACCCCAGGGGCCATGCTGGTCATGGGATGGTAGGAGAGGTCATAGTTTTGGGGGAGTTTTCTTCTCGCAGACTGCCTTCTGGCTGGTTCACACGAACTAGTCCACGGTTGCAGAGTGTGTAGGGCCCACCAGGAAAGCACAGTAATGCAGAGCATGTACGTTAGAGGAAATCCCACCGCGTGGAAGCAATAACTCATGGTGAAGCAAAAGCTGGCTGGTCCTTTGGACGTAGCTGCCGCACGCCAACTATGACCACGCTGTTACAACAGGGCACTTTGAAGCACAGCAACCTCCCTCTCTTGCATTCAGCGAGTCTTTAGCACTGCAGACTCAGGTCAGCCCAAGAGGAGAGAGGATCCCCACGATACAAGCAGCTGTGAGCAGCTCAGGGCGGGAGGGTCTTTCTGCTTTTACGTTAAAAATCGAACTTTTGCTCCAGGGAACTTGAGGAGCCGTTGGGACAAAGAGAGAGGATGGACCTGGCAGCAGCAAGGTGAAAGGACTTGGATGGACAAGTCGGCCTTTGCAGGAGGAACCTGTCTTGCATGTGGCCAGGCAGAGGTAATGGGGGCTGAGAAGCAGCAAGCTGCCATCACAACAGAAGAAACCCGGGGACGGAATTGCTGAAGGAGGACGAGTGTCAAAACAAACTCCGCAGAACAACAAAAGGCAGGGGAAAAATAAGTGTTTGTTTTGCTCTTTGTTTGCTTTTTAATGAAAATAGGCAGGCCAGTGTTCGAGAGTTGTTAGCATTTCTCGCTGACCTGCAGCTGGTGCATTTTTCACCCACTTCTGTCAGAATTTATTTGAGTTTGGTGCTGAACGCTGATCAGACTTTGCCCCTTGCTTTACTTAGGCTTGGAATTGCTTATACAGCAAACACTCTCTGCTAGGGTTCTCATTAATCCACTTCTTTGTTGAGGTTTCCTAGAGGAATTCCTATTTGGTAAACCAAACAGAATTAAAAGGAATGCATCTGCAGTGGGGATATCCATCTTGGGTCTCCGGGCCCTATTGTCCCGTCTAAATTAGACTAGGAGGCCCCCTGTGTTTGCCTGGTGCCATGATTCCCATTGGCACTCGATAGAGGATTAATAGCATGTATTAGTGGAGAGTATTTAGCAAATTTGTGGGGATCTCTGGTCTGGCGATTCGGCACGTCCCCGCCGCCGGAGCAGCCGCGGTGCCACTAGGTGGCACTTCCCTTCTTACGAATTACCGTAATTAAGCCGAGCGTCCGATGCCGCTAATGAACGTTGCCCGCCCTTTTTAATCGGCTGGAGGGGATGGAAGCTCATGTACAATTTTCTTTTTTAAAGAAAAATCGGTGAATATTGTCCAGCTCGGCTCCTTATCTCTGCTTTTCTTTCTTTTTCTTTTTTTTTTTTTTTCTTTTCTCAGATGCTGGGGGCTCACAATGATTTCTGTGCCTCTGCATTTGTTTTGTTGAAACTTGTCAGCCTCCTACACGTGTATAAAGTTGGATCCTTTCCTCTGGAGATAGTGCTTGTTATTGAAAACAGACAACTTTCAGCCCCAATTCAACATTCATTCCTCCTTTGTTGCCTTGGTATCAGACTCAACCAATACGCTGGGAAAGAAGACAAGACAGGAAAGCCAATTTGGGCCTTCCTTTCACAGCACCCACAGAGAAAGTTCAAAATGAGTGAAAACTTCAGACTTCGGCCCAAGAAAATGTACACTTTCTTTACAAAAAAAAAAAAAAAAAAGGCCAGGTTTTACTGTGGATTATGTGACATTTCACCTTGTGCTTTAAGTTTCTATAAAGCCTAGTTTAGGTCAAACTGATTTTGGCAGAAAACCAGGCATAACTAAGAGCTTCATATAGTTTCCATCTGAAAACATAAATCAAGCAGCAGGCTCATGGACAGCCCAGCCAAGGTTTGCTGAATCTTACAGCTCCAGACAGTGAGGCTTTCAGTGACTGTAGTCCGATACGTAGTTTTGGCTATGATATGCAGATATGTAGTTTGTTTGTTTTGCAAAGCATCTGGGCGCGAGGAGGGGAGGAAAGATAAGTGAAATGTGGCTTTTTCCGAGCTCAGAAGCTGCCCCCGGCTCCCCGGTTGCTGGTGAACAGTGGGCTCTTTTACACGGTCCTGAGTGGCCCGGCGGAAGCATGTGGGATGCAAATGCGGGAAGGGTACGAGGGGATTTATACTTTTTTTTTTTTTAATATGTGCGCAGATGTATTTATCCTGCATCATCACCCGTGATGCAACCAGATACCCATTCATACCTGCACACTACCAGTGCCCCTTTCACTTTTCATCCCTCCGCCTTTTCTAGCTCCATTTTTTGGTGAACTTGAAGGCCTCGATTTTGCTAAATCTTGCATGCGTTTCTGCGCGCATCCACTTACCCTCTGTGTTAAGTGGGACTGCTGTCACGTGGGGATCGAGACCTTAATTTGTAGGGCAGGGTGTGTATGCTTTTTTTGGTGGAGTGCCTCGAGATGTTCAGTTTAATAGAGATATTTGCATATTTTATTTTATTTTTTTTTTTTAAACTGAGTGAAAACACACCCTTCCGTATTTGCGGGATGCTTTAATAAGCTCTCACAGGCTTAGAGCAACACAAACGAAGGCTTCGACGATGCCTTCTCTCAGAATTTCCTCGCCGCGTTGTGATTTTGTCTTTGTGCTGTGAGAGTCTGGGTGGTTTCTAGCGAAACCCACCGCACCGTGCAGCCTCTGCCCATCGCCCTCAGCCCCCCTGCGCCACCGCAATCATTCCACCCCGCTTCACAGGGGGCTGGGTTGCTTCTGCCTGAGAGTGTCCCTCAGCACCGATGCCTTTTAAAACTTCCTGGCACGTTCCGGTCCATTCTGCTGCTTTCAGCATCGTGCTGAAGGCTCTCAGGACACCACTTTGTGCTACAGGTCCGGTTGCCTCGTTAGCAAGTGGTGATTACGTCGCTGCAGACACACAGTGCAGTAGTTGCCTCGTCTGCAGTCCAGGTGGGGAGGAAAAAAAAAAAGAAAAAAATGCTCAGTGCAAGGTGCTGGATGGATAAAAGGTGAAAGCTTCATTATACCTGCAGTATTTCAAAGCCGAGAAGAAAAGGCATGCTCCGGTTTGTGAGCACAGGACCGAAGCTGAGAGCTCTAACGTTGGTGCAATCCTTGAAGGTTACCTGTGTCTGAAGACCAGAATTTGTTCATTGTTGCAGACGCTGGTTGTGGTTTCTCCCTGGAATGGCAGTGGGACTGCTGGACATGTGAGAGGGCTGCGCAGATGCTGGACTGCTCCAAGAGACCCTACAGAGAGGTGTCTTGGGGCCAGTGGAGGTCCAAGAGCCCTGTTAGCCCCTGGTAAATCGTCAGCAGCAACTGGAGAAATCTTTCCATGAGCTTTGCTCCTTCTTGCAAAGTTTGCCCAGTGTCTTCTGTTCATACATGTCTTTCTTGAATGTATAACGTGTCTGCTTCCTTCCAGGGCCTCTCCTTCTCTTGAGCAAACAGTCCTTCTATTTTGACTTAAAAGCCGAGAAAATCCCGACTCTTGGTTTGTGTTTGAGTTCCCACACACCAATGCTTACAGTATCTCAGGGCGCTGATGGAGAACAGGATCTGAGGTCTTGTCAACATCTATTTTCACAGGATCGTTCTTCAAATTCCCAGCGCTGCAGAGTAGCTGATTGTGTCCGAGGAGCATTCAGCAGCACTAATTCTGTTTCTGAAATCATAATCACTTCCATCAGCACGAGGGAGACTGAATCATGGGTGCTAATACCCCCGTTGCACATATCTTCTTGACAATCCCTGTTCCTCTTAATTAAATTAAGCAACTGTGAAACTAAGGAGAGGAGGGGTGAAGAGGGCAAACACAGGAAGAAAAGATTTTTACTTTCATTGCTCTGTGCTAAAACTTTTTTGCAGAAGCTTTGCTATTGACGTGAGAATGGAGTTAATTCCATCCCAACAAAAAAAGTTAGGCAAATAAAGCTCTTAAATTGGAAAGTCTTCAGACTGTTAGATTTTACTTCATTCTTTTACAGATAATAAATGATAAAGATAAATTAAGGACCTAGGTGAAAAATGCCCCCTAAGATATGAAGTAGTAATAAGTTATTTACTATAGTTAGGGTCACAGTTGAAATACCTGTGGGATATATAAGTGTCATCCCTGAGACAGCTCCCCAGCACCGTCCTGCTGTTAGAATATATTAACTATCTCTCTGACTACAGATGACCCTTGGGTGCTGAAAATCTACAAAGATACTCATTGACTTCTAAGACTGAAAGTAACATGCATAACACAGATAGAAATACCTCAGATGAAAGTCTCCACACAAATTTTTGTGGAAGCTCTAATGGTTTGTGCAGCAAAGCAACAGCAAAGACTTAAGTCGAGAAAAAAAGCTAGCTATTTCTAAGTTGCTATAGCTCTTCAGTACTCATTTACGGTCTTCACTTTGTTGAAAGCCAGCTAGTACCCGACTAATGGTAGCACACTCTTCAGCCCTGGGTGAGCAAAGTGACTTATGGCTCCCTTGCCCTGAGAGAGAACAAGGTGTTTCATGGGAGGATGCAACAGAGGCAATCCCCCACGTGCACCTCATTTTCGCAGCATGAAGCATGAAGATGGCAATGGATACTGTGCAATCACTGCTGAAGGAACAGTACGTGGCTGAGCCTAATGAGGAACCTTCTCTCTTGGCAGAAAAAGGGACAAAGAGACAGCAAAACGATTTGTGTTTTTTTAAAAGCTAATATTTTTTCACTAATATTCATTACTTCATAGTCCACATTCTGGTCCTGATGATGCAGGGAAAGGGCCTGAGCCATGGTTACAGATGTCAGCAGCAGAGTGAGCAAAATCATGAAAGTGAAATCTTTGTTGAAACAGGAGGGGTCATTACATTTAAAGACAACATTTTAACTTCTAACAGTTTAAAAACCATTTGGCTACTGAAGTCATGTAGGCAATAATCTACAAAGAGGGAACACTGAACCAAAAGAAGTTGCTTCATAGATGGTTACTTCTACAACTACCATCAAGAAGTCATTGCAGTCTTACCTCTGAATTTTTCTGATTTCCCAAGGAATTAAAGGGATTCTTAAGATTTAATTTTCAATTTTTGCTTGTGGGATGTGTATATGTAACCACATAATTAGAATGTATCCATATATTTTTACTGCATTTTTATTATTTTTATTGCTATAGCATTAGTTATTATTATATTTTATTATTCGACTACCCCATTTTTTTTTAAAAGAAGAAAATAGTGGAGGTATCTTTATTTCTTGTGTCTTTTCACAATATATATTTAGGTCCTAATCCCAAGACTTTTGAATTTCCTCAGAATACGTCCATTGACTTTGAAGAACTTTATGCTCTGATGTGTTCAGTAAAAAGGTCAAACAAAAGGAATATGTTGACTGTGCTTATGCTTCTATAAAAGGAAACCTGAAAGCATTTAAACAGAAAAAATGCTATCTTTCTGAAATGCATGTTTTCAGGGCCAGGCATTTAAGCCTCCCCAGAAGACTGCAATAAGCTCTTCACATAATAATGCAATTATTTTAATAGACAAAGATAGGATGCCCTGTTTGTGTGAGTTCATGCACCCATGCCCACGCATACATACACCACACACTTCACCTATCAAGAGGACTAACAGCATTCCCTGGGCTTTTTCATTGTGTGCCTACTACCTTCGGGAAAAAAAAAAAAAAAAAAAGTACATTAACATTCAGTTCAGGGGCTTAGTTCACAACTCTGAGTTTGCAAGCTGAAAGCTGAGCCCTGATTTGACTTAGGCAAGCTTTGAAGAAAGGCAAGATAAGGTAGCATTAATCTAAGCAAGCGGTTCTTTTTGCCTGAAGGCAGAGAGAGAGAGAGAGATCCTTTGGGAGACTGGAGACCACCTGGGCATTCATTCTATCAGTCCACAAATCAGTGTGCTAATAGCATGTGTACAATAGCCTGTCAGAAAGAGCAGGAGGTATCTTTGAATGGAGCCTCTACAGAATGGTCAGAAACTGAACGTTGGCTTTTTTGTTTTCTGAGCCTGTCCCCAGGATAGGAAAAATAGACACTGTTTTAAACACAGAGGAATATAGCCCAGTGCAATAATTTCTCGATAAACCTGATCATTTTTTATCATCAGAGTTAGATGTAGGCACTCATACAAATACACTGCTATGTATACAGGTGAACTGTTTTTTGAATGAAGGACTGTGAAATTAAGTCCAGCTGCAGCTGTTTTATGGGCACAGCCAATGTTGTTGACTGATCCAGGAAAACGATCGCAATTTTGGACTGAGATTTTCACTCTGGGTGACTAGGCTATGTATCTATCATCTGCTCAGAGGAAAGATATAGGCAGGTTCCACAGATTCCTATGAAAAGCGCAGCTACAGCATTCATGTAAGGACTGGCCCAATAAAAGTAAGCTCTGAACTGAGACGCTGTGACTTAAATGCACCAGTACCATAACTCCTGCTGCTCTGTAGCATAAAGGAGCTTTAATTCAACCGTGGATCACGTGTCCTTCAGAAGGATTTGATATTAGAGACCTTCTGCTTACATATTACCCATATATTAACATTTTTACTGCCATGCAGCAAGTCACACAAGAATGTTTTTCATATTCCTAACTTGAAAAAGTGCTCCCACATACAGAGCAATTCCATTATTGGGTCCCAGATAGCAAATGAAAGCTCTTACAGAAAAGGACTTACACAATGACCTATTCAGATTAAAAATTGTACAGCCAGTCCTTTTTTTTTGGAGCAACAGATACTCTATTAGCAGTCAGACAATCTAAAAAGAGCAGATATTTTAATATTTTAGCCATTTCTAGTTTGGCATAAGGCATCATCCAATAAATCCTAGCATTCATTCCAAAAAAACCTTTCCGATTACCCATCTCTGACCTACACACATACTGGTATGAAGTAGATGACCTGCCTCCATGGCCAAAATGCTATAAATATAAAAATAAATATATATATACACAAATATTTGATATTTTTGTACATTGTAAGAACACATGGGTGGACACAGTATAAAATACATCTCACCACTTGAACATAAATGAATCGAAACCACAACATTGGTTCTTTCATTTCTCGAACTCCATGGTAAAATATCACCACATTATCACTTTTCAAATAGGAGTATTTGGAGCTCGAGAGGGCTTCACATTCAGTGAGATACATAAAATCATTTGGGAGATGGTCACCCCGTACATAACTGCTGTAGAGCAGCAAGGCTGTATTTCTTCCACCCTTCAGCAATAACTTAAAACCTTTACATCTCATGTGTAATGTTTACGAGGCAGCCTGACTGAAAGTGAGAGTCAGATAATGGTGGGAACCATACCGAGCAAGCAGTGATTTGGAAAGCAAGATGGATGGATGGATGAATTAAAGTCACAAGGCACATGTGAGCGTAAGGGGGATTCTATGACCTACAAGGGCGTGCGGTTATTTGGAGAGGAAATTTGCAAGGATGAAGATGAGATCAGCAGATCAAATTCAGATGGCTTCAGCTGTCTCTGAGCCTACGTAACCAGTGCTCACCGCTCTGTGCACAACGTGTGATTCCACCTGCACCCTCCCTCACACCAAAACGAGATGACAGACGCCTGGCACGACCTTGCTGAGATGCCATCGCCATTGCAGGTCATGGCAACGAGGTCAAGATCTTTTGGTAACGAGACTGAGCTAGTCTCTCACCTCCAGAACATAAACTCCACACGTACACTTTTTGACCGTTGCCTTTGCTCCTGTTGGAGCGCTAGGCTATGCCGTGAGGCACAGAAAAGACCATAGTTCGTTAACAGCCATGTGTATACAGAAAAAGGGACCAACCCCACTTTGATTTAAAAATTACAGGTGATCTTTCGCCGTTCTCTCTGCTTTTAGAAGCTTATTCTGTAACTAGTTTTCTACCCAGGGATGAGACACCGGCCTGCAGAAATACAGCTATCAGAGGCTATCAGAGGCTGATACCTCACAAAAGAGGTGAGAGAAATAGTCCTGGTCCTGATGAGTTCAATCAGCCTCTAATGTTCCCATTTTTGCAGGCTCCAGGGCCATCACCATACAGCGGCTGAAATGTCTGTTATCTTCCCTTTTTTTTGGCTGTTTTTATAATTAGCTGCACACACTGCTTATGCTTAAGTATCACATCTGTGATGCTTATGTAGAATGTCAATGCAATAAATAATACAAAGAGTTTAATTCATAGGGCTCACAGAAATGTTACTGCTGTCTTTTTAACATGTATCTTTTTCCACCGACTTGCAATGAAAATGTAAAGCAAATGCTTTTATTATATAATGTGATAGCACTTTCAGTTGCTCAAGAGACATTTTAGAGTTGAAAATGTCAGAGGCATGGGGACCTTAGAAATGAGCATTTCAATGTTCCCTTTTCAAACCTATTTGAAGAGGAAAATAAGTTCAGCAATCATAAATTTCCACTTTCTTTTTCTCATCGTTAGAAATGTCTCTGCCTACAGCCCAGTCAACAGCAATTCAGTTGTGATTCATGGTTTTAAAGCCTGAATTATGACAAAAGAAGTCATAAATTGCAGGAGTTATTTTACTTTAAAGATGATGGAGTATCTACTCTGACCAGAAGGCTTTTAATCTATTATATTTCTTAAATAAATATGCCTAAGCAACTAATCACTTGCTATTAGCACTCTCCTATGATCGCTTCAACTAACATAACACTGTATCACTTAAATAAACTGGCAATGTGCACAGGATAGATTTATGGGACTTAATTTCTCAGCTCACACTTGTCTCTTTCACATTCAAAACAAATCCCAGAATGTAGCTGTTGGCCGATGTTCGTAGGATCCATTTGTTTCATATTTTGAAAGCAACTCTAATATTTGTCAGCCAGTTTTTGCTTGTATGTTCTGCATGATAAAAAAAAAAAAAATCACAACCAAACTAACAAGATAACATTGATGCATCTTGATAATACGATAGCAATGGAAAACACTTCTTTTTCATTTTCCTGATTTTCAGCAGTAGAAAAGGTATGGTTAGTGGCAGGAAAAGCTTTATAGCTCTTCTCAGTTACAGAAAGTCCAACTGGTATAAAAAGGAGGTGTCCCAAGGGGATCCCTGGTAAGCCAAATTGTCAGATATTGGCTCAATAGAAGTCAAGGACTGAAATTCAGGTGGTTTGGAACCAAGAAGGTGCACAAGCAGGTTACATTTTAATTTGTGTAATAAATGTGGAGTATTCATCATTTGGTGTTAGTCAATGCAAGTTGTACATCAGAATATTTGGAAAAAATGGTTTGAAGCATAAAAACAACAAAAGAAAAGCTTAGCATGAAAAAGCTTATTAATGCCGATGGCAAAAGATATAACTTTTAAAGCAACTCTTCATCAAAGATGACCTCACCTCTGGGGCACTTTCGGTCCTTTACCTTTCCTAAGTATATTCAGAAGGCCCCAAGGGCAGAAGAGTCAGACTGCCTGGGGGAGATGGGGAAAGGTCAAACTCTTCTCATTGCTTCATTGGATAAATCCCAGAATTTCTATTGGCACTTCTTGCCTATAACCAGAGCTGAGGACAGAACAGATTTCTTTTTTTTTTTTTTTAACTGTTAGTTGAAAACAAACAAAATAAAGGACAAATAGAAAAGAAGACCTTTATTTCAGGCTCATCCAAAGTTTATCACTTTCAGTCAACTCAAAAATTGCTTTGGGATTGAGCAATATTTTCTCATCCTCAAAAAATAATTCTGATCTAGATTTAGACGTTACTTAAAGAAAATGAGGAACAAAAATCTAGCCTGAATGGAAATCCCCAAAATAATCTGAAGCAATGCTTGGATTTCTGTTTCCTTTCTGGTTCCAGTTTTTTTTTTTCTGGACCTTCTGGGAATTTTTATAGGACAAACAACTTGGCAAAAATCAAATTTGAATTTCTAAAATGTTACAATATCGCCACATCTGTATGTTTCATAGAAAAAAAATTTAGCTGGTTCTAACAAACTAGTACTCTACCCAGAAGTGTCATATGGCAACCATAGCAAATACAGCTCAGAAAGGTGGTTATTTCCCATTAATAACTAGGCCATCAGTTGGAAGTGAAAATAAAAACAATTTCCCTATTTGATTATAGGACAGTATATTCTCCAAGCAGTGTTTCACTCTTCTATAATTACTATTTTCAAGTTCATCGGATTTATATGGATGTGGTATGGTATCAAGTAGGAAACTGGAAGCAAAGCCAGAATTTCCTTGGTAGAATCATAGAATGGTTTGGGTTGGAAGGGACCTTCAAAATCATCGAGTTCCCCTGCCATGGGCAGGGACACCTCCCACCAGACCAGGTTGCTCAAAGCCCCATCCAGCCTGGCCTTGAACACCTCCAAGGATGGGCCATCCACAGCTTCTCTAGGCAACCTGCTCCAGTGCCTCACCACCCTCACAAGAAAGAATTTCTTCCTGATATCTAATATAAATCTTTCCATTTAAAACTATCACCCCTTGTTCTATCATTACACTCCCTGGCAAAGAGTCCCTCTCCAGCTCTCCTGTAGGCTCCCTTCAGATACTGGAAGACTGCTATAAGGCCTCCCTGGAGCCTTCTCTTCTCGAGGCTGAACAACCCCAGCTCTCTCGGTCTGTCTTCATAGGAGAGGTGCTCCAGCCCTCTGATCATCTTTCCGTCTCTCCTCTGGAGTCACTGCAATGGGTTCATGTCCTTCTAATGTTGCAGACCCTAGAGCTGGGTGCAGTACTCCAGGATGCGGTTGGCATTCTGGTCTGCCAGTGAACACTGCTGGCTCATGTTGAGCTTCTCATCAGCCAAGTCCTTCTCCTCAGAGCTGCTCTCAATCCATTCTCCGCCCAACCTGAATTTGTGTTTGGGATTGCCCCAACCCACATGCAGGACCTTGCACTTGGCCTTTTTGAACTTCATGAGGTTCACACAGGCCCACCTCTCAAAGCCTGTCAGGATCCCTCTGGATGGCATCCCTTCCCTCCAGCATGTTGACAGCACCACACAGCTTGGTGTCAGCAGGAACCTTGCTGAAGGTACACTCAGTCCTACTCTCCGATGTCACCATTAAACAGCACCAGTGCTCATATTGCCACTTGTCACTGGTCTCCACTTGGGTATCAAGCCATTGACCGCAACTCTTTGAGTGGTCCATCTGCCAAATCCATGTGTCTTCAATTTAGAGATAAGGATGTCATGCAGGACAGTGTCAAATGTTTGCACCAATCCATGTAAATTATGTCAGCTGCTCTTCCCTTATCCACCAATGCTGTAACCCCATTGTAAAAGGCCACCAGATTTGTCAGACATAATCTGCCTTTGGTGAAGCCGTGTTGGCTGTTACCAATTATCTCCTTATTTTCCATGAACGTAAGCAGAGGTTCCAGGAGGATCTGCTCCATGATCTTGCCGGGCACAGAGGCCAAACTGACCAGCCTGCAGTTCCCTGGGTCTTCCTTTTTCCCCGTTTTAAAAATGGGGGGTTACGTTTCCCTTTTTCTAGTCAGTGCATTCACTGCACTGTCACAAGTTCTCAGATATGATGGATAGTGGTTTAGCAACTTCATCTGCCAGTTCCCTCAGGACTCATGGATGTACCCCATCAGATCCCATGGATTTGTGCACTATCATGGTCATACCTCTTACGCATTCTTCAGATGCTTCTCTAACAAACCTGGCCTGGTGTATCTAACTTCTGCTATTACTTCAGGCTCTGTGACTTGCATATGTTTTCTACAGGCAATTTCTACCAGCCAAGGGATTTCTGTTCATTCCCTTCAGCCTTCATTGGGAATCGACTTACTTGTGAGAGCTTGCTGACAGTATTTCACTCCTCAGATCTTCTTTAGGATTTTTTTCTCTGTCTTGGACCAGTCTTTGACCTTGGTAAGAAAGAGTATTCATTAGATGATCTGTAGTGGTTGAGTAGTAGTCATGCACTGTGGCATCCAGGAAAGAGTAAAGTTTCCTGTGAGGAGCAAGAGTTGTTTTGTTGTTTTAGAAGAGTAATCACCTGACATTACATTTTTTTGTCCTTTTTTTTATCTTTTTGTCCCCTTATTTTTTCATAAATTTGTTTATTCGAAAAGCAGGCCTGGCTTGAACCTTTAGTTTGCATCTAAACACAGGTGATACTTGAGAGAAGTACTATACTTGACTCAAGCCAGCTATAGCAGTGTCATAATAAAGCTTGGGTTTTGGATGAGTTATATACCGGGGATAGCATCCTGGAAAGATCTGTTGGATATTCGGATCTTTGTAGCAGGGAAGCTTAGACAATCTGACCTTCAATGCAGGTGACCTCAAGAGAACACGTACAGAGCTTGGTCATCTTTCCCAGGCACCTCAGGTACCAGAGGTCTTGAGACATTTCACCAACATTTAGACAAATTCAGGTAGACAAATCTCTTGTATTTTGGGATGTCAAGCCACCCCCAAGGTATGTCACCTGTTATCCCAAATAAGAAGTACAACTGGATTTAAATTCAGGTACCTGTTCTGGAAAAGGTGACTGGGGATGATTAAAAAAAATCTGTATTTTTATTTGCTGGAAGGTTACAGATCAGTTTTCAGATTGCTCTAAGTTCCTCTACCTTATCAGTGATTCACCTTTGCTTATATTAACTGCAGCCATCACTAAATTTGTTTCTGGTCTTTGCAAGTGAAGAAAAATGCTTTCCACATACACCCCCTCCCGTCACACACACATTTGTTTTAGGTATATACCAAACCTGACCAAAACTAAGCAAAAAAGCCCTAGCTCAAACCAAAAGAACCAACAAAATGAGTGCTTATGCCACTAACACTTTCTTTAGATTATTTGAGACATTGGAATAGGAGTTTCCTGCTCTGTGTAGGTCTGGGCTTGTTTTGTGAAGTTAGAATTCGTCTTTGGTCCATGTACAGTCAGAAGCAGTCAGGGCATCTGCTCTGGTCTAATTTGAGAGAGTAAAGTTGTCCACATAGTAATATTGAAATTTATGGTAATTCAGCCTAGAAAACCATGCCTTTTCCCTTCTCACATATGCCATTCATATCACCCTCTAAAATTAATTGGTTTGGTTCTGTAGGAAGTATTTTTGCAGAATCTAAATATTCACTTTTATTTAGTTTGTGCTTATTTTATGGAAAGCTACATGTTTTCAGGTCAGTGGTCAATGGAATTCTTTTTACAGCTGCCTCCTCCTGTTTATCTTTATCTGTCAGTAAAGTAAACTCTCTTCTAGTTGTTTAGAAATGAAAGTATTCTGCACTGTCGTGTCTAGGCACTGTGCCACTCACGCCAGAGTATGAGCTGTGGTTACATTATAGACACTGCTTAGAAAGCCATATTCTGCACAATGGGAGGCAAAACTCCTGTTGTCTTCAGTGGGATCACTTCTGCATGAAGACGAGAGGTCCTGCATGGGCTTCAGAGCCAAAGGCAAGCTGTAGATGCCCCATCCCTGGAAACATTCAAGATCAGGCTGGATGAGGCTCTGAGCAATCTGATCTAGTTGAAGATGTCCCTGCCCATGGCAGGGGACTTGTTCTAGATTATCTTCAGGGATACCTTCCAACCAGAACCATTCTATGATTCTATGAGAATTAAAATTAATTCTGTTTGTTAGCTCAGACCTACCAAGACACATAGCTACAAATTTTATTTATCCAGGTTGATTTAACTTACCCCTTTTTTCAATCTCTTTGCGGTTGGCTTTCCTGCTATTCTCTTGTACTCTGAGCCATTAGCACTTTGAGGAGAGTCCCCCAGGAGCCACCTCCATCACCTCCTACCCCCTGGGCAAGGCACACATTGGATTTCACCCCAGTCCAAGCCATTTCTTACAGCTTTTGTGCTCAGTGATTTTGTGTTACAGTGCTTGCACTTCACTCGGGTCTCTCCCTAAGACTTCATCTCTGGGACTGAAAAACAGTTCTTCACCAAAAATGACCATTGAAATGTACTGCATGTCTTGAAGAAATATCCTCATATTTTGGAAGGAAAACAAGCAGCTTAGCTGCAGCTAGCAACATGTCTATGCTCCAGTCAGCTTTTGCCTTTCCCTTTCCATGAGAACAGCATCTCCGAAAGGCTGGATTCCTTCTTTTATTTGGACATATGCTCTCACTGTAACTATGTTCTTTTCATAACAACCCTACACTAACTATACATTATTAACCCCCAGAGACAGAAACTTCATTTTAACATTTTCCTGTAAGCACTGTGCAAACCTAGGGTATAACACTAATGTCTTTCCCCCTCCCGCCCTTCTTGCACTTTAAATATAAGAAGAAGGGAAGTGAGCTTTAAAAAAGAAACAAAAACTGATCCAGTGCGGAGCATCCAAATCTGAATTATTTTCTGGTAGAAAAGAGCGTGCAGGTGGTAAAACATCTGTTCTCTCTCTGGGCTTTAGGTATCCTGCTTTGGCTTGTACTTAGCAACTCTCTCCTCTTCCATATGTGCTTCTTACAGGAGGTTTAACACTTACTTGTTGGACTCTTTACAACATTTTGAAACTCAAAACAGAAAAAAATGCTTTAAGGAGTAAATGATAACATTATTTTCTGGAGTTTCTGTAATGATTACCCTCAAAATTACAACAATAAGCACTTTGTTTTGTATAAGGTTTAGTTACTTGTCTAATAGAGAAACCCATGCCCTCTTTAGGCGTATCTGCAGTACACTGCTGCTGGCACCACCATCATCATCAGTACATGGAATAGATCTACCACGTCTGAGTGGGGTGGCTCAAGACACCCAAGGGAGAAACAGGAGATTTCAAACCAAAGGTGAAATATGTATATCCTGCAGGGTGAGACTCCGACGAGAAACAGGGTTTGCCTTTTTGTCATCCCTTGTTGACTGCGTGAAGACGTGACCTCAGCTGTGGCCTTTCAGCAGATCCACCACTGAAAGGAGACGTTTCAGAGGAGGAACGGACGAGTGTTAGGTCTGCAGGGGCACCAACTGGTGCTTTCTGCTCCTGAAGCCAAGACCACTCTGGGGAGGATTGGGGCAAGAGAAGAGATTTCCTTGACAAAAGCTAATTGATGTTGAGTCATCTCTCAAAGGAATTAGTCCCTGGAGAGCTCTGGCACCCAAAGCTGGGCAGTGTGTCCTCTCCTGTGCGGCTGGGAAGGCAGCATGTGAGCACATGGCCAGCAGGTTTTCTTGAAGACAAATCCTTTGTGCCAGATAAATGGAGAGTAAATGCAAGACTGACCTACTGAATGTCGTGATGCCTTTAAGAACAAACAAACAAAAAAATCTTTCTGGCCCTTGCTCTTGCACTTTAGGCAAAAAAAAGTTTATATCAAGAGATCTCAGAAAATCCTGTGATGTCTTAAATGTCTCAAGCTGAGACCTGTCAGGATATAATTAACAGATGTAGACAGCCACTATCTCGGCATGACTAAGCTAGTTTTACACCGGGTAAGCCTGAATTACATTTATTTTCATTTCACAACATGTTCATAATTTTAATGAACTAGTGTGAGATACGGACAGGAAAATGAGGCACCGTGACCAATCCTCCTCCCTAAGCTGCTGGGTCTGGTATGTTAACAGAGACGGCTAACAAAGCAATTGCACTGCAACGCTCTTCCCAACAGATTGAGCAACGCGGCTGGCAGAGGGAGGAGGGGAGAGAGCAAGAAGCTACTGGAGCCGATTCCGTGTGACCAGGTCTGTTATTATCCCTTTATGATCAAATCAAACAATTGTAACAACAACATCTCAAGAGCACTGCACTTTAATCCAGAAGTCCTTGGCCACGGATACCAAATACTCTAATTAGCCAGTTACATGTGTCTCTCAGGCTGAAACACAAGAGGTGTTTTTCACACAGGGCAACGCTCTGCTGATGTGGAGACCAAGAAGACATCCGGCTGTAATGCGAGTCAGACCTTGTCCAGCTCTAAGGTTATAGCTCCTGCTCTTGTCAGAGAAACTTCTTTTTTCTACTACTGAGTGCAAACAAGAAGCCCAAGGATGCTCCACAGATGTACCTGTGCCTAACGCCGCCTCTTAATGGGTGGATACCTGTCCATGTCAACAGCTGGCCAGATGTTGACCTGCACAGGAAAAGCTTTTCTGTTGCAGTTGTTGCAAACATATGCATCTTATTTAAAAAGTGATTATAAGGTGTCCTGAGAGCATCACATCTAAATACCTGAATAGGAAACTTTCTGACGTTGGCTGAAACTCACTTCATTGTGCCAAATACCATGGCAAAGCAATACTTCAACCTCTGGAGGCTGGGAAGAAGATGATTTAGTACAGGGCCAGACTTGGCTCTGAGCTCCGATGGAAGTACACAGAGATGATATTTGGTGCTGCCATATGAGGCAGAACAGGGCGACCTACATAGGAGACCGGGAGTAAGGAGCACTGAGGAGATAACAACCCCCCTTCCTCATAAATCCATTCACTAATTGTAAGCCAACATTCCCCAGGTTCATTAAAACACCAATGTGTGTAGGAATTCCCCATTTGTTCTTGCAACAGCTTTACTTCCCAGGCAAGGCATACAGGAACCTACTAATTAGCTATACCCATAACAACAGTCACTGCTAGCTTAGACCATGGGTCTGCTCAGTTCAGCATCTGCCCACAACAGTGGTGAGAAGCAGTTGAGTAGAGACAAGGGGTAATACCTATTATACTTCTACCCCAGTGCTCTCTTGGCCCCTGGACACTGTCATCCCAGAGGACCTCCTGGGCAAATGTTTGGTGACCCTTTTCCAGAACACTTGACCCATTTCCTCTTGGAGCTGTGTTAGCTTTTAGCATCCACCCTGTCTTTTGGCAACGAGCTCCAGGGGTTGCACAAAAAGCTGTTTCCTTTTGTTTGTTTTAGTTTGTTCAGTCTGTTTGTCAGTTCCTCTTTAGCTACATTTGAAGCTCCGTTACTTGCTCCCTCTAGCATTCCCCACTGCCTCATGCTACCTTCCAAATCCTTTTTGATTATGCTGTAGTTCTCTTAGATACCCTCTGTGGATGACAGTCATATACATCACAGAGGACACTGACATGTGAGACAGTATTTCTGTTCAGGATTTTGAAAGATCACAAAATGATCCATCAAAGACCTTACAGCAAAGGTAGTTACTGAGCTTGTGGGTCTTCAGTCAATTCAGGGCAGCTATACTCAACTGAACTCATAGATGTGTGAGTTTAATTCAGAAGTTATCCAAAGCTCTTAGTCCTGTTTTTGGCAGAGCTGAAGAACTCAAAGTATCCCTCAGCAGAGAGGGCAGGAAGACAGAACTGCACCCATTTGGGGTGCAGTCAGATTTGACTGGTGGTACCACAGCCTGCAGCCTAGGCTCTTGTGTCCTGTAAATAAATAAATAAATAAAAATCAACCTCCTGTTTTTCAAAAAATCAACCAAGGACTACCCCATTCCTCCAAAGCACAGCTTTCCATACATTACCCTAACCATCAGAGCCCTCCTGCCCAAGAGGTGACACTGTGCGCTGTCTGTTTTGCTTCGTCATCTTAGCCATTTGTATGAACTTTAAAAAACATGTGAGTCACACCCTAGCTTCCTTGAAGTCCAGATAAGGTTTGGGGTTTGACTTCAGTGAGGTGAGAACTTGACTCATGGACCCCCTTAGCAAAACTCATTCAAGTAATTACATGCTACAATGGAAAGCAATTCATTACAAAAGGGCTAAAATAAAATTCTAGCCGGGCGAATAAAGAAAAAGCACCACTGTCACTAGAATTTATCGAGACATTTTCGAGGCCCTCAAAGGGATTTTACTTTGTGACAGTTTTCTATTCAAATTGTAATCACAGGGCTGGGTGTGGAGTAACTTCTATTTGGCAACGCAGTCCCGGTGAGAGGGAGGGAGAGCGTGTTACAATCACAGGCAACAACAGAACAAAGAGCCTCAGACCAGCCTGACCAAGATGTGAACATCAATCTGAACGTTTTCCCCTGAGCTGAGAGTCAGAAATCACTGTTAAACAGTAGAAGCTACCCAGAATGTGCCTGCCTCCGCTTTAGCCCGATTTTTGTACTTCTCTCAAAACAACTAGTGTGCTGAGGGGAAGGGGAAAGGATACGAAGAAGGTATTGTGAAACCTACGTATATCTTTTGTGAAATCAGAGACTGCATCTTTCATTTTTTTGGCTTGTGTATCATCTTGTGCTAGTTAAGTTTCATTTCTCATTTTACGGTCTTGAACTGGAGTGATGAAACCAATCAGGGTCGCCCTCCCACATCCCATTGTTTTGAGAACTGCCAGTGGTTTTCATGCACAAAAACTTTGGTCTCGGCTGCCTAATTTGGGGACTTTAACTTCAGAGATGTCCCCTCCACAGCAGTCCTGCGTCGGGCAAGCCTGCCGGTTCCATGGCGTGGACTCCTGCTCTTTAGGAGGAACCTCACACATTATTTCTCTTGTATCTTACTGACAGGTGATGTATGTCATGGTGTCAAGAAAGCAAGTTCATCCATGAACTTTGTGACAGGGAACATATCTAAGCAGAGAGGAACAGTACCTGAATGTCCATCTTGGATCTGAGTGAAGCACTCCATTAAAACAGAAATCTCTCTAGTCCTGCTTGAGTCTTTCCTTGGACCCGTCCTACCTCCTCTGGTGGCCTGAATCCCAACCATAATGCCCATTCTGCACACCTCTGATTAAGTTTAAGCAAATGGACCTGTTCAAAAAACAGGAGGCAAAAAGACGACCTGAAGGCAGATGAACCATCCATCAAAATCAATGACAGCAACAGGATAGGTCCTCACAGCACTTCCAGTTGGAGAAAGCAGGCTGCAAAACTAGAAAATTGCTAGCTTGTTCCTCCGTACAAAACTGAAAGCAAAATCAAGATTAAAAAAAAAATACAGAATAACAGCTTATTCTGGGCTTACTGCAGTTTATTAGTGAGCAGTTGCAATAAATCATCATCCATTTTGGCTGCTCAGCCCAGCTGAAGTCAAAGGGGAAGACACAACATTCCTGGGATTTGTCATGAGGAGGTTTGTCACATCTTCCCAAGCTTGCGTGAGGGGGAATGAGACAGCTTGCAAGAGGCCAAGTGTTAGGCAGAAATTATTTCACTTCCTCCATGCCCTTGCAGCATAAAATATTTCTCGCCATAAATCAGCTCTGATTAGTTTATTATGGATGTTTAGGTTAAATGTCTCAATTGCTCTTTTGTTCTTGGGAATCCAATCGTATTTTTATAGATATTTATTAGCGCAGCTTCTAGACAGCTGATTTCATTTCCCATCTCTTTGTTTTTTGGCTCTGTTGTGGGAAGGATGGAGTCATAAAACCGAAATACCCGCAGACACAAGGAGCAGGACACAGGCTTTTCTCTCTATCGGCCACGCTGACACCACACCGTGCGGTTAACGAGGGGGGGGACCCCTCAGCTCTTCTTTTCCCACAGACCTGCCACAGCCTTTGGAAGAAATGTGGCTGGCAAGGCAAGCCTTGAACACGACCACTGAATGGGAGCTGACCCTAAGACGGTGTGCAGGAACAGACACGTGCCTTGGACTCACAAGGAGGAAAGACTCATGGCATCGTGTATTTTAACTTTTACTTCTCCCTGATTTAAAAATCACTGCACTGCAATCTCCTGGGTAAACGAGGTGGGGATGGTCCGATCCCAACAGAAGACGGGTGCTCCTCTCTGCTTAGCTTTCTCCACTCTCATGTGAGCAATTTCGTGGACAACCAGGGGTAAATGGCTCACTCATCCTCATTCACCCTCGTTATGTGAGGGTTACGACCTGCCTCTTGCACCAGCTGTAGAGAATAATTAACCAGAGTTGGTAGAGAGGTCTTCGCAGGAGAAGTACAGCTGTGGCGGGCATTATTTGTCCTGTAATATAGTCCTGTAAATGTATTTTACTACCTTTTTATGTTTTACGTGGCCCGAGTAGTCCGGAGGTGAGTCTGGAGGACAGTCTGCAACCGCCTCCAGCCTTTTCTGCTTAGAACCTGGGTTTGAACCTGGGTTATTTAATATCAGGGCTCTACTGTGTGTGTCAGGCACCGGAGTGCTCAGCTTCCCATACCCATTCCCAAGGACCGGTCGTTCTGCTGCATTCGCTACGTCCACACCTAATATAACATCTGCAACTTGGCTCCCGCCGCAGCTGCTGAAAAGAGGGTGGAGTGAACTTGACTTCAGCATGTCTGGTAAAAGTTCCCCGCAGACAATGTCTAACGAGGTTCGCGTTTTCCAAAGTAAACTTACAGCAGCCCCTACGAATGCAGGATCCCTTCTGCTCCCACCCACTCCCCTCGCAGAAGGGGTCTGCCACCACCTGCGTGCCAGCAGCTCGGCGGGATGCTCCACGCCGTACCTCCGAGCAGGAAAGTTGGACCACGCCGCGTTTAACGGCACCCTGCCCCGCTCGACCCCGAGCAGCTGCCCTTGGCGCTGAGAAGCCCACCTCCTGGCAGCATCTCAGCCTGAACATGCTCGTAAATGCCCTCTGGGCTCGGGGCAGGTTGTAAGGTTTTCTGGACGCGGCTGCGAGACGGAGGCTGGGAGGGATGGAGAGAATGGTATTTAGATCAGGGTGCGCTCCAGGGCTGCCAGCAGGTTACCGGAAAGGATAAAGATTAACTTCTTCCCTCCATATGAAGGAAAATTGACCGTGTGCTTGCCATGTGGAAACGGTGCCAGAGAGCGTTGCTAGTACTTCCTTTCCCAATACAGCAAGGAGTCAAAAGCCGAAAAAAATTTCACCCAGATGATGTGAGAAACTCATAAGAAGGGTCTCTGAATTACCTGGAATATCAACACAGAGTTTAGTCTGTGTCATAGCAGATGGATCTGTGCTTGATCATAGTATTTTCACATCTTTTCTTGGATGACTATTTATTATACATGTTTCTTTGCTTCTCTGTCCTCTTAATTGTGGCATAAAAGCTCTTCTAGTGTCTTTGTAAAGCTTTCTCTTTGAGGTGACTTTGCTCGATAACTGTAGGACACATGAGGAACAAGCACAGGGAGGACAGCAGCAGAACGTGCCTTTCCAGGCAAGCCTCGAAGGTCCAGACATCAGCTGTGCCCAGGTGAAACACAAGGCACCACCTTCAGGCTGCCTACAGACACATCGTTGTGCAGTATGCCTGCTTTTGCCCACCACCTTGAAAGGGACTGATAACCCTGTACGTCAGGTGCTCTGAACCCCTTCATGGCTCTCAGGAGTGCAGAAGCCACAGCCACGGTGGCTACCCCACCACCAATGGTCGTCTACTCAGCTTCAAGCAGCTACAAGCTTCAGGTTTGCCTTCCACGTTCTCTCAGTACTCATGGAGAAAGAGAAGGATATCACCTGGGAGCAAGTCATCTTATCCCAGGGTAGGGAAGCTGAAGATACCCAAGCTTCCCTTGCTGCCAAGGGGCCTGGGTGACTGTTTTAGGCTGAACATCTCAACCCACACATTTTAATCAAGCCCAGAGAGTTTTCCACTCACATCCTTCATATGCAGTAGCTTCCCACCGTTTGGGACACTACCTTAGGTTGGTTGGTTGTGCTCAACAGTCCTGGGCTCACCACAGGAGGCAAAGCCAACTTGACCAAGGAGGACTCCAACACGGGGTGGCTGAGCAGCTCCAGCATTCCAGGAGACACCGCGCTCTCTTCCTTCCCAAGCTCCAGCCATACCTCACCTCTCTGACTGGCGCCTCTGGACACAATCGGGCCGGTTTTTCCCCACAGGTTTGGCAAAAGGGTGATGAGGTGACTTAATAGGGTAGGGCTTTTCCATTGCCAGTTTTTGTCATTTATGACACAGGTTTTCCCTTTTCACTTCAAAGCATTAGTAACAGCCAAGCACCGAGGAGGTGTTAGCAAAGCTGTGCCGTGGTTGGTTCTTGTTCTTTCTCAACTTGACAATGAGAATAGCGTTAAATTCAAGCGGTTCTGGGCAGTGATTTTAATCTATCTCTGGAATCAGCTGACCATACTGGGCTTGTGAATAGTCCTGTAAATGCATTTTACTACCTTTTTATGTTTTACATGGCCCGAGTAGTCCGGAGGTGAGTCTGGAGGACAGTCTGCAACCGCCTCCAGCCTTTTCTGCTTAGAACTCTGGCTTTTGGTTAACATTAAAATAAATTTTTTAAATTACCTTTAAACTACCTTGGAAGTGAAAGAGGATCTTATAACAGCCCAGAAAGAAAACTAGAAGCCAACAGGCTACATGAGAAAATTGGGGTAGATGCTTTGACTGAATCCAGGGCTAAAACTCAACTGACGTGAATCAGAACCATGCACTAGAAACGAGAGGCAGGACTTCCAAGTGATATTTAATTAAGCAGGAAAGGAAGGACAATGTGATATCATTTAATTTACTTAGAGCACATAGGTACTTCATGCTGGAGTGATGACTACTACATGATGGATACTATAACAATAGGAGTCATGTAAAAATAGGTAATTAAATATGTACCTTCATGCCTTTCAGAAAGTACTAGAGTGGATGTCTACCTCTGGACCTAAATTTTCCCATCAGATATTCCTCAGTGTCTCTCAAATAAACAACAGCGCTGTGTCAGGAAGGACCTTCACACACAGAGGATAATAAGGACAGCAGTTTCAGCTTAAATATTAAAATGGTTTAGTGTTACTTGTTTCCTGATTGTGAAGACTATTCCAGCTAGGACCCACCGGTTTAAGTCTCAGCAGAGGCATAAAGCTGAGGCTCAGAAGAAAAGCTTTACAGGACCTGGGGTATACGTATAAGCACTGAAGAGAGACACTTGCAGCAGGATGGGACTGCAGCATTCATTAGTGATGCTGCCAGGTGAGCACAGAAAGCTTCATAAATTCCCAGCAAACAGACTGATTTACATTCAGAACCCCTATTTATATTAAAGCTTTTTGGAAGATGAAGCTTATTATCTGTTTACTAAATGATAACGGACTGGGCACAGAGTGAGCAACTTGCTACGGTTGACGCTTCTGCAAGCATTGGACTAGATGCTCTTCAGAGGCCCCTTCCAGCCTCAGCTGTCCTGTGGTGGTGTAGGTATGATGGTAAAATCTTCTTCAGTTAAATATATCTGCACAAGACAAGAGGACCATATACCCCCCAAAACAGAGCTATCCTCCCTTCCCAAGAAGTAACCTGAAAATAGTACGCTTATCGTTTTTCTCCTGGGCATTAACAAACAACTCACCTCGGGTGACATTAAGGCTGCTATAGCCAGTTGACAAGACCTGAGAATCCAGGGAAAAAAAAAGCTATTTCTGGTTCTTGTTATCCCCTCTGACCAATCAGATTAGCAGGCAATTCAAGATCAGCCAATGCCAGGCACCTTCTGCAATCCTGTTTGCCAAAATGAAGGAATTAAACAGGGTCAAGTGTCTCTGCTCAGTGCTCACCCCCTTTTCCAGTCAATACTTAGGCCAAAAGTGCTCTCAAATTTATTTCTTTCTTGCCCTCCCTCACATGCTCCCTTCTCTCTCTTCCTCAGGCTGGGCTCACAGAGCTTCTCCCAGCCATGCCCTTGGTTTTTCACTAATTCACTGTTTATTTTCCCCCTGTGCTTTTCCCCTCTCTGTAATACAAAGCTCCATGACACAACACCCATCAGAAACTCCTGATCCCACATGCCTTTTACTTGTGCATTGTTTAAAGGTGGTGGCTGCTTTTACTTCAAAAAAAAAGAAACAGCTATTTCTTACAAGGTTCCCAGGTACACACCATCAACAGGTCTCACTGGAATTCCTACTTTTTTTGCCAATGCCACTGGTGAAAATGCTGAATGAGATTGGTCCCAAGACTCATCCCTAAGGACCTCCAGAGGTAATCTCCCTTCAGCTTGGTATTTTCCCTTTTAGTAGTGTCAGTTTTAAAAATACATAGTGTTTCATTTTACTAATGCTAGCAGATTAATACTGATAGGTTTTATGAATGAAATTGATTTTGGAGTGTAATTATAACAGCAGGGAAATAATTTAATGGTCAGAGAGACGAAAATTCAGATGTTCGTCCAACATTACATGGAAAAGAAATGAGATGGAGGATGATAGATTGCCAAAAGGAAATTTAGGAAAAAGATCTGACAAGACCTCAGATTTTGTGAAGGGAATTAGAATAAAATTAAAGGAGGAAAATATTTAGGAGAAAGGTGGTACTAACCTCTGATGAAAGGATTGCTGCACTACTGAATAAGAGAGGGAATAGAGGAGAATGTCCAGAAGATGGAAACCCTCCCTACCTGGTCCTCTTTCAGTAGGATAACCAACTCCTGGCACATTTTTCTGAATTCAAATTGCCCAGAAGATGTTCAAATATACCACCTTCAGTCTCTAAGCACTCTGGACATGTTTTTATTGCCTTGTTTTCCTACCATTCTTACTTCACTGTTTCCACATATTTTTTTTCCCCACAAAGCAGATGGCAAGCCAGAAAAAAAAGCAGCTTTACCTTAAACATTTAGCAGCATCTGAATTCCCATGTGTAAAGGTTTTTTCTTTCCTCGAGTACCTCCAGGCTGCTAGATCAAACTGCAGAAGTTGTTAAAGTCAGCTAGACTATACTAAACATTTCCAGAGAATCACTTTTATACGTGCAACTGTTTATATTTTACAGGTACAAAGCAAGGAAGAACAGCACATCTAATACAAATGTATATAAACACAAGTGTCTACTTTTGGGAATAATAGTAGGACTTTACTTAAAATAGTGATACAGATTGCCAAAACATTATCTCAAAATCAAAATAATATTTTCACCCCAAAGACAATATTTTATACAGAACTTCCTCAAGAAAAGAGAAGTTTTTTTTTTTTGCTTTAGAACAATTTTTCTCTCTCTTGAAAAAAATATTGTAAATATTTTTGAACTAAAAGATTTGCTGGATAAACCCAGACCTGAAATGACAGATTTTTATGCATAAAAACATATATTCTGTTTATTAGTCACATTAAAAGTATAAAACTTTACATGAGTCTAAAGCTTTAATGAAAAATAGCATGTTCTTCCTCCTATAAAACAACTACATGTTTTATCTTCCCCAAAAGTACAGTTTAAAGTGAAGAAAAAATTTACCTGGGAAATCATTTGCAGTGTAATATCAAAGAGAAGTGCTAATTAAGGATGGCCTTTGAAATTTGATCTGCGTTTCCTAAGTTTGGTTAATTTCCTGTCTTGAAAAACCATTTGCGGGAATGTTTCTCTATGTTGTCTTCTGTCACCATTAAAATATTTTGGACAAGGGGGAAGCAATTGACTGACATCTCATGTCAGGCTATTTCATGTAAAAGTTTTATAGGCATGCCCGGAAAATATGGTCTTCCAAAAGGTGAGTTAGAAAACCGTGCTCACTAAGTTTAGTAACTTTATTTAACAGAAGGATGAATGGAGGCTTAAGTCCAGAACTGTTCAATGTTTTTATAAATGGTCTGCATGTTAGCAAGGGAGAATGACCCTACTACATTCACCCATAATACCAAACTGAGGAAGAATGAGCACTCAAAATCATCCTTACAAACTAGGGAAATCAGCTATGAAAATAGGATGCAAGTCAATACAGTTCAATGAAAGTTACTAAACCCATATGGGAACAGTCAGCTGCACAAACGCAGAATGGGAAAACAAGTGACTCCCCAGTAACTCTGCAAAGAAGAACCTAAGGATTACGGTGGACCACAGCATGAACATTATGTTTGATTTATGAATAGGAGCATTGTCTATTGACTCACAAGGGAACCCTTCTGCTCTGTAAGATTTGGAAAGCCTCCCACAGCAGGAGCTCCATCAGCATGGAGGGCTAGCAAAAATCCCAGCATTTCTTGGAGACTTAACCAAGCAGCAGAGTATCCTATTAATTTAGTAGATTTAAAAAAAAAAAAAATGTCATGAGGTGCTATTGCTGAGTTTCCTTCCCAAACATCACAGGTTAGTTTGGAAAAGATTTTTCTTGGCTTGGTCAATGACAGCCATTGGGTCTATTTCAATGCATTGGGATGAATGAGTTCGAGGTGGATGTCCCCACTTCCTGAGGTCAAATACCCATCACAAAGACGTTTCACTGACGTTCTTTAGCTTTTGCAATACTACCTCTGCTCTCACAAATAATTTGTGCTCACTTGGGTGGGTCTTTCCTCTTCAAAGTCAACTGGAACCTTATTGGCAGAAAAGCAATAGATTCTCACAGAGATCTTCAGAAAGAAGCATTTCACTAACACTTCTCACACGGCTGTGGAGACTGACATAAGTGGTCTCTGAGGGGAGACGAGGTGTCCCTACCCCTACACACAGTCCCAGGTGACTGGGGACTGGCCACCCTAACTACATGACACACCTCTGCTCACACAATCCAAGGTATGTACCTGCCATCACATAATTTTCTGCTCAACTCCTGGCTTGATTCTATATAAACCTCAAGAAAACATAAAGGAATAAACATTCCAACAGATTTTATTACATCTACCAACTATGTGTAACACTTCCTATTTATGCAACAGCATTTTACTATTAGAAACCAACAGTTTCTTAAATGCAGAGTTTTGCAGGATGTTTGCCTCCATTTACCTTCACTTCCTGCTGCAGGCACAATTAAACCAAGCTCTTCTATTTCAGGTCAAGTCATGGAACATTTTCACATTTAAACTGAAACTCTACACAAGCTTTTGCTGAAAGCATTGTCAGATCAGCACTGGAAGATTTAAAATCGGGCAATGTCTATGAATGGGTGCATGAATAGGTCTGTTGTGATCCTGCCATTTCTCAAGCACACAGCCTTTGTAGCAAGCAAAATATTTTGGCCATTCATGTTTTTACTGTGTGATTTATAACATTGTCCCAAAGCCCTTTGTGAATTTAAAACGCTGTGACCATGTCTTTCAGAAAGGAATGCTTAAGTACAATATTCCTGGATCCTCACTTAAGTTCTTAAATGAGGCCCTGATCCTGCAAATATTGACATGGATGCCTTTAGTTAAATATAGGATTGAATTTTGGCAGAACCAGGGCCTAAATAATCTGGTATTTCAAAAATACAAAGTAGCTTCCAAGGACCGTTCCAAGCCGTAGCGCACAGGCGCGGGTCGGTGTTGCACAGTCCTGCTGACTTCAACGGGATTACTTGCACGTTTAAAACCCGTGCTGGATCACATCCCTTCTGAGGCAGAAGAACTGGCTCCCTCTGCCTTAAACAAGAATTGATTCAGGCTCTTAAAATCGCAAAGCAGAAACCTGACGCGCACGCTGAGCTCCGTACGCTGAAGGTAAATACACACCGCTAACAGTTTTTGTAATAAAGCCTTAAATCTGCATGAATCCATCAGCGTTGGGTAGGAAGAGGTCATGCACAAACACACTTTGCTAACTAGCTCCTTTACTCATAGAGTGCCCAAGCAAATAAAAACAAATTTGACGTATTTTTAGAGTGCATTTTATTTTTTTAGAAATCACCCTAAGAAAAACAATGAAGTATCAAAAATGGCAGTTTTAAAGGCAATGGGTTTGTACAGAAGGTTAAAATGGATTCAATATTGACTTTATAAGCACTTTACTCCCAAAAGCAAGAATACACCTTACAGTGCATAATGCCGCAGAGAACCTTCAAGCAAAAAGCAAAAGGACATTTCTTTGGATGCTTCATGTCAGAAGATCTGATTCTAAACTCACCGTTTTTAAAGACATATCTCAATCAAAGTTGAAGACGATTTAGCTAGACTGCATCTAGCCCAAGCTTCTCAGGAAAGCAGCAGTATATAAGGTAAACACAGCGGTAGCCTTAAGTCTTCCTTATGCCTGATTTACTCTCTGGGGACATCTGGAAACCGGTTGAGGCTGGTTACAATCAGCAGTAAGAGACTCTTAGGATGTAAAAATGCTATGTAGAAATGCTATGATGGTGCTCTCCTTCCCCATATACACATGCTCAAAGATCTACCCAGAGACCAAAGTGATTTCAAGGCCATCACAAATCAAGCATAGCAGGCCAAGGGTCTACAACCGCCTAGCGAAGAATGGGGACATGTGCAGTGCAAGAGGATCCGAGCAGTCTGTCATCGAATACCACCTCAGAGTAAAGATTTTGGCTCAGTGTCTATAACCAAGCCTTTTAGTTTTACAGCTCATCTGTGTTAGGAGCGCCAGTCTCTTAGTTTCTCAGCCAACACATAGCTAGATGTCATCAAAGAGGTCCTCTGGCTCACAAGTGTTTTCCAGTGTTTCGAGAGACATCACATCCGGGGAAGTCTTGCCCGATGTCTTCTGTGAGGCCAGGTCAGGTCTGGAAATAAAAAGCAAAGAGATTTGAAACAAATTTAGATACAGATATAAACAATTCCAGCGTATACACCGCCAAGGTAACCATTTAATAGTGTATTTTGAGCTTTTTGTTAAGGTTACACGCAAGAGAAAAGCGCTTTTTGTAAGACCTAATTACGTGCTGAGATGGCAATGGCAAAACAAACAGATGGAATTCAGCTTATAAATGTCAAGGATTCAGCTATGTTATTACAACTTTTAGGACCCTGAGAATGACCATTTCACCCACAATTTCCACATGGAGAGCTAGGGACGCAGAAAACATACAAAGGATCTGCTTTTCTACTGCTGCCCAGGACGATGCTCTGTGAACTGCTCTTTATTTTTGCCCCGGTGCTGAGCACGTGTCTGTGGTCCACCAGTCTGGCATGGAGGCATACGAAGAATCGTGCTGAGCTGTCTCAGAGATCCATGCCCTGGAGGTGTAAGCCTCTCTCCAAACAGTAGAGCAGAAGAAAACAAAGCAAAATGCAGGAAATCCTTGCATAATACATAAATCCAGATATTCAGGGACTTGCAATTCCTTGACCTTCCCCTGTATATATGTTAAGTCTACATTTGCTATAACTGTATGCAAATAGAAGGGTTAGTCCTCAAGACAGTTGGACACAGAGTCCTACCTGAAGACTTCACACCTGAATCAGACACCCATTACAGTGAATAATATGCTAATCTGCATCGATCAGATTTATTGTGTCAGATTTATTGCAGATTTATCGCTAATCTGCATCAATCAGTTCTATTTAGCACTCCTTTGACTGTCCTCATCAACATAGATCATTTAAATGTCTCTTGCATATGCCAAGAGCCCATGTTCACTGTTTCTCCTCCCCTTTCAAGACACCACTCTGGTAAAGACAGCTCTGTGCTTATGCCTGGGAAGTATCTTGCTTTTCCAAAAACAGTGGCATTTGCAACAGCTTCCTATCCCTATAGGAATTAAGTTTATATTTATAGGGCTGAATCCACGAAAAATCTTTGAGCCCTGCACAGACAACTTTACTTTTGTGAGCTTCAGGAGGAGAATTATCAATCACAGACTTGGTGATAATGGTGACATGATATTCCAGGTCGATATCACTAGCTGCTTTGAAAACTCCTAATCTTGGCACAGTGCACTGTAGGGAATAGGCGCAGGAAGCAGGGAGAAGACTTGATGTGCTTGTATTGGTAGGACTTGGGACTGGCTGGAGTTTCATAAGGGTTGATGGCTTCATGCCCAGGCATATTCCACTGCTGTAATCCTGACAGAAAGTGAACAATTCATGTATTATGAAGGCCAACACATCAGCCACCAGGATGTGAAGAACTAGACAGAAGTGATGGAAAGTGTTACTCTCCAATGCTGCCATACGAGGGCTCAGTGCAATGAGGCATGCAAAAGCAATCTTAGTTTTCAGAATAATTCAAGCATTTGCCTTCAAGTGCTTCACGTTGTAGAGCTAATATAACTAGTGAAATTCAGCAATTTTTTTTTCTTTTAAAATTTGGTTTCAAACAGATTCAAAACCACGTTTTCCAAAAACTCCTACCTAGAGATCTCCAGGGAGCAGAATTTTCTATAGACCAGTGCAATCTTTGAAACTCAACGAGCTTCCTAAGACCCCAGCCACAGCATGGCTCTCACACTTCAAGTTTGTCAAGCCCTTGGAGGTTCAGAGCTCTCACTATGATGTTTCCTGCTGTGGACCTGGGGAATGGTTTTCATTTCGAGGTGGAGGCCCCCGTGCTCCTAGGGAATCAGCAAAAGCCCAGTGAATGCTGAGTCTTGGATGCTGTCACTTCCTAAGAGCTCTCTGGTATTCAGAAGGCTTTCCTCACCACTCTATCCATCACTCCAGTTCTGCTAACCACTTTTAAATTCAACGTGCTGGTATATTCAGATTACGATAATAACTTTCTCTGGAAGTCTAACTAGCATTCACTGTGAATTCTTCCAAAACGCTTTCCTTCAGGTCTGAATAAATTGTGTCCAAGCATTTTTTCTCCCTTTTGGTATGCAGTGACATCTAGACAGATGCGTGTTTCATCAAAAGTCACTTGGACTAACTGTGAAAAGACCTGCCAGGACCGGACCCTTAGAAAATGACCTCTGGTCAGCAGAATCAGATACTCAATGTTGTTCTGATCACTAGCAATCAACTTATTTGCACCCTGATATTTTTTAAAAATATAAGTAGCACCCCACAGTGTGGTGCTCAAGTTTACTTTTGAAGGTGTGTTTTTCTTGCAAATTTCTAGGTCTATCTAAAGCATTAAGTCTCCAGTGAGAACATACATAAATCACACAGTGTGGGACTAGACACTGATCATTTTAAATAATTCTGAAAGGTTTCATCAGCAAATAAATCAGGCTGTGAAGACCTCTGTACCACCACAGGCTATGTCAGGTACTGAAAAAGGTTCCGGTTCTGAAAAAAGGGAGTTTTTTTTTAAAGCATATTCTCATATCCACACAGGCATACAAGACTAGGCAAAAGACAAAAAGACTTCTGAGACCCCACATTTGCTGGCTGAGGTTTCACCTACTCCAGCATTTTCTGATTTTGAAAAGTAAGCCTGAAAGGGTGTAAGCAATGTCAACAACAGTTTTATCCTCATTGGCTGAAATAACTGTTTTCCACACTGTACATGAGGTCACATCTATAAGCCAAATCACTGCTGAGTTTTAACATTACACAGCTAGAACTATTAAGCTCCTGTGTTCTTGTAACAACATGGTCCTCACTTAATCTTCAAAAGCTGTAACACCGCGCCTGTGAATAAACCCAACTACACTTGCGAAGTGGAAGCATTAGGCTCTTGACATGGAGTTCATAAGCAACTTAATTTTGGTTTTAAGACCTGATGATTCCTATTTGTGTGGCAATTATTCACTCAATGCCAACAGCTTGCTTTGTGATGTGAAATTATTTTGAATCTTGGATTCTCGCTGAAGCTGTGTTACCATATCCCAATGCAGAACTGAGTTAATTTCTTTAAATTGCAGTGAGTTGTATAGTTCTTTCTTGCCAAAATGCCTGTAAGTAAGGCATTCTTCTTGAAAGTTTATTCTTCTGTTGGATCACTTTTTGAAGTCTTGCCTTTTGGTAAACTTAAACTCCATTAACACATGTGGAGAACTGCTGACTATAAGAGATCATTTCATATTTCCTGACATTTAGTTCAAACCCTTCATAAATTGAGACGGAAGACCAGATCCACAGCTGGTGTGAATCACTGGAGCACTAATAATGTCAGTGGAGCTCTGCTGACTTACACCAGCTGAGAGTCTGGCCCAAGATATGGAAGAAAGTGGTTATATTACTTGGTATTTCTTTCCACAGCTGAGTAAGAGCCATAAGAAACAGAAGACATGCAACACTTTAGTATTTAACTAAAGACCACAGAAACTCAAAGCCACGCAGGGTGATGGCTTGGGAGAAAACGCCACACCTGCTTTTGCAGTAGGACAGATGGACCATCCCATTTGCTTCTTGTGATGAATCATTCCTGAGTTCACCAGGACACCAGAGAAGACCTGCACAACACTGTTCCTGCTGCAACAGATGGCCAGTTCCACGAGATAATGTTTGTGAAGCAGTATGAAGTAGAAAATAATCCCCTAGGTGACTGATGATTAAAAAGAGCTTTCCCAGTGGCAAAACAATCAAACAAGTTGTAGCTCTGCAGAAGGAAAATCACGTCGGAGGCTGCAGTCAGCTCTTCTTATTGGAATGATGAACGGTTCTCACACTTAGCTATCCCTGTGTAGCCAGCCCAGCACGTTGTGCTTACGATTCTCAACCAACTCTCATAGGATTTGAAGACAGAAATACCCTTGTAAATTAACATAACTATAAAAGTTTCCTAAGAAACTTAAGTAATCTGGGAGACACACTTGTGTCCTTTGACCATTCCATTATTTTCCTCATTTCTTAGTAATTAAAATAATCAGTTCCAACCAAAAGCTGGCATTTTACTAAGAGAGGACGTTTCAGCCCTCCCAGAAGATGTGTAGCAGTGTTTTAGGAAAAGGCTGAATTTCTCAGTGCACAAATCTTTCCTTAGCTTGGTTTAATGGTTCATTTTTGTCACCAATCTGAAACAAAATGAAGGCTTAATACCACGAGTAGATATTAAGAGCAGATATAATCTGATATGTATTTTCTTTGGTATCATAAAAATAGGTGGCAGCAGCAGCTCATAAACAGAGAACTGGTAGTCATTACAGCATTAACACAAGAGAAAGGCGAGACACCTCAAGCACTAAGGAACGCTTGCATTGAGACTGACAGGGCAAAAGCTCAGAGCAGCATCTGTGCTCCAGAGATGGTACTTCTAGTCCACCCCAAGAGAAAAACTTGGATTCTTTGATTTATCAGCAATCTGCTGTCTTGGCTGTATAAACAACTTATTCACAGAAAGTCCTCAGAAGAAAGGTACTCGTTAGCCTTCATGATGAAGGAAGGATTATGAAAGGAGCTTTGAGTAGAGCTCGTGGTTATACGTAAAACCCTGGCCTTGAATAATGCCCCAGGGTGTGAGCTCTGGGGAGACATCACATTGACCACCTATGTCTACTGGCCAAAAAGAGGGAAGTTCAACCATGAAAAGAAAAAGAAATGCTGTAATGGAGGAATGGGGGAAGGCCTCTTACATGAACAGATGCATCAAGAACACTAAGCACAGGCAGACCTCTCTGAAGTTGAATATTAAAAATGTAAGTAGACTAAATTGAAACTACACGTGATTAAAAATGCGATGACATTCCCTTTTACAGAAATGTTACAATGACTATAAGGTAAATTATAATGGTATTTTTATTTTTAATTCAATTTAAAATGGAATATGAAGACTCAATAATTTGGTTTAGGTTTTGGCAGTATTATGAGCATTCAGCTTCCAGATATAGTCTACTCTGGCATTTATTCCTAGAAGTAATATGAAAACAAACCCATATACTTCTAACTGACCTTGCAAAATGTAAACCCCAGCAAGTCATGATAAAGTTCCTGGATACAATCATCTTCATGATCTGAAATTACAGTCATTGGACTTTTCCTTAGGTTACATTAGTGAAGAAATTGAAAATTTTTCTGTCAATTTCAATCATCTGAAGAGAGTGGTGGTGTCAGAGACCATCAGAACCCAAGCTGTACCTGGCCCCAACACAAATTCACAGAGGCTAGGGAAAAATACTCAAGAAATAGCCAAAAAGAATGATTTCCATCTGAAGGCATACTATCTCCGTCCCTCTTAGAGAACCTTCCATGTGTGGCGTTTTCTTACGCTCAGAGTATTAAGCAAACAGTTGGGTCTCAGTTAAGGCCAGCAGACAGATATTATAATAATAGGCTTGTTCAATTACACAGTTAATGAAGAATATTTTCAATGCAGCAACCACAAATTTAATGTTCAGCCAGGGAATCAACGTTCCTTAGTACACTTCCACCTCTGGCTGAAAGCCAAGCTGCAACAGCACCTGCATTCATCACAACCACTGCGCCGGCAGATAAGTGGGGAATTCCCTCAATAAACAAAACTTAAAGCAAAACTTTGACAAACAGGACAATTGCTAAACACTGTCTTAAGCTCTTGTAAGCGCCATTCAGTTCTCTAGAACTAGAATCTGTCAAATGGGGGATAATTTTGATTTATGCTTATGCAAGTTTGGGGTTTGTTTTTGTTTGTTTTTTTTTTTTTCTTTACATACCCCTGGAATACTTCAGAGGGAGAAAAGCGAACTGAGAATCCCTTAAAGATCATAGAAGTGGATACAGTGATTGCAGCAAGAACAAAATGGCAAACAAATCTTCTCCACTGAGAAGATACTCATATATCTCTTACTGATATGACTTTTAATATTGATATAACTTCCAATGACTAGGCTAGGTAAGTTCTCCACATTATTAATCATCCACACTACTTATTTAGTCCTACGAAGCAGATGGTCTAAACAATATTTAATGTCTAAAATTGCTGCACAGACAAAACATCAGGTAAATGAACAACGCTGACAGAACTTTTTTAGGGACTTCTATCCGTTCAGTTGCAAATTCCCAAATAATTTCAGTTGGCATGGTGCAGGCCCTTAGTTAAAAAGAAAATTCTGGTTTAGTAATAAAAATATAGTCTTGGGTTTTTTCATCTGATCTAATGCACTTGCAGATGCTTACTAACAAAGGTCTACTTAAAAATGTAATAATAGATATCACTTATAAGGAAAAGCCTAAACCATGTTTGTTTTAGACAAGTGGTGCACATTTCTGTGGCTCATTTCCACTTAAACTCCTTCTTGCTAAAATAAACTAGACCACATCCACTTTGAGTAACATGCTAGCACCACTGCCTTCAGTGGGGAAAAAAAGACAAATCTCTTAATCATAACTACAAGAGTATATAGTAAAGGAAAACTTAGTTTGTTTAGGAATTTTGTCAAGGTTTTTTATAAATCCAGTACATTGCAAATTTATTGGCAAATGCTAGAAGCCATTTCTCATAGTTGTTAAGCACTATTTATCACGTATACATTTATATAAAACCAGCAGCGGCTAAATTGTGTCATAACCCTTTTCTGGGCTGTCAGACCCTGGAGCTGCTCTCCCTCCCTAACCCTTTCTTGTCCCCACAGGGTGATCACAAACAGTAGCTGGAGACCTAAGGGGAGCAAATAAAAATCCCAGAACCGATTTCTCACGTAGGACACGTGTGTCCTCCTGCTCCAATGTCCGTTGTCCCCAAAGAGAGAAGGGGGTTGAGAGGGCTCCAGCCGCCGTTGCTGGGTGGTGGAGCCCGGAGGGATGGGTTCTCCCCATGGAAACCCAAAGCCTGTAGATGGCAGCTACAACTGCAAACCCGCACGGAATCAAGTCACAGAAATAAGAGCGTTTATCTGGAGAAAAATCCAGCAACCCTAAAACCTAGCTTGTTGCTTCAGATGTTCCACGCCTTTTCCACTCCTTTCCAGCACCGAGGCTCTGAGTGGCCATTTAAATCTTAATGACTTCAACAGGAGCTAAGGACTTGATTAAAGCTAAGCGCATGCTTACAAAGCCTCCTGAACCCCAGCCTCAGCTTGCAACTCTCTGGGGTCCACCCTTTGCACCGACTGCTACAGGATGAAACCCACAACTTCACAAATTAATAGAATTAAAATAATTCTTCAAGTAAAATGGATTAGTCCAGAGTTCACATGATGAAAAGTTTCCTCTTAATACTGGACTGGGCACTCTGATATCTCTACTAAATTACTAGGAATAGCTAAAAACATCCTCTTCTCTGAAGGATGTAGGAGAATGCATGGACATAATCATAAAAATGATCTTTTAAAAAACCCTCTGACTGAATTAAGCAAATTCTTTCTCCCTGCTGAACAACCTGTACACGTATACCTGGGCACCAGCAGAAGCCTGTAACCACCCAGGTTACCTGTTATCCACAGATCTGCTGGTTTCGGACCATTCACTTTAACAGGCTTATTGCCAGAAACCACTTTGGATCAGTAGAGTATAAGGACATGACTTATGTACGTCTTTTCAAACGACAAAATGCACTCAGACAGATAGAGCAGCAGCGAGTTCTTAATAAACCTGCGAGCAGTGAACTGAATAAACTGGAAGCAGGCTTCAATTTAAAGTTAAGGTAGAGCAGATAAAGCATATCAAGCTTTTTCCCTCCCTTAATAGGTCTCTAATAGGCCTCTATTGAATATAAAATTGGTTTAGTACCAAGAACTGTGCTTTCTTTTCTGCTCTTAACTCCCATTCAGCCTCTCCCATGTTCCTCCTGCCCCCTCCCCAGCCACAGATCTGAATTCATTCATTTTTTTTTGTGAAATAATATCAAACCTTTGATATTTAAGATCAAATCCCTGCCTACAGTGACAACTGTGAGTGCTGAAATATGTTCAAACCGCAGTACCAAAAAAAAAAGGGGGGGGGAGGAGGGGGAAGAGAAGGGAGTACAGCACATCCAGCCCTTTGAAAACACAAAGAAAAAAGTAAAAATAGGTGCAGTTGGCTGAGACAGAATAGAGCTGTACACTACAACAACCAGTGTTTTCTGGTTAAAATTGAAGTTCTCCTCCTCTGCATTTTCATCATAACTTCCCATCCTTGAGACAGCTCCTCACCCAGGGTAGAGAACAGATGGTGGCTTTGTCCACCTAATGCCAACCCTGTTCCTTACTTTGGGGTGCATAAAGCAAATGAATGTGGGGAGAAGAGCCCGGCTCTGACTCCTGAACTTCTTAATATTCTAACTTACTTAAAATAATACTTCTTAATATTACTTCTTTTTACTTTGTACATGTGATTACGATGCTTTAACAATCTTCCCTTATGAGATGCCATCTACCAACATGTCTGTTCGGTAAAGAAGCTACTTTGAAAATATATTTTCTATTATTATATGAAGCAGGAATTATCTACAGCTCATGATGCAATTACTGTAAGACAGGCTGTACAGCAGGCTTCAAAAGTCATTTTTTCGCCTCCAAACCCCAACTGGTCTCCATCCATTCAAGCTCACAGGGTCTGCCTAAGGAGCAATATCTGCAGTAAGTACTTTACCAGGAGCATTTAACAATAGACCAAATATCCAAGCCATTACTAGTTGGGTAAATGCTGCAAAAGAGTCTAGACTCTAAGATTTTTAAGAAAGGTTGTACTACCTCCAAAAACAACAAAACCCCAAGTAACCAAAAAGGACAGAACTGGCCCTGTGTGTTTCTTTCAGAAAAAAAAAAAATGTATATAATATAAAGCAGGTTTTTCTTCCTAATGAGCCTCTCTACTTTTTATTTCCGTAAACAGTCAAATTGACAGAAAGATTCTTTACCTCTTAAATTTCAGAGATTTCCTTTTCTGGCAGAACAGTTCGAATACATAGCCCAGGTCAAATATGGTCCAGGATCAAGGGACACCCAAGGGACACTCAGCATGCACGGATCTCCCCCAGTATTACGGTAATGAAGATCAGAGACTCAACTGGTGCTAAACCATCACCAGTCACACCCCAACTGGCTGTGACTGTGCCAGCATCCCTGCACATCTGTCCCCAAAGGTGGAAGGGAGCGGACCCCAGAATGGCCACCAGTCAAGACCTGTCTCTGCATTGGCAGGACACCCATCTTGGTTTTGAGATAGGAACTGAGACAACCAATGGACAGGAGTTACAAGACACAAATTAATGACCATGGTAAACGGAAAGACAGCCACCAACTGTGTATTTTAAATGCAAATTTCCATTTTTTTTTTACTACCTTTCCACAAATACAGGCACAGTTTAAGGTAACCCATGCACCCCAAGTCCCTCTGCCAGATGCTCTTTCTCGGGTTCCTGGCTTTCAGCGACACTTAGCGAATAGGAAATTAAGAGCAGGGTCTCCGACGGACTGTAGGCTCATCAGGCTCATCAATACCACTGACCAAGACGCACAAAAGCAACCCTGAGAACGTGCAATACTGGTGTCAGACAGCTAAGCTCCCTTGGGCTGCCGTGCCCCCGTGCTCACCGCCCGTGCTTGGAGGCATCACCTTATGCTTTATGCTCCAACCCCGCTCAGCCCCTGTCTCACTTGGCACCAGGCATGGACACCTGCAAGTTTTACTTCGCACACAGTGTGACTAAAAAGCATTAGCAATTTTGATCACTGTGACCTTCCTTGGGCTGAAATCAGTACCCTCCTGCAATGAAGAAATGGGCCATGTCAGCCAATCTAAAACAGGTAATGAGAAAGATAATTGACCAGGTGACTACAATGTGGGAACAGCTGTCCTGGGTCAGCCCAAGGTAGCCCAGAACCCCTTCTCTAACAGCGGCCAAGGGCAGATGCTCTTCAAAGAGTACAAAGTGCTTTTTCAGTCTCCAGCCACCTGCAGCTCAGAGGCTTCTAGAGACAAGGTTAATGTCTCTGTATTCAGTAATATTCAGCACATTTCTCTTGCACAAAGTGGTCCTGTCCCCTAGTAAACCTATGTAAACTTCTAATATTCCCAAAATCTTGAAGGAGCTCCACAGGTAATATGCAGGAATAGGAAAAAGACAGCAGAAAATACAGAATAGAATTAAGAGGGGAAAACATGACAAAATTGGATACCAACACACAATGATTTTCTTTATAAAGCTGTTTCAGTTCCATGGCCTAAGCCAGATTTTATCTTCAGTTGTGATATATCAGTATACATCTGAAGTACCTCCACCAAAGTTTTCTCATACTGGTCCGGTTCAAACCAGCATTCAAACCACAAACTTTATGAAATTTTAATCCGCAGAGAGCTTTGATAATTGTGCTGGTGCTGCAGCACTGAAAAATTCAGATAGTTTGCCTTGTTGTGAGTTTCAGCACAGTGCTCTAAAGGATTTTTTTAATCTTACACATGCATTAAGAGAAAAGGGACCACCATACCGGTGGGCAACTGGGACTTTATTAGGAGAAGGTGGATGTCAATCAGAGTAGAATATTCAGGGTGTACATGTGAAACAGATGCTGCCTGTGTAAAACAACCCAGTGTGCTGCACTGAATCACGGAAAATGCAATTACACCTGCATCTTGGGTTATTGGTAACAGGTCCACTTATTAGAAACCCGTCTGGTTTTACCCAGGCCACAGTACCGGGAAACAGGAGGAGAGTAATGCAGATTTTTCAAGTAAACCTCCTCGCCTGACACCTCCATTTCTTCTTTCTCCAGAAAAAATAAGACTCAATACTAGGTTTATAGGCCAACAGTCCAACTTGCCTTCTGTTAATTAAGGTTGTGACCGTTTTAACATTTTGAATCTTGATTCTGCCTGAAATGGGTATCTTTGCAAAAGAGAAAAAGGGAGAGAAAGTGAAAGAGCCAGAGGGAGAGGAGCTCCCAGCTGAGACACAGCACGTAACTGCCCAAGCCCTGGCATAAATTCTCATGGTCAGCATGAGCAGTGCAGCTAGTACAAATGGATGCAAACAATTTAAAAGACCTAGTCGTTTAAAAAGCCTTTTTTTTTTTTAAGCACTATTATAAATAAAAATGGTTGTTTGAAAAGCTTCCCAATAAATCTGTCAGACAGAAAGCATTTCTGGTATCATTAGGAAAAAAAAGATTTTTTCAGAATTGAGTCCGAAGCCTGGATTTTCCATTCAAGCTTCACTTAGCTCTCCTTTTAATAAAATCATCTTCTTTCAGAGCAGAGTTAGACAAAGTCATTGGCACTTTTTAATCAATTGCACATGGAATTACCAAAGCTCATTAGCTCTGAGAACTCATCTCAGGGGTGACGAGTTCCTGCTTTCACTTGTTCCAGCACCGCGCAGAGTAAGCTGCAACTCCCTCCATGACATTGCTGGCATACAGCCCTCCTAATCCCCCAGCGAATCTTCCAAAGAGTTTTATTACTAACAATATGTAGCATAACAATTGACTGTATTGTACATACACATATAGACTCTCGCCTGTTAAAGATTATAGGTCTGGTCGTAAAAGATGGGAGTTACCCCACTGGCTTTGTTTTGCTTTGTATAGGTTCTTTGTACACAACACATCGACATCAGCCTCCCAAGGCTTAGCAGGAGGTCAGTGGACTGTATTTTTAACCTATTCTTTTTTTTTTTCCCCAGACATGTCTGGACTCCCTAGCAAGACAGTTGTCCAAAGTATATAGCCGTCTTATTGCTTTTTATCTTTTAACAGAACAAAACCCAAATAAACAAGACTGTCCTAGTTGTGTGTTCTATTAGGTTTTGACACAAACCAGAAGCAAGGAAACAAACCCAAAGCACATCCTACTCACTGTTTAGGTTTCGACGGTGGTATTTGTGTGTTCACTTTGTATGTAATTGCTTCTGCACTGTTCTGTCATGTACATAGCATTCATTGCAAATGTTTGTTTCAGTGTAAAGCGCACAACAGAATCAATATAAAAATTAGTAGGTGCTGATGTATTGATTACAGTCACATTTTTTTAGCTATGAGAACTTTTTAAAGAAACATTAATGAAATAATAAAATAATTTATATTGATCGCTGCAAAAATCATGATACAAGATAGATAGTTGGAACAAAGCCACAAACTGTAAAGGCTGTTTAACTGTGTGGCTGTTTAATAACCAACATCACTTTTAAAATAATTTATTGACCAGCTTTCCACCAGCTGCTATGAGAAGAGGAATCCATTCTACCTCTTCATACTTGGTATTGCTAATTGTAATAAGATATTCAGGCAACAGTAATAAAAGCTCATTCTAAATCTGTTGGGAACCGATGAAAGCAATTATGGTGAGGGCTTGGTACTGTCAAGCTGTCAGGTTTCAAGCTTAATGTAATTCTTTAGAGTTTACACTTTATTTTAGAAGAAAAAGACTCGCAAGCCACTTTCCATTGAGAATCCAATGAGACCAAGGAAGCAGATCATTTAACTGCAGAACGGTGAAAACTAGATAAAGCACCAATAAAATTATATGTCATGTCACAGAAATTCTTGAGGAAGGGACTTGTCTTGCACTCTTGGATATTACTAGTGAAAAAATATGACAAAGTCCTTAAGGCCCTTGGTGGGGTGGGAGAAATTTCAGAGGTCTAGGAAGCTTGTTTATTAAATTTTATCAATTGTTTCTGTTTTTCTAGGCTAGAGACATGTTCCATTGTGGAGGAAACAATGAAATAAAATAATAATGAGTCATTAGGTTTATCCTGAATACTGCCATTTATCAGCAAAACATATTCTGCCCGAAGTTTTTTCTACAGCTGCTTGCAAGAGTAGCAGCGATGCTAATGTCCTACACATGCCCTTCCAAGTCACACAAACTTTGTGATTGTACAAAACACTGAACTGCCAAAACAAGGTGCATTCCAGGACCTATCTGTATGAAAGTCAAGTATGGCATAGAGCGTGACAATATGGGAATACACCTATTGTGTGTTTCCTCTAATGCCCAGTGGAGTTGGCTCCACAGCGCCAAATGGAAGGTGCCACTGGGTCTACAGAACCATAGAAATCATAGAATATCTCAACTTGGAAGGGACCCATAAGGATGATGGAGTCCAACTCCCTGCTTCTCGCAGGACTACCTAAAACTAAACCATATGACTGAGTGTTGTCCAGAGGCCCCTATAGCTCAACTCAGTCTTCAGCTCCTCAGCTGAAGCTCCCCACAATGGTGAAAATCATCCTGAATGATGACTGGATGCACCAGGAGGCAGATCTCTCACAAAAGACAGATTACTTTACCTGTTTGTTACAAATATTCCATGAAACAACAACTGTCAGTCCATAGTGAACCTGAAGTTGAGCAGCTAGTGAGTAGAAAACAACAAATAATGATGCACAAAGACAAATTCAGTGGAAAAAATAGCCCGCTTTGATTTGTGTATTAATTCTACATTGAGGGAAATATTATTTTCTCTTTCGCTGTGGGGACAGGCACATCAAAACTTTGTTGTGAAAGAGAGTACAACACATAAGGCCACATAAGGTACCTAGATAACATGATGGAGATCTGGCAGAGATGCATGAGTTAGGCAGGAATGGCTGCAGAAGGAAACCTCAGTTCTGGATCCAGGAATGGTAAGGAGCCATCTACACTATCTATGTTACATCTGCTCACCTCCAGCAAAGAGGAGGAGTGGCCAGACTATAAATAAATCAGCATGGTATATGAAGAACAACTGAGACTTTGACAAAACTAGTATTAATGACTTTGGGTAGCGACAATTGCTGCATTTACTATTTTTTTTAAAAAACAACTTTCCTCTGTTAGCCAAAAAAATCCCAACAACAAAAAAAATATTGCGTTAACCCACAGCCTAGGAGGATGTTTAGCAAATGAGTTAAAACAAAGTTGTCCCTGGGCACAAAGGGTAGAACGAAGCAAATGTAAAAGCAGCTGATGGACATGGTAGTGTTTGCTACTTACAGATGAGATGCCTGTACCTACAGAAAGGGAGGCTGTTTGGGCTTAAACTGCTTCTGTTCCTCTCTGCACAGCAGTTTAATGAACAGACAGGCACATTTAAAGACTCTCTCTTCACAATGGGAAGTGCTTAACAGACAGAAGAGAGAGTTGGTATACAAGATACAAAGAATAAAACTTACTTGATTACTAAAGCTGCTGCAAAACCAAGGCAGAAAGAAATACTCATGCTCCCAGACAGAATTTGTCTAGTAAGATGTTATTTCGTTCCTGTAAGCATCCTAGAGCTGTTCCCAGCGTTACAAACATAAGCAGATTCAGAGGGCTTGGAATCTGAGTGGAGGTTTATCAGAACCACTGAGTTCTTCCCAAGCCTTTGAACAGCAGAAAATCATGAAAGCAAATACCTCTTGTAAGATTCCTGTATTACCTCTTCCAGAAATGAGAGGGGGAGAAAAACCAGCCATCCCTCTTTTACAGAGTGGGATGAAAAATGGGTAACATGAACACTCAGGACAATTCTTTTGAAGTCTGGATCAAAAAAGGAATGAAGCCTTGGGGGCAGGGGCAGAAGGTGGAAAGTTACTACTTTATCATATTGAGTCATTCATCCTCAGCACCTCTGTGTATTTGTTACGTGTCAGTAATTATAAAATAGACAATAAAAGTAGGATAAAACTAGCCATTCCTAGAAAGCACTTCTTACAGATGATGCTTAATTCAAAGGTGTGGGTTTTTTCCTTTGTATCGTTGACTGAAAAGACAAAAACTCTAGTGAAACTGTCTCTGGTGAGCAGTCCAGATCAATATGAGGCGAACAGCTAGAATTAAATCAATAAAGGGAATAATGAATCCAAAGACACATCTGTCTAAAGCAAAAAACCCCAGGTGATTCAAATTCCCTTACAGATACTGTCCTGCCAAACTGGAGTTGACTGGCCTTCACAAGGCTCAAAGCTGATAATCAACTGTGCTGCTAAAAAGCCTTAAAAAAAAAAAAAAAGGAAAACTGTCCTATGCAGTATTCCATCGTATTGCATTGTTGTGTGAACAGCCTTTTGGGCCCCCTCCTCTCTCCATCCCATCATGTGGAGAAGGTAAGAGCACATAAGCCCCTTAGGACACCCATGGGATGTCTTCTACCCCAGGGCTTACTAGCAGACACCACTGGGACACAGCTCTGTGTCACCACAAAGCATCACCTGGATGCTCCATGGAGTCTGTTCAGTTTTGCCTGCACCACCACCATCACATCCATTCCTGCTTCGACGCTAATACGTACAAAGATTAAAAATGGAAGTGCTACAAACCTGGGTAAGGAAGGGAAATGTATGGGTCTCCTGAGGACCACTCAAAACAACACAAGTTTGGACAAAAATCACATTCACAGAGAGGCTGTCACTGGCAGACTGAAGGTGGCTGCTGGAGAGGTGAGCAGATGTCACGCTATGTAGTAAAAGCAAGTTGTTATTGGCACAGGTTTAGAATAGTCACATTGCACATGTGTGTCTAAGCCGCGGTGGCTTATGCAGCTTGTCCCAAACCAGTGCCAAAAACACCTATTTTCCCACTGTGCCTCTCCATGCATTTCATTTATTGCTTCCACCCTCATCGTCCAGCAGTCCAAATGGCAAAATCCAAGTGCTGCCTCTGACGGGAACAGGAACACAGTAGCTGCCTGGCATGAACCCAGTATGGCTCCAAACTGGGAGAAGCTGGATCAGGGCCAGCTACAGAATATGCAGCTTTTGGTGGCAGGAACAGTTTTCAAAGGTTATGTACACCACGGTCTAGCAGAACCTCCAATGGATGATGTATTGCTACCCTTTCCAAATGTGAATTTTAATGGAGAAGCAAGTCCCAGAATCACCAGAGGGTTTGCTGAGTTAATGTGTTAATTGTGCTTCTCTGGACTATAGGAAACTAAGAGTATCTTCTGGAAAAGAAAAATAATAAAAAAAAAAATCAAAAACCCAATCCTGGGAATAAACACACCCAGCAAGGAGTATAGCAACCCTAGCACAAAGATTTGTCAAGATGTCTGTTGAAAAGACTACTGGGAAAAATCATACAGAAAAGACTCCTGGTAAGACAGTTATTATTGCAAAAACCCACAATGATAAGTAATGCCTGCTGCACTAACGACTATTTTGCAAGGCCAGAGTCCAACCCTATCATTCAAGGGAAAAATAGAACAAACTTAAACAGCAGATTTGGAAACAGACTCTTCCAACACATCTTGGAGTCAGTTTGCCAAGTGTCTGCCCAGCCACCTTTGCAGCCCCTGGGCTCCAGTGGTCATCACTTCTTGCAACATCCTACCTCCACGAGAAGTCCAATGAAGTAGCTGTGGTCCACAGAACCCCTGAGCCTGTCCCCTACAAGACAGCTACTCGGGGAGCTCTGCAGCACCGAGACTGTATTTTAAAGCCTGACAATCTCACGGCATCTGAAACTGGAGGATATTGAGCAAATTTCATGAGGATATGTTCTTGCCAACTCTCCTTGGAATAATCTATGTCTATGAAGCTATTTATATGTATAGCCAGTTGGGAATTTTCTGGCTATGTTTTTCAGCCAAATCAAAGACACATATTAAATATACACCCGTGTTATTTTTAAGAAATGTTGGGAAACTAGGGGTTTGGGTTCATAAACCAATGACCTAATTATACTTGCCCACATACAGCACTTTTCCTATCCGTGACAGATAAAATGGCTATCAACCTTTACTGCCTTTCCTGAAATTTGTTGTGAAATGTTCCTGTCACCGGTGGTGCTCTGGACTTTCTTAGACAAGACTTTTTTAGAGACTAAACCACATACATTGTCAGAAAGTCATTAGGTTTCACTCAAATTTAAATCTCTAATTTTTGGGAAGAGATGTTAAAAAAAGGCTTACGAACTAGAATGGTATGTGGCACTGTTCAGTGTAAGTCTTACATCCAATATTAATGAATATTGCAACATCCTGCACCTGGGCCAGACACAGTCTGATCTGCAAGGGACAGACAAAAAAAAAAAAAAAAAACACGTCAGACTTAATTTCATGAATTGTGAATTAATTGCATCTTGCTCAATGCAGCACTGAAGTTGTCACCAAGACCTAGCATCAGCCCCTCTTTGTCTCTTGTGCCACTTGGTGGGTCTGAAGTCCATCTGGAAGAATGTAACAGCAACTACTCATTTCTAGCAAAATGAACATTTACGGCTTTTAATTTGGCATTTTCAAAAAGTGAAATGCAGATCATACTCTTGCTCTCTTGCTTGCACCTGAAGTTTTAAAAGTGTCCTCCTCATCAAAGAACAAAGCCATTAATATCTTCCTTTAAAATATATTATATATATCTCTGTATAGTGGGAAATGTCTAACAGGTGAAGGAAAGAGAGACATTTATTTTATATGTATGCCAGACAAAAAATATAGATAGCAAGCACCAACTTAAATTTGTTCTTGAAGATTCTTGTCAGAGAAAGGAACAGATGAGTCGTTATGTTTGCTGCTGTGACAAGACAGTCTTTAATCTCAGCTTTTTCAGTTTTTTGTCATACAGTTGAACTCGTATTTCTGGGTGAATACCCTAAAGAGAGTCTAGAGGTAAATATTAAACCAGTAACTGCAAGGTGAATAAAAAGCCTTTTCTGAGACAATCTTTTACTTAAAGCTCACTGTTTTGGTACATTAATCACTCAGGCTTGAATTTCTGTGCTGCTGAAAACTTACTAAAAGAATCTAATAAAACCAAATGATCAAACATGCCTTTCTCTATATATTTGTATGTTAAAGGAGCATTTAATAAATATTAATTAGAGCAAGTTCTCTGATCTGGACAGTTATAGCTTTAAGTTTAACAGAAATTTCCAGCAGAACTACAGTTACCTCAACGAAAGACATGTAAAAAATAACTTTGCATATGTTTATTATACCAATTCATCCTTACATGCTATTTTTCAACTCAAATGGTTAATTTTAGAACAGAGAGAGGTGTATCTTGGTTTCTGTCAAGATAAACACTTGTGACATATAGTGCACAGAAAATAATCCAAAATGACAAAATTGATTTTGGAAAATGACGTGCACTAACACAGCTAATAGTGAGTAATTCTAGGTTGGGATTTGCCAGATTTGATTTGAACCATAAACTATTTCTTAGTTTTTACAGCTCTATGGAATAATACTTTAATGCAACTGTGGCACATTTCCCATAGAAAAAAAAACTCAATCTGAAGACATAACTATTTCCTTAGACTAGCAGACCGTGCCTCATTGTACTGATGACATTGCAAGAAATGCAGGCTTTTGACTAAGGGGATTGTCATTGAAATAAAGACAGATCACATTTTAGACTCAGGTGGATTAGTTGGCGTTAGTGTTCCATACAGGTACCATGTTGGTTATTCTTTCCTGTGGCTTGATTTTTTATAGCTGCCTTTCACAGAAGAATTAGGATCTCCAGTTCACAGACAACCCTCTATTTGTGCTTTCCCCTCCCGACACACATGGTGTGTGGATGATCACAAACACCACGGGCAGCACCGGGCAGCAAACGCCTGCAGAAACGTGCCTGCCTTTATCACAGGTCCAAGGACTCAGCAGTTTCACCTCCTTTCCATCCATCCTCTCCATGCACAGTTGAAATCACAGAATCACATGGGGTTGGAAGGGACCTCTGGAGATCATCTAGTCCAACCCCCTGCCAGTGCAGGTCCACCCAGAGCAGGTTGCACAGGAACTTGTCCAGGTGGGTTTTGAATGTCTCCGGGGAGGAGACTCCTCCACCTCCCTGGGCAGCCTCTTCCAGTGCTCTGCCACCCTCACAGGAAAGAAGTTCCTCCTCATGTTTAGATGGAACTTCTTCTATTCAAGTTTGTGCCCGTTTCCTCTTGTCCTGTCACTGGGAACCATAGAAAAAAGACCGGCCCCATTCTCCTGACACCCACCCTGTAAGTATTTATAGGTGTTGATCAGATCCAACACCACCAGCCTGCATGAGCATTAATTTTTCAGCACCTCACACGAAACAATTGATGGACTGATTTTTATAAGGAATCCTAGTGAGTGAACAAACCTCCTTCCTTATTCCTTCTGGTTTTGGTCCACATACCTCATTTTCTACTGTCCTCCCCTTTGATACTGCTTTCTGCGTTATATTCCCTTACTGTGGGTGCACAAACAGCTGAGCCAGGGCTACAAAATCCTTTGACTTTGGACTCTGCCAAGAGTGTGAGGGCCCAGCGTGAAGAAGCAGTTCAGTGATCCAAAGTTCCTGTTGCCTAATCGGTCCTTTCACCCTAGCCAGGAGGCAGTCATGCCTCTGCTGCGGTTCTCCAAAAAAACATGAATTATATGGCAGCACAATGAACTATCAATTACTGACCCAATTTGCAATGCTGGGAATCAAATCCCAAAGAATCTGAATGATCAAAGAAGAATCGTAGGTTGCAAATTTTATTGCCGTATTTTTACTGGAACACAGTTTACTCCTCCTAAAATCACCCGCATTAACACAATACTTGCACGGTCTGGAGCTGTTTAAACAAAACCTCATTCCACAATTCAACATTTCAAGGAAATTAGCCAAGTAATAAGACAAAGCATTTTCTTAGGAGTATTAGAAAAAGTAGGAAAAGTTTTGAAAATTTAACTTTTGTCCCTGAAGCCTTAAACTTTGGAAATCAACCATATAGCAAAACCCTTCTAGATAATGAAAGATACTTGTAACAGATTTTACAATTAAGTGAATGAAAACTGCTACAGAGTCTGTTAGGGATTATCAAGAATTCACTGTTGCATCAAACCTACAATTAAATTTCTTGTGCATTTAGACACAGGCATTAGAGGAGAAATAACATTTTAAGCTGAGAGAAAACCACACCTCCAGAATATAAGGACTTAATTTAACCTACAGGTCAAAATATGAAGGTAACAAGTCAGCTAAGGGGATGCAAACAGCATAACCAACAGCAACACAAACAGCACATGGTTTTCAGTGTTATTTTTCCACTCTACATCCTGCTGGTGCGTTGTCAAAATCATTGGAAGCAGACAAAGCACAAACTTGCACCCATGTTGGCATGAGTGAGGTTTAAATGGATGAATTTATGGATTTTTTTTGCTGCCACCAGCCACAGCTTTCATAGAAGGAGCTTCAGCAAGGAAAGAAGCTTTGGTTGCTTTCCAGTGAAGGAGAAATTTAAGCAACACCAGACCATAATTGCAAAACAACATCCCCTGTGAATTCTGGCAAGGTCTCGCCTTCAAGCACCTCACGGAGAATTGTCCCTAACATGCAACTGGGGGGGGGAAGGTGTGAAAAAAGAACAGATTATGTCTTAGCAGCAATGTGGTTGGGTGTGGGGTTTTTTTGGTAGGCTGTTTTGTTGGGTTTTTTTTTCTGTAGTGGACAGACAAAAAATTTTGTTCTTTTCCTTCGTTTCTAATAGTTTATTCTTCTTGAGTGTTGTCAGGGGGGTTCCTCACACTAATAGGTGTTAAAGTCACCAGCCTTCCCTGAGAAGCTGCCTGAGGCCTCAGAGGCTTCAAGCTTTTTTCTGTAATTCCACACACTAGGATCTTGGGCGCTGAAGGAAAAAGAAGGTACTTTGGATGGAATCTCACTCCTCTAGTTGTAACTTGGCTATGATAACCCTACTGAAAGCAATGCTCCTGGCAGCAGGAACCTGCAGTAAAATTCAAAGAGGTGAAACTCCCCCAGACATGCAGAGAACAGAAAAGGAATCAGAAAAACAGATGAAATTGAATGGACAGATGCATATACCAAAGCACAGTAGTTCTGGACCTGCCAGGGGCAACAGGTAGTCTGTTCTCCTGTACACCAGCCATTATGGCTGCACTCCAGGTATACACTGGTAGACCTGACCAGTGGATTTAAACACAGGGATCTGGACGTAAGGACACAGATATGGTTCCCATCTTTGGCCAGCTTCCAGCCACCAGCCAGATTTACACACACCTTTATAGTCTGGAACATCAGATTTTCTGCCCCTTGAGCCATCATGCTTTTACAGCTCCTCCATCTCTAAAAGTAAAGACCCTGGGCTGCACTTGGCTGGCTACTCTTAGTGTGTAGAGCAAGACAGTGATGGACAGAAACTCCAGGAAGGCACCCAGTATTATAAAAAGTTCCAAATACGGTCCACAAAAGCTGGAAATTTGACTCCATGGAGGCTGTGGGTAAAAACCTGGAGAATAAATTCAACAAAGCGCTCAAATTAAAAAACACAGGCAGACTTTTTACAATATACACTCAGCTGTAGTGATCTTACAGAAGATGCATATGTGCTACGGTTGAAGCTGAAATATCCCAAAGCACTACACTTCTGTATACTGCTGCAAAGAGAGAGGCAGGATTATCCTCTCTATTACAGTTCAGCCAGTTGAAGCACCCTACTCCCACCTGCCCAGGATGGAAGGAGAAGCAGCACAGAAAGTCAGATACGTTCTTTTACTCCTGCCTCTCTTAAACAGGTTTACAACATTGTTCATGGGTTACACTTACAGGGTCATGCTTACCCACATAATCTGTGCTTTCAGACTCATTGGAAAGTAGTAGAGCTTTGTTCCTAAGTGTCTAAACCATCAGATTTAGGTTCTCCAATGCTTTCAGTGCTTTAGAAAACTGTATCCCTTCCTCATGCCAGACCCAATACGTTAGCATCGTTTGAAAACTGCAGGATCAGACAGGTATCAGGAGCCATATATCCATACTCTGCATATGAACTATGCATTGAAAATACTGCAGGGCTCTTCACAGACCAAAGACAAGTTTTTCAATCACAGTAACTCATTTCAGCAGAAACTACTCCTTAATGTGGATCACTCAGCGAAATAAGTATCATTTGAACTGATTGCCTCGATACCCTTAATGAAATCTTGACTTATACCGTATTCAGCTCATCGGATCTCAAGTGTGATTGCAAGAAGCATGGACAGGGAAAATGAGGTAACACCAAAGGAGAACACACCATTTATCTACATAAATTATTTCTAAGAAAAGATGGTGCATGACAAGGAGGCAGAATGCCCTGACAACTAAAAAGAGAGATTTGCCACAGACTTCAGTGCTTGCATCTATCTCTCTATACAAATCTAGAGCCGTACTGGCTTGCACACACCGATACATTTCTCTATTTCCAAACGACAGTATTAGATGAGAGGTCTTTATTTACCTGTAATTCCTTTCAAAGGTCTGTGAAGAGAAACAAGCTCTATGGAGTTTGTCAAACTAATCTATTTCTTGATACAGAATTCCTCCTCATTCCTAGTATTTTTCCAGCACAGTTTTAAATTAAGCAAGAGAAGCTGCTTCATTTTTCTCCCGAAATATTATTTTGCAAGCCAACAAATATAACTGACAATCTCTTAACATATTGTCCAAAAGCTCTTTTTCTTTTCAACATCTTCCTTAATCCCATTTCTCATATTACATTCTCTGCTTCCTGTTGATACCCTTCAAGCGTTATCAAATGTTTCTTGTGTTGTCCTTTAGCCAGCCTGCATGTACTTAACCTAAAACCGTTCCTTATAAATCCAGGCTCCAAATACCTTTTCCTGTGTGTGCTGTTCTTCTCTCCATCTCTCCAGCTGTCAATATCTTTCTGCTAACGAGACTTCAGCATCCCGAGTGACAGGAGACCTCTTCTTATTAGACTAAAATTGAATCGGTCTTTATTGCTGTCAAATCAGTATTCTAAATTCATGCGTAATTTGCTGTCAGCTACTACTTTTAAGTCTCTTTTGGCATCACTGCTTTCCAAGGCTTCTCTCATCATAGGAATCTGTCTCAGATTATTTTTCCCTTGATAGGCTTGCACTAATTAATGTTTCTAAAATGCTTTTAAAATGGAAAGCACTATGTAAATATTAAGTATCCTTATCTGTAATGGGAAACATGATCCATTACCATTGTCACACAAACTTCATATCAACACACTTTATGCATAGTCCTTGGTCACGGGCACTTGATTTCCTAAAAAGCATTGCTAACTGAATACATTAATGGGAAATATTTATGTGCAGGCTATGTACACATAAGAGCTGGGGCACACATTGTATGTGTTACACACACAAAATATAGCTCTAACCACTCTGTTGCTTATGTATTTAACATAAACAGAAACATAGTCCAGTTTACAATTTTGCATATGCATTTCAGACCAATTTTCACCATATAAACACTGTCTTACTGAGATACTGACTGCCTAGCAATGTTTCGTGCAGGGAATTGTTCAATACTGAATAAAATGATGTTTGGTAAGTTTGGGTACTAGTTATTCAAAAAATAAACAACAATTCCCCCTGTATTTTTGCTACCTAGCATTGCGTATATTTGAGTTTAATGTGTATCATTTTAAATGCTCTGTTCTGCCAAGAAATGCAAAATATTTGCGTACACTTTAGCACCTTTAAACCACAGGTTATTAAGAAGACTGCAAATTGTCGTTAGGGCGGATGATACTGTGCAGCATCCATTCTCACAGTGGGAGCTGATGTCCCATGGTGCCCTCAGGGACTCACAGTTCATAGCTCGTGGGTTTATAAAACAAAGTACATGCCTAAGGGGGCAATGAGCACTGGGGAGAAGACAAAGGAAGGAAACTGGCCCAGATAATTTGTTAAAGGAGGCATTAAATAGGTTGGCAAGGTTTGCTCTTCCAAAATGCTGCATTCTTGGTCCCGGTCCAATAAATCACTTACCATAGAAGTCAATGGAATTACTCAGAGATTTGAAGGTTAAATTTGTGTTTATGTGTTTGGTTGGGATTGGCAGAGTCATCACTCACCAGGATCGGCCTACCATTTAGCTCAGGGTTTTTTTTGAGTCTACCAACTTTTGACCCAGAAAGCTCTGCAAGCCTAGGTGGATGGCATATCTTCACTTCCACCTGTATTTTTTTTCAACAAACGTATTTACTATGGGTCACGTTATGAGGCATTTTATCCCTCTTTTTCTGGATTAGTGTCTCTCTCCAAAGTTGAGTACAAAGAATAAAAAGCAGCGGTTACTCTTCTTGAAGACTACAAGAAAACCATTCTATCCAGCCAGATGATGTTTTTGTGTGACAACCTGTACTTGCAGTGATGCTGAGTTGCTGAGTGATAGGTGTGTTCCCAAGATTCCTTTCCCCAGGTGGAGGCTGATACACCTGTGTCATATTTGCTAAACCATAGTTTCAGATAAACCACCAGCAGATTGCTTATTTTGGAGATCGTTTAAGCAGAACAGCACACAGCCAATGCACCCGTCATGCTACCACAAGACCAAAAAAAGGTGTGCTTGCCTCCCTTATAAAACACAGAAGGGAGCCCTAAACTCATATAAAATGTCTAGACTCTGGATAAACAGTCACCAAAGGCTGTGCTGCTGCTAGTTACTGAATTACTGAATTACCATGAAGATGAAGCTGTAAATTAATAGTATGTGAGTCACATTTAAGGATCAGAAGCAGGTTTAAGACAATCTTTGCCCTCCAGGATCTGCAGGGTCACGTACAGAGCTGAAGATGCAGACACAGGACCAGTTCCCTGGGCTCCACTCACCAGAGTAGACCTTCTCAGTCAACCTGCAGGTGATCCTCAGCCCAGTTCACTTCTTGACTAAACACATCTTACCTCCCAAGACCCAGCTGGAGTATGTGAGGATTTGCAGTATCTCTATTAATATTGTTATTATTTATAATTATTAAGATGCATGAGAAAATGCAGCTCACTGAGTTGCCGTGGCATCCCCTTGCAGGTTTCTGTGTGCTCATTTAATTCATGTAACATCACTGAGAATTCAGTGCACAGACACAAGGGAAACTTAAGGTGAATGAACAAAATGTAAAGGAAAAGGCCATACTTTACAGATAGGTTATTTCAGGAGCACAGTATACATTATTACAGTTTCACTCTGTTAACTTGATCGTACAAGTTCAATGTGCTTTATTTTCTACACATCGATACAACACTTCCAGCTGAATATTACCCTCCATGCATTTTAGTGTGTTAAAATTGCTTTAGATTTTGTTTCCTGGCACAAAGGATGGCAAAAACTATGACAACATAGCTTTGGAAAAAAATTTTCCTGTATCCTCATGATTACACAAACAAAAAGCACAATTTTTACTTATACTTCTCTTCATAGTAAAAGATAACTACAAAGACAATAAGGAGACTACCACAATTGGTTTGCAACGAATTTCTTAAATGTAAAAGACATGTTTGAGAAGTTAATAGCAACCTCAGCAAACATGCTGGAAAACTCCTAGCCATTTAAAAAAAGTGATAATGCTACATAAAACAAACATACCTATCAGCAGTCATTACCTTCCCTGGTAATGTCTACCTCCTACTTTCCGTACCGTGGGAAATAATTTTTTAAAAAAGCAACTCTAGCACAAAAGAAAAGCACCTGTTGCTGTTTCCACAAACAACAGGTTTAAAAGACCTAGAAACTGGGACAGACTTAAAAGAATTTTCCAAGATTTTGTCCAGGAATGCCTGTTCTCTGGCTGAAAACCAGCCAGGCTCCTTGCTTGAAAATGGCTGAGCAATCTTTATTCACATTGTCTGGTGGGCGTCTGTGACAGAGAGAAATACTCAGAAGAAATAGGACAAGAAAATCAGACCCGTTTACACCAGTGACCTAAGCAGAAGCTTGAATTGAGATTTAAAGACATAACAAGTGAACAAATGCACTATTTCATTCTGCTTATACTCCCAAGCTACAGAGGCATAAATAGATAAATGTGGCAGTAAAATCAGTTTGCTTTTACTGCACAGTAAGCTCTTATGAATGACCAACTTCTCCCTACCACATTTTTAAAAGAATAATTTGTTCCTAGTCTAAATGCCTGCATGCCAAGTTTCAGCACAGAATAAAATTTTTACAGTGGAGTTATAAATTTTGAAAAGTGGGTTCTATGTATTCACATACACTTAACTATTACAAGGGCAGCAGGTGTCACTATAACAAATGATGTAAAGTTCAATTTAAACATCAGAGAACATACTGAAATACTTTGGAAATTGCCACAGGTCACTAGCATTTTATATGAAAGAAAAAAAATAGAAAAGAAAAACCAACTCCCCTCCCTAACGTTTAATTTTTCCCCCTACAAGGCAAAGTAAAGAAAACACAGACACAGATTCTTTATAATTAACAGGACTGTGGTTTTACAGCCAAACATGGGCCAAGAAGCGAAAAGTTAACAAATCATTAGACAACATACATTGCTCTGTATGAGAACTGTAGCAATCTGCAAAATAGCTTAGGATACATGAGCATGAGGTCAACTGTTTTCAGTAGATAATTGTAGGTGTAAGCATCTTTACCTCACGAACAAAGCACGCAACATAACACAGGAATATTCTGGCAGTTTCAAAACAATTATATTTGCCTTCCATGTTATTTAAACAAATACAGGAAGTAAGGTCACTAATCACAGTTATGACCTAAATATTAAGGAAAAGAAAAAAAAGGTGTGCATTTTCTCTCCTCCCCTCCTTCCATTTTTCTGCTAGTCACCATAGTTTCCATAGTAGCTCCACTGTTTACAACACAATGGCCTCTTCCCCCTCCTCCCTGAGACTCCCTGACCTTATAAAGCACTTTAACACCTACTTAACTTTGAAGCTACAGGATTCCTATGGGAGTGCTGGTACCCTCTGTAGATGCTTTGCTCAATTCAGGGACAGCAAGGGAAGACACTGACAGAAAAGGAGAAATGCATCCATCTATTCGCTTAAGGATAGCCCTCCTTTCTGTTAAATTGCTCAATTTTCAACATTACCTCCAGGTTTCACATGGCAATCCCTGCTCCTCCTAAGACAGCTTTTGTTCAGGGCTGTACCTGGTAGCACTCAACTCCTATCAACACCACACACTGATCAATGTTTTACTCTACATGTTGTCCCCATCAATAATAATAATGATGATAGTATCACTATTATCCCCATGAAAAATAATATTCGTGTTCCCATGAATAATTTACAGCAGGACCAAATTTAACCTCCATCCCTTGAACCTTCTGAAGAACATTCTGAGTTTGGACATGAGCCTGGCAGCTCAAGGGGATGGCACAGACCACGCCGTTCTCCTCCTTAACCGGACACTTGACTTCTGCTCTGCAGCAACATATCCTACACCACAAACCTATCTGATGGAGATGTCTACACAACACAACAGCACTCTCACTGCCTGTATGCAACAGCCAACAAGTCATAAACCCAGCAACTTTAACCCACGTGACTCATAACATCAAAAAAAAGGAATAAAATAATGAAACAGCACCGAGTCCAGACGTCAGAGGCTCTCAGCAGCATCAGCAAAACTTAATCTGCAAAACATCTGGGAGAAGGTTAAATGGAAGTTTCATTTTTTAATTTTCTCTTAAAAAGGAGAAAAATACAAAAAAGTCTGTAAGGAGATTGGGTGCGGGGCTGGAAGTGGGCACCGGCTGTGAGTAAGGTCTGCTGCTTTCACCCCCCCCCTTCCTCAGTTTCCCCAGGGCTGCCAAGTACCCTCAGGACAGGTCTGGCAGGAACCAAAGACCTCTTTGTCTGGGGCAGCTTCATCACCCACAGCAGTAGCTGCTGCTCCTGGTAGCTTGACCTCTCAGTTCAGCAGGATCTGCAGGGAATCGCCTGGTCGGGCTGAAAATATTGCTGGAATAATCAATCTCATCTCTTCTGCCCGAGGAAAAGCAAGCAATCCATAGCTCTCAACAGACATGTCCTAAGCAGCTGCCTGTTTCACCTGTGCCTGAAGCTAACTGATATTTAAGCTCTTCCTCTTCTTGAAATGAACATTTTAATCCGAGAAATATGAATATTATCTGTTAGACATTTTTTTGTGGTTTTTTTGCTTCATCATAACAACTCTGGCCCCGATTCAACAATGCACTTAAGCACGTGCTTAATTTTAAGTAGATGAATGGGCCTGTTGAAAAAATGCTCCAGTTAAGCACAAAATTGATAATGTGCTTCAGTCTTTTGGATTAGGCTTTAATTGCAGGAAAAGTTTAAAGCCATATTGTATAACACTTAAACATCCATAAATAAGCAAATTTATGCTTTTCCTTAAAAAAAAAAAAAAAAAAAAAAGAGTTATATAGTACTGCTTCCTGCAAGAACCAAAGTAGATGTAGTAGTAACAAAGATGTTAGACATCCCTAGGATGAAACCAACATTAGCTTGCAATGTGCTAGATGTACTGTAAAAGCTGATCTATGTTTTTTCTGTTAATCTTTGCTGTCACAGACAGAAGAGATTTTTTTTCACCAATTCTTGTAAGTTAGTATATATAGTTTAGAAATACCAGTACAGTTACGGTCTTTGTTTCCTAACTTGCTCTGTTTTTGAATCCCAAACACAGTAATTCATGTAATCACAATTCCAGACCACCCTGATGTCAGCACCTCTTACATGCTTTACAGAAGACCTATTTTTTTTATTAAAGTGGGAAATTGTATTTCCTTGTATCACTATCTTCCCTAGCCCACTCAGGACAACAAAATAGTACTTCAGTTTTGCTGTGAAATATCCCAAATAGATATCTTAAATGACAAACAGGCAGAACAAACTTGAACATGGAATATACATGCCTTTCTTCCCTCCTTATGAAGCATCTATCAGGATAAATTTAGCAAGAAAGGAGATTTGTCCCAGTCTGAGAAGTATGACCCCGTTCAGTGTGAAATGAGAGACAAAAGTCTTGCAGAAATCTTAAGCCAAATCTGGAAATCTGAAGTGCTTTATGATACTGGTGATACGTCAGGCAATGAGACAAGCCCAGAGATGTACAGAATGGAGACATCTTTGGAAGGAGGATTTTCTAGATATGAAGGCAGTCTATAATGTGGATCAGGGATAAATACAAATACAAACTGCTGACAACACAGGACGAACTTTGGCACTAGCATGAGTAAATATGAATTGGTCATGAAACATCAAGCATATGACTGAAATTAAGAGAACGAGAGGGACTGGAAGTTCTCAAATTAAGGAAGATGAGGGGTATTCAGACCTAGCCTCCAGCTGCCTTAAAGTCACCGCTTTTCTCTTTGTGTAGATTAAAATTACATGTCTCATTTCTGGTGAAGTCCTGAGCAAGGCACATCGGGCGCATCCTCTGGGCCAGTTACAGGAAAGTATTTATGGGGTAGTTGATAGGAAAAGCACACAGCAAGAGGAAGGAATAAAAAGGCCAGAAGACATTTCTCTCTGCAGCTGTCAGTAGGAGACTGAAGACCAAAAAAACGCTCCAAGAAGTTTTTGCAGTGCTTTTTTCTCAAGAGACACGGATACAATGATACCTATTCAGTAGCCTGAGCCTCAGAAAAACAGAGAATTATACTTCTCTACTTCTGTGTGCAGTTCTGCTTTCACATACATTGCCAAACAGCAAACGAGACAGAGAGAATAGTTTCTATAACAAAAAAGAATTGTATCTATTGGGACTCTCAACATGTTAGAAATGCCAAACTTTTATTCATAGCATCTATGTTTAAGACTTCTCAAAAGATAAAGAAAAATATTTTATCAACCTGAATCAATACTTGACTTTCTCATCAAACACTGCGGCATTTTATTCCTACAGGGTTGCCTGAGAGCTATCGTTTGAAAGCACTGCTGTCACATAAATCAATTATTTTATTATTAATAACAAGCATTTCCCTTACAGTTGTAGTAGGAACAGCGTTCACATATTGATCTCTCCTAAAGCAGTTCCAGTATAGTAATGTAACTATCCTATGTTGCCATCTTAGCAAACAAAGTCCCCATGAGTTATAAAAAAACCCATTTTTACTCATGGCCCGTGCCTCTAAGCTATCTGATTTGTTTCTCTTGTGTTACAAAAGGCTTTTCAGTGACACTTCAGTATGCAACTGTGCTAGTTTTCTTTTATTTGTACCAGTCCATTAGATGCATTGCCTGGGGTAAGAGAGAACCAACTTATCAAGACCTGATAGCCAGTGCTAAAGAATTTTTTAAGTATATGTCAAAATAGAAGATACTGACGGTAAGAATGCAAAACAACCTCATCCATTGATTATTTTAAAATTCAAGCAGGTATAATATTTTTCCCTCAAAAAACCATGGTAACAAAACCAATCAGCAGCAAAGGGAGCAAAGGTGTTAGCATGTAGGTATCATTCGGAAAAAAAATCTTGATGACTTTTGTCTCTTTTGAACTGCACACCTTACACCAGATGTGATTTTATCAGTATCTTCTTTAGATGATGTCAAAATGACAAGCTGTTGCAGTCAGAAAGCAATGAAGAAGAGATCCCATTATCTTCCGGGCGCATGAAGCAACAGAAAATAGCATAGGTTTTGATATATGCACTTGGTTGGTTTACTTAGATTTGATCCATGATTATATAGAAGGTTATTGTCTCTGACACTGCATTTGGTGCCACAGCAAAGCACGGTCATTGCAGATCGAGACCATGATGACTGGCTCTTCCACTTGGGTATAAAATCAGATATAGGGGACAAAGGGCAGCACAATAAATTAGAGTGACACTATTAGTCACAGTCTCTTATTTCATTAATGTTATAGCTTGCGTGGCTGAGTAATTTTCATGCAAATAAGAAGGACTAACATCTTAATTTCATCCTGAATCAAGTCATCGATTTATGTTACACTGGTGTCTTTCCACCATTCTCCTCAATAAACTGTACATATGTGAGTGGGTGGTGGGGAAAAGCAAGGTTAATAATGGTTGGCTCACTGATGCAGAACATCATTTTCTCTGATTTAGGCCAATGATGTACAATGCAATGATTAAACACAGTAATATTTAAGCATGATAACCCTGAAAGTAATAGAAGAGGAATATACAACACAATTGCAAAAAGCCAAGACATTTATATGTAGTAACCTGCATTGCAACTAAAAGACTTACCCTACTGCAGGAATTGACTTATTATTCAAAGATGCTTCAAATTTTTCCTCATTATTTTAGAGCCAAATGGAAATAGTAGATACTAGAGTGTAATCATTGAATCATAGAATGGTTTAGGAATGGTTTAGGAATCACAAAATGGAAAGGACTTTAGAGGTCACATAGTTCCAACCCATGGTAATCATGTCTGGCAACTGATGAGAATTTTGAAAATGCTATTTTTTATGTTCTCAATTGATGAACAAATAGATTTTCATCGTTGCATACAAACCAGATTGTATTAATGAAGTAAATTCAGTGCAAAATGGTTTGCTTGTCTTTGGACTTGACAGTGATTCAAAATTTCAAAGCAATATGACTTTCAATGTATGCAGTAACTTGTAAACTTCTCTCCAACAACTTTTTTCAACTAAATGACATAACTACAAAAAAACCCCAACAATTTTTGCTACATAACCATTCTACGTAAACATTTGGGCAGGTCAAATCCACCCTTTCCTTTGGCAACACATGAAAGAAAATTAAGTGGTATAGACTTGAAAGATGAATGCTTTGAATTGACAGCCTTTTTCTGAAGCTACAGTTCATTGGGATGCAATAATGAGTTGAGTTTTCAATACTTGACCAGAGTGATATTAAGATGCCTGATTGTGAAAATGGGAAATTGGGCGGAATACAGAAAGATTGATGAGTATCTACTTTGAGGTGGATTTCTTTTTTATTATAAATGGTTTGCCATGGACATGTAATTGCATCAGCTGAACTGTGCATCCCACACTGACAAAAACTCTTTGCAGCATTGCCATGATTTTCTTGTTGATTTACAAACTGACAGTGGATTTACATGAAGTCAGATTAAAAAATTCTAAGTCTTTTTTTCCAAATTGGCTCTTTTGTATAGTTCTAGAGTGGTACAATACTCTTGTCTTGGCAATGTCATTGTGCTTCTTTTCTCACCATTTTTGTCCTTGGGCATTAATTTCACTGTGGTTTGAAGTTTTGCTTTGTTCACACCTAAATGTTCTCCATCTTACAATGCAGTTCAGTGTCTAATTTCTCTGAACTGTAACACAAGCGCTTCTGAGATTAATTCATCTGTTCTCTGAAGACTTCACTGAAATTTGAATTCTTCTCCCCTCTTTGGCTCTGTGTAGCTGTTTTCACTTGTTTAGTTTCTGTAGTAAATGGATCAGCTTTAGCTGCAACACTTTTGCACTCAGCATGGAAAGACTTCACCAAGGAGAAAGATGAAAATGTGGTAGCTACAGAAGTTCTTACTCTCTCCTTTACTATACTCTGTCTTCCCTCACAAACTTGTTGCAGCACTATCTGTAACTGCACAACAGCTACACAAGTGAGTGTTTCTAGCATAAAGGACTTATACATTTTCTTATATTTTGTTTTCTGATTTGTAGAAAACCAGTAGTAAGGTATTTCCAAATTTGTTAACAATTATTGCAAAAGTAGTATGAATGTTAGGGTAATGGCAGAGTTTTGTATCAAGAATATGATGAACTGAGAAATCTACTCTGAGTTAAGATGGTATCCTTCTGTAAAGTGACTTGGTAGGGTAGGTCATAAAACACAGGATTCAAATTCCAAAAGGCACCATTTTCTGCATTACATGAAGTAAAAAACCACCAAACTCCAAAACAGCCTTTTGTTTACATAAGGAAATTAATCCCTTCTACTACTATTTAACATTTATAAATGTGAACTGAGTTAAAATCATAAAACACCATTTCGAAACGACATTATCATTTCTCTCAGCCTTCTCTTTCCTGTGCTGCAGCCTGTACTTCTCTGTACGCATCTTGATTCAAGACCAAATCTTGCAAATGTTTACTCCCAGGTGTAACGCCTACTACACCGAGGACTCCCATTGAACTCTGAGAAGACTGTTAAAGAAAAGAGTATCCCAGGAGACCAGTTTAGACTGAAGAATGTAGACAGGGTGCTGCACAGTGAATACGAAAACAGTCTGATATTTACGTTGGTTTTGTAGTCTTCCCTAGCAGTAGAGATGGATTTTATGAACTAAGAGAGGCAAATTCAATGTTAGTTCAAAATGCATCAGCCTGCCTCAGAAATTGCAGCTCTGTACGTTTCGGAATATAACATAAATGCCTGTTGTTACTGTTTTCCCACTGTCTACCATTCACACGGTCTTTAATATAGATCTGGTACTTATTCAACTTCTATTATACTCTTCTTTTAAATCATTATTACACTTTTGAAGCCACCATGTTTACCCATACATAATAATAAGGGATATCTCACAGAATTATACTACAGCGTCTTTATGAACAACCGGCTTTGACGTCTCTTGCAGCATAGATTTCAGATAGCAAGGTAAGAAAATACGTGGGATTTATTTTCAAACGCTTAGCACCTACCATGAACCCAGTTTAAGCACCTCTGACAAAAGAACAATAAAAATCCTCTCATCTCCCTCTGAGACCCTCAGTGGGAGGACCAGGTTTTCAGAAGGTTTCGGAATCATAGAATCATAGAATTGTCTAGGTTGGAAGGGACCTTTAAGATCATCTAGTCCAACCATCGACCTAAATCTGATGCAAACCATCACTAACCCATGTCACTAAGCACTATGTCAACCCGTCTTTTAAATACCTCCAGGGATGGTGCCTCAACAACTTCCCTGGGCAGCCCATTCCAATGCTTAATAACCCTTTCAGTTTAAAACTTTTTCCTAATACCCAATCTGAACCTCCCCTGGTGCAATTTGAAGTAGCATTGCAACTTCTGCAAATATCATATGCTTGCAATACGCTTTGAGATAAATTTCTTAACCTCAATTTGAGGAGGAAGAGCATCACATCTACCACTGTTTTTGCAGGGTCAGTTTTTAAAATCAATATATTCAATCATTTAACAAAGGAAACTTCCAGGTCAACAAATGCAGAGCCCTTTATAATTCTATGTGCAGCTGTCTTACATGTTCAGCAGATCTCTGTCATGATACTCTGTCATGAGAATTGCTTCTGTTGACATTACAGTGGGCAACAAACTTTATAAAATATGGGTTTGTTTTTGCATACTGAAGTTTTAAAGTAGCTGGCCGTGATTCTTCACCACAGGGACTTGTATTAGCAGCACATCTTCCATTACATTCAGCATTCCCTGCGCTAATTGAGAAACTAATGGCAGAGTGGAAACACATTTGGAACAGAGAAAGAAGCTAGAACAAAGAACCACCTCACCGGGTTGCTAGAAGTGATGGAGGAGGAATATGTGGTCATCGTCGCCATGGGTATGGTGGGTGCTAAGAGGCGGCTGAGGGCTTCCCATACAAACACCGTCTTTCTTCCATCTGATAAACCAACATTGTGCCACTTGGAGCAGGAGCTACCTACGCAGCATCCAAGCACGTGTCACACCCACGCCGGGCAAGTGAGCGGAGCAAAAGTACTCACATTGTGTAAAATACATGTTTAACCAAATGAGTCACTGTGTCCCACGGAGGATAGTAGGTGAACAAAGTTTCTCTATGCTTAATAGCTTGTAGGAAAAACAAGCAAGCAAATCATAAAAGGAAAAAGAAGTTGTAGCATTCAGATAATGAAACAATTGCCCACTTCAAAATAATGAGAAAAGCACCTTCCACAAGGGAATTTCCTTTCTTTCTTTTTTTTTTTTTCTTTCTTTTCTTCTTGGTTCCTTCCCCTCCCCCCCTATAGTCTATATCCCTTCTATCCCTACTTTATCTATATCCCTTAGTTATTTTAAGGGCTACACCTGATTCTGCTGTGAAACAAAAACAAAACAAATTATTATTTTACACAGTCTATCAGAAAAGACAGTTTAAAAAATGCATAGCCTTATGCCTTGAGCCTCTGCAAACACTCTTAAAATCAAGCAATTCAATGCATTTCATGTCAATCATATACAGAGGTCTCCAATGCCTCTGAATTTTATGAGCTGTCACTCATTTCAGTCCCAAAGGTACCCCTACTAAATACAAGCTTAATGACCCTAGAAAGTACGGTTGAAAATTTCTACTTTAAAAAATGTAAATTCAAAGCACAACAGTAATAGAAACCAAAGAAGGAAAACTGGCAATTTCTTATTAAATAATACTTTTATGCTTTTATGCCCTTGGATATGGGCAGTCTTTGTACATACTGGAATACAGTACGTACAAATCACCCTAATGCAGACTTGGAAATTAAGTTGCATTTTGCCTTTGCAGTAAAGATGGGGATAATGCGCAAAACCTGTGCAGTGCCCTGAAATTCAGTGCACATATGTGAGCTGTCTCACTGAGAAAAAGATACTATTAAGAAGCCAAGTAAAATCACAGATATTGATGCTATCTTTTTTCAAGGGACCCACAGACTGAAGAAATGAAATATTAATAATACTTTGTAGGGCAATGATCAAAGAAATAAAATAGTCCAGCAGAAAAGAAGATGGAACAAATGGCTATATCTACTGTGTTAATGAGCCTGGCAGCAGAAAATTAATTGGGTACCAGGTGTATAATAATGTAAAGAACTTACGTCTCCATTTGCCATGAGTAGCACGGGAACTCTTAGAAATAAAGTTAAAATGGCCTGGAAAATGTGTTATCTGCTTGCCTCATTGTTCTAGCTGTTCTTTAAAGTTTATTTGAAAGATTCAGGCAAGAGGATTCAGCGGATGCAATTTACTTCTTAATATACATACTCCTTAATTTCACTGATTTACATAAACTAAAGTATCAGATCGAATGAGGAAGTAGAAATAAACCAAAGAGATTTAACTTGTTTTGGTAATAAAATTGCCCTGTGTTACCAACGTGGCAACTCTAAAAATCAAATGACCTACACAGACTGACGTGAATATTGTTAACACTTGCATTTTACCTTTGAAGGTACTCCATACTACTTTTCATCTGACATGCTAATATACAATACTAGCATGAATCATCATTATACTACTCCTTTACACTTTACATGTAAAGGCATTATTAGGATGGTCCAAGGCTCTCTTAAATTCTTAGACACTCACAAAAATATTTTTATTATAAAACTGAGAAGTAATTACTTTTGCAGAAGTTTCAACTAATAAAAGCTATGAGAAAAAAAGATATCATTGATGACAAAACCAGAACTACAGCAGCTGATATGGTTCCTAATATTGATGAAAATACATTCCGTAATGTTGACGCACAGAATATTATACCTGACAAGTGGAAAAGCTAGAGCTATGAAGAGTCACTTCCTAGCATGAACACAGTAGGAAACCTTTGATATGAAGATTCCTTGCCTACTGAAACATGTAATAAAACGTACTAACCAAGAACTTCACTTTCACAAAAACAATCAGATTTGCAATTGCAATACCAAATTCTTTTCAGCTGGATACAAGTAAAAGATGCTTCATGGTGTTCCTCAAAAGACCTGGTCACCCCAACTCCAAACCAATGTGGTAGATATCGTTCTAACATGGCGGCCATTGCAACTGCTGTTTCACACACTTCTTGGCAACCTCAGCAGAGGACAACGTTGGATTGAATGTGTCAGACCAGTTTGCAGAAGAAACTTCATCCTGAATATAATTTAATTTTGATCTACACTTTCCATCCTTCTTCTTTAAATTAATTTTATTTTGTCAAAGCAGTTCAAATAAACTAAATACTAAAGGTCAGCTATGTTGATTATATATGCAAGTGCATTTTGCCGTTTGGGGGCATGCTGTAATTTAAATATTATAGACAGCCTTATTAATAATTAATTACACAGTGAATATGCAGGAAGCCTATCCTCTAACAAATCCACCGGATTAATAGAAGCGTTATTGCTTTTTTTGGTATTCTTAGATCGGTCTCACTAAGTCCTACTGATTTCCTGATATGTAAATTTTACCCTTTTTCTTTTGGCTTTTCTTATCCCACCCCCCCTTCCTAACCTAAAATAGATCTCTGCGTGCCCTGGGAAGTATGTGAAATATGGCATAAAAAATATACATCAGAAAAGTACTACTCTTTTTTCAGGTTTTGTGTGTTGTTCTCTTAAACTCATTGTAGGCTTTCAGACGACGTGAATTGACCGGGTGCAGCCACAAAGATATCACTTGCTCACTGCTCTTCTTATTTTGATACAAAACAAAATCAAAACAAAATCTGGGGTGTATTATACCCTTTTTATGGACTAGGAAAGCACGTTCTTCTTAAGTTTTGAATATGGAACGTGGCTCTGAGGAACGACCCAGTTAGGAATGACCTGTACCTATTAAAATTAAATTAAAAGTACCAGCAACCTCTAGGGAGATTTTGTGGAGACTTTACAGATACCACCACAAAGAATAAGAATACCTCAGGGTAAGCCTCATATGGCTTGTCAGTGCCTGTCTGCTGAGATAAGTTGTTTCTCAGGGTACTGTATTTGTGTCACAGAATTCTGAAACAGATGAACACAAAAATAGTCCTTATCTTTACAATACCTTTCCTGAACAGTATCAAACAGGCGTTGTAATGGCACAAGCAAAGTTTGTCTAAATTCAGAAACATGCTCTGGGTCCTTATTAAGATACACAACCAATTCCTTACCAAAACTCTTCAGTTTCCTTGCTAATGTTTTGAGTTCTAAAAATTTGTAGTTAATTAATTTTTCAACACCAATCTCTGCAAGCTAAAGCTGTGATATGAAAAAGAATCAGACACACGTGGAGGATATGGATGAACATTGTCCAGTGTTTCAGCTGTCCAGATTCTGAAAAATGGGTTAATGTTGCTGTTGAGAGCAGAAAGGAAAATGTGTTAGCTCCTCCTCCTTCAGGAGCTGGAGGACTGAGATGTGACTTGTGATGTACAATTCTGCCTTCCCTTCCACACTGCTCCTTTGCAGGCAAGCTATTTCATAAATACTGACTTAAAAAAAAAAGTAATACAGTTACTTTCCTCACCAAAACTGAAATCCAATCACTGCTGGCATAACACCTTGGGACAGTGAAACAAATGCTATTTATAACATCTAGCAGTAACCTAATATCATCAGGTATTCAAATATATGCCTTCAACTACAGCATTTCCCTAAAGCATTCAATCCTTTTAAAGACCCAGGTTTTGTGGTAGCGGTTAAAAAATGTTCCTTCTACTTGATTAAGAGAACCATTTTATTCCCTAAAGGTATCAGATGTTACCTGACAGGAACAGAGACAAGAATTGAGCCTTGTTTCACAGAAGGAATATTAAAAACACTAGACAAAATCAGTGTCGCCGAAATAAGTTGATGAAATACAGCATTTGGGAAACAGAGCTTTGGTTAAAAGCTGCTGGCTAAGACTTAATCCAGGAAACAGCAAAACCAATGCACGCACACACACACAAAAAGAAAGAAAAAAAGCCCAGCAAGCTGCTTGGAAAGGCTTTTAGAAGTTGATAAAGACTATCAGCAAAGGCTTGTGTTCTCTCATAGTTAAAGAAGTAGACAGGCTGGGAGTCACTGTGTCTAACCTCTCCAAACAGAAAGATTCAGAGCTGTTTTTAAGTGCTGACATAAGGTGAGGGCGGTAGCAGAAGGGACCTTCTGTACACACTGCGGGAAGAAAAAGATCTGTTTATAATTTTTATTTTTTATGGGACCAGTAATTTTATGTCTGATAAGTAATTAAGAAAAATAATAATAAAATAAACAAATGAGGAATTCTGTATCTCCTGTGCTGTAGGTCTGGGGTTTCTGAGGGGGTGAAAGATGAGTCAGACCATGACTCAATGAGCTGTCATGCAGACACGGGGGGGAATTGAGAGCCACCTTCTGTCTTACCCTCAAAGTGGGTGATCTGGTCTCAGCAGTGCTGTAACATTAGTCATCTGACAGCAATAAATTCGTGGAACATTAAAAACTCTTTGCCATAAACACAAAAAGCCATAGAAATAGAAAAAAAGGTAAAAGAGCAAAGAAGCAACCATGTAGATGCTGTCGCATGACATGGACCTTTATTTAAAGGACTACTTGGCCATGCACATGCAAGAAGAGTGGGCAGGAGGCTCCTCCAAACTTGATCGCAGACTTTGAACCAGACATTTCAGCCTGGGTCTGGATACACCTGACCAATAACTTAGGGAGCATTAAAACATCAAGAATCATAAGCTGGATCCTCATACTGAGATCATGTCAAGTGTTGGGAGCAAAGCCTTGTAACCCCGGTGTTGGTCTTCGTTAATTTAAAAATAAGATTGCTTCTGTGACTTAATGTTTCCAAGTAAGGAAAGAACTGCAGAAGGGTGGGGAAACTATATTCCACCCATGGAGCACAGCTCAAAGGCATTAAAAAAATTATCAGAAATTCACATGTTCACAAGAATAAGACTAGAGAAAGAGAGCACTATTACGAAATGTCGCAGCCCAAGGGCTCATCTGCTGTGAATAATTTTTGGATTTTGGAAGGAACACATGCTAGTTTCATTTGCTTCTACAAAATTTTGTTAACTTGCAGTTCCTTCTTACCAATCAACAAACTGTTTTGAGCCACCACTTCCAACATTGTTAAAACATATACACAAACATGAAAAGCATGCAGCGTATGGTTGCTCCACAGTTTTCCTCTTGAGGGCATTTACAAAACAAAGAATTTACAGATTATAAATCTGGCCAATACGAAATTACAGATTGAGAGCTATCTGTCGAAAAAAAATGGTCAGGAAAACAATGAAATAAATTAAAAGCTTTAAACTCTACACCATTACCATGAGAGGAAAATAGCCCTTATGCTAGGACTAAAGCAAACAAGTCAATCCTAGCTGTATGCAAATAGATGCTTGCTAGGGACAAAGATTTTGACTTGTCAGTTCTAGAGTTATTTGAAACATTGAAAAAACATTTCCACAAACAGTTTCAAAGAAAAGAAGTCCTGGAAGGGGTATCTAAACGTGGCAGTAAGATAAGACTGTAAACAAATGCACAGCTGCAGAGTGCAACTTACAAATTTAATTATGCATGATTGCTAAGTACTGGTTGTGTTGCTAAAGTAGTATCATCATCAGTAATAAGTGAACAACAGTATATTTAGCTTTATGGCACTTGTAGAAATAAAATTCTTTGATGCGTGGCATTGAGCACGGTCTTAAGAAAAAAAATGACCATTCATTAGGAAAGAAAAAAAAACATTTTCCAGAATATTTTCTGGTTTCAGAAATGTATCCACTTGTAATTTTCTCTTCCCTTTCCCCCACCTGCTTTTTTCTCAATCCAGTTAAGATACACAGCAACTTTCTAGCACTCAAGTGTAGATAAATGTGTAAAAGAACAAAATGAAATCAGTATACTTTCCATTCAGGATATATAAGACTAACCGCATTTATCCTAACTGCATTAGTTACAGAGGAAAATAAAAAGTGACGTGAGAAAACCTTTTATATTTTTCTTTTTAGAAAGGTAGCCTTTGTCTCCCAAACAGACAAAAAACCCCCCTAGGTAACTAATCACCTGGAAAAGATAAAAAACATGAGGATTTCTACTGCCCACTACTTTAGATGAAGCTCTATTGAGAGTGCTTAACCAGCAAAAGGAAAGGAAGGGCAATGCAAAAGCCGGAAAAAAGGAAATAGTGTGTTATCAAAGGACTATTAATTGCTCCCAAAGTAAGAGCAAGTGATGATCTTCTTCCTTTATTTACTTGGACTTTCAGCTGTCTAATCAAAGAAATGTTGTGTTGGTTGCGCTGAAAGAAAACTGTACCTTTTGTCTCAGTTATTGCCCATTAGACCTTAAGGGCTTTCACTGGATTGGTTTTACAGCTCACTACTGCACTTTTGGAGAAGAAAAGGGGCAGCAGGCAGCTCCCAACCTCAGCTTATACGGTCAGTAAACAGGAACAGGGTCACAGAGCACCACTCAGCTCACTCACGTTTTGCGGCTGTTATTACGTGGTTGGTCCTTCCTCCAAAGCTGAAATTTCTAGTTATAGTAAATTTACTGCACTTGGAAACCTGACTTTCTAATTACAATTAGCTCTATTATTCAAGCCAACAGATCAAAAAAGCTAAACCAAAACAACTTTCCGCATGGAAGGCTTAGATTACAGGTTTTGGGTACTTGTGCTCCCTCTCTCAAAGCAAAGCAGCTCAGCACGAACTATATTTCCAGCAGCCCTCTTACAGCCAGTACCTGACTAAGTAAATCAAAAATGGTTTCTTACTGCCCTGCAGACCTCACTAGATTAGATTTTTGTCTTCAGCCCTAAACCCTGGAAGAAGAAAAGACAGAAATGCACCTCTTCCGTTTGTTCCCTGCATCCCTCTCACACAATCCGCTTTCCAAAGTGTGCCCTACCAAAGCCGTGGAAGTACAAAAGTATCAAGTCCTCTTTCTACCCAGAACAGTAAGTTTTATAATCTGCCTGCAGGCAGAATAGGGACCAGCAGCTTTTCAAAGTTTTTATGCCATAAAAGAATTCTTAAAACAGCAAAATTATTTTGGAAGAAAATTCCTAACTCCTGCTGGAGAGAGCAAAGATGTTCCAGATGATCTGTAAATAATATATAATGTGTGCTGATTTTTTCCTCTAAATTTGCTCTATTCTGCCTTTTTAAGGCTTTCTCAACATTGAAAACAGAGCCTATTTCTAATAATGGATACCATTAAAGAATGCATGTCTACTGGCTCAAAACAACCGCAAACACATTTCTCAGAGCATGTAAGACTTTAGAGTTATTTCTGTCCAAGATGAGGCCTACAGGAGTGAAGAAAACCTACAACGACACTCTGCACCAAAATTTTTTATTCAAGATATTTACTGTACTGCAGATGTTGTAGGTTTATTTCTTTTCTTAGATGCTGCCTGAACACAGCAAATGGTTCACACTGGGAGTTTGCAACCAAGGCGCATGCAGGTATCCCAGAAAACCTCTGCCTGCATCCATAGGAACCCAAATTCCATTAAAAAAGCCAGTCTTGAAGGGATGACAAAGCTTGTGCTTTACTGGACCTGACCAGAATTCTGGCATCTCGGTGAAACAAACACAGAGAAAACAAGCAATTTATGGAATAGCTCGCAGCACTGCAGCGTCAGCTCCAGGTCAACCCCCATGATTTTTATTTGATGCCCCCCACCTTTTACCCCAGCTGAAGAGAAGGGCAGTGAGATGAAAGAGGAGCAATCAGGCACACTAAAACGAGCAGGGCAGGAACACTCCCCTGTCACAGGAAGCAACAACAACAACAACAACACAAAGTCATTGTATCCCAAACCTGTCCTGACAAAGGCAGCTCTGTCGGTCTATTTACTTTTCCCAGTTTGTCTTGCGTTGTGCCTTTGATAAACTGTCAGGACTAGTTCCTCCGAGGACTGTATTTCCCCCCCAAAAAACACTCCCTGCCAGCCTCACATATGGTAGAGTTTCTTCTGCTTCGGAAAGCCTGCAGTTCTCATAAGGACTCTTCATGTTTTCCATAATAATTTGAAATACTTTTTGCATTATTTCTCCAGCTGTGCTGTGTACAGACCGAGCAGCTCTACAAATCCTGCCCTATAACATTACTTACTCTCTGCTGCTTGCTGCAATCCTGTGGGTTAAGCTGCAGAAATATTAAAAAGTACAGATCAGATAGCTGGATGCCAAACTTAGTACCAGTGCGTATGCACAAGACAGATAAGTTTACCAACATTACCCAGGCGCTGAAATAAAGCGAATTTTAAATCAGATCAGTTCATCTGGCCCCAAACAGGCGAAATGCTCAGGTTTCTCAGCTCCAGAGACACTATTAAAAAAGCTGATCAGGCTGAGCTACCTCCCAGAAATTAACACTACCAGCAAACTCATAGAGCAGGACATTTATTTGATTAAATAACTTTTTTCAAAGGTCTCAAAACAGTCAGGACATTTTAATTTTTGAAACAGCCAGGAAGAGCAATGGGAGGGCAATTACTCAGGTGAAGATTCTTGTGTGGTAAATCTGCATCCCCAGGGTCCAGATTTGTCTGCTCTGGAGCTGGGGAAAGCTGGAGCCCAACAAGGGATAGTTGTGGAGGAAGAGTGTCATTCAGGGACTTGTGCCATACCACTGCTCTTTAAATTCACTTATTAAATGAATAGCTTATTTTGCAATAATTTGTCTGCATAATCAAGCTAATAGCAAAGCCTAGAATACAAGAACTGTTAATACCAGGGTGACTAAGCTGTCCACTTGCAAAAGCCAGAGAGAGAAAGGGGATAAAATGCATGTCTGAGGACGGGAAATGTTCCACACTGAGAGTACAGAGTGGCCTTTTTCTGAAGAATGATGAGTGCTTTGCAGCTGCCCTGACCTCATTATATTCACTCTGCTGAAATTCAAACTTCCTATTTTTAGGAAGGTGAAGGAAGAGGTTTTTAAACTCGCCAGTCATGGATGATTAGACATCTTCCTTCCACTGATAATTAAGGGGAGTTAGACGCCCAGACAGTGCTCCTGCTCTCCACAACCTCACTCCCAGGAATGCAGCTTCTGGCAAGCAGTTTTTATGTTGAATAATTTCACCTGCCCATTTTCACTCACCACCCCCCCGAGCTTCCACAGCGACAGTTCAAATTGAGAGATCACCTCTGGCAAGCCTGAAACTGATTAGTGATAAATTGCTTCTCCTCCTATTAAGCAATTCCCAGCACATTATTCTGGTCAAATCAGTAGGTGACCATGCTCCCTAGGAAGGCCCAGGGACCCGAGGGAATGAAGATGAAAGCTTTTTTCTCCATTGATAAACATGGTGCATTTTTAATTCATTAAGATCTTCACCTAACTCCTCTAAAAAGAACAGATTGCTCATAATGCTCTTTTAATGGGAATTATGGTGGATTACCAGCAAGTACAAAATCAAAGATAATCCATAGTTGGGAATTTAGTACTTCCCCACAGCTACATTGCAAGTATTGTCTGCCTGTCATCACCATTTTTGAGCATTTCTCATCGTATTATTATGCTTTCACTAACCTAAAGCAGCAATGCAAATATTTATGCCCAGTGTTGTTAAAACTGGTGGTTTCAGTGGGACATCACACAGCTGCTGGTTTCTTCACCATGCACCAGCTTGAAGTATCACATTCCAGCATCCTGTCCTTGATGTCACTGAAACTGTTCCCATTTACACCAAGAGCGCAGCCTACGCTTTAATATTTGGCCATAAAAACCTTTCCCTTAGAAAGGAGATGCACTCTCTTCCAAATCAACAGTGGCTTCCTGAGAAGGTGGGGTTTCTCAGAAGAGCGATCTTCAGAGACACGATGGACTTTTGCTACAGGACTACACACAAGACCTACTGTTCTCATCTCACGCTGTCCCTGGATTCTTGCAGTCTTTCAGGGAGCCACAGGATGCAGCGACTTCCTATTTTCTCTTGCTTCTACTTGAACGGACGTCATAGGCTAAATTCCAAATCAGGATGAAATTAGGTTGTTGCCACTGACTTTTGGGTTGACTTTAAGCTTTTGCAGACTGCCTCTTTATGAAGTTATCTTTTGATGAAAGTCCTAATGGTTTGTGTGACCACAGGAAGAGAGAACAGTAATTATATTTTCCATCATTATTCTTTCACATTGGGGAACAAAATGCCTTTTTGTTTCCCAAACAAAAAACTTGTATATTAAAGAAATACAGATGAGATTTTGCTTAGATCTTTCTTTACCAAAGCTCTGCAGGTTATCTAAGAACTGTGCTCGTATGATTTTGGTCACATCTTTTCTCACATAGGAAAATCACCTATGAAAATAATTCCTGTGAAATGTAATACCAAATTTAAATTTGAATCCATAAAAGACAAAATCCAGTAGTTTACTCCAACTCCATGTATTTCTGCCCTTGCCCAATGTGAGAGCTGCATTCTGAAATAACAGAGGGCTCAGTCCTCCAGAATTAATATTTTTATGCTCACCTTCCTTCTGATTAAAAATCTCAGAAAGGCAAACACACAATGACACAGGGTGATTAAAAAAAGGAAACCAGAGCCCCCATGAAAGTGCTCTAGGAGGAAATCCCACTGCAGTAGCTCAGTGTGCACCTGACTCATGTATATAAACCAACCACTCAAAGGCTAAAAACGCCTCCACCTCCAAATGATTTGTACAACTGATGAGGCTAAGTGAGGCGGCTGGGTCCACACATCAAAGGAAAAACATCTATTTCAGACTTGATAAGTATCTATACTCGCCCATTTAATCACACTATATTGATCATGTGTTTGATAAAAAGAATTTTTTCCCTCATCCAAGTGATCCCCTTTCTGTATAGACTCATTCTCTTATGCTTAGTAGTCTGTTAAGTATATATTTTTTTCAGACAATAAGCTGCATGTAATTTTTTCATTACTAGAATAGCAAATGGATGCATAAGAAATCTGCAGTCACTTTCTAGATAGGGCTACAAAGGCACCATATCATCTGTATAATAGTTTTATATCATTTAGTGTTATGCATAGTTCTACTGCGTACTAGAACGCATGGTACAATAAAATTAGTGTAAGATATCTCTGGTGCATTCAAAGAGGAAATATTTGTGTTTTCTGAATGTAAAGAGAGAATTGTAAACTGCAAACAGTAAACCTTCTGTGTGGATTAATAAGTCTAGAGACCACGTGTCATGCATGCAATATTTATTACTCTGTCTGTGTATTTCAGAGGTAAGCATATAAAATATCTGAAACACTATAGCAATTGCCAGACTGGGCTTTGGAGATTATGTAAAAGACAACTCCATTGATAGGAAAGAGACTATAAATAAAAACACATGATAGATTTCATTGATCTAACGCCCTCTGAACGCATAACTCATAAAGGTGTTTGAGAACATTTAGATGCCTTGTTTGAACAGCACTCCACGTCTGTCAGTAATTTGAATTTGAAATCCTTGCATTAGCTTCAGGGAAAAGCAGTGGGTGTACTCAGCTGGCTAGAGGTATGAGGAAGAAGAGATAAGAAACATTAAAATAGAAAAGCAAGAAAAAGTGTATATTTCAAAGTGTGCACTGTTAATTAATAGGTTATGAGCCAAAAAGAAAATGCATAAATATTCCAGTGACGGAGTTCACAGTTTAAAACAAATTTAACTCAGAATTCAAAAGAACTCTAGCAGACATTTTTTTCTAGCTTTTCCAGTTCCTGAAGTATTTTTCCCTGATTCTTTAATGCAGGCAAAATACACTTTATTTAAGACTGAATTTTTTGTTACTAAAGTGCAAACTAATTTGGCTAATGACAACAACCAACAGATTATGCCTGAAATGCACAGAGTACACTTATTTGTTCTGAACTAGGGTCAAGCCCCCAGGAAGCTACTCCAGTAGGTGTATGGACCTATATACTATGGCAAGATAAATACCTGACCGATCAGACTAGATGAGTGACCCTATCAGGCACCAACTACTTGTGATGCAATTAATGAGTGCTGTGTGCTCCTCCAGAGGACAAGAAGGTATCTTGTTCCATGGGTTCATAAAGGCTCCAAATCATCTCATGCCTACAAGGGATCACCTATTCACAGTTGAAGGGGAGGTACTCTATCCTTAATCAGATCTGTACAGTGATAAGCAAGCAGAACATCTGCCCTGCTGTAACCAGTTTTGGGAACTCTGTAATGCATGGAAATGCTGATCTGGTAAGCAGGATGACAGATAAGCCGTAGCTCAGCTGAGACCTCAGCAAGCAGAAAAAGCTCAGCAACCTGCTGCACTAAAGGGATACTGAAGAAACTCCACAGGAGAGTCTATATTTTACATAGGATAACCACCAGCCTGAAATAGGTTGGAGCAAGAAGGAATTTGCCTGAGAGGAGGAGGCTGGACTAGGTTTTCTACTGTCTTCAATGCATCAGAAAAAAATGAAGTTGCACAATATGGATACTATTCAAATTTTGCCGTAACTTGTGACTTTGGAAACCTCCCAGTAGGCAACATCTTGTGTGGTAGAACATTGACAGCCATCTCTCTAACACAGAAGGAGCTGGTGGGCCTAGGGAAATGGCCAGGTCCAGCCAGCAACATGACACAATCTGAGCTTTGGAAAAAGAGGAAGAAACCCTCAGGCTCTACACCTCTAGCCTCCTAGCAGTTTGCTTAATGCAGTCTCTAACCAGCCCAAGAATTTTTCTGTCCCCTATCTTATGCCTAATTATGTTTTCTTCAGAAGTGCTTTTTAATAAATTGTAGCCTGCTGCTTAAGCCCTTGTCACACATCTGTGCCATCCTTGGGATGTCAGTTCATTTATAATTAAACACTGGAGAGCTTTATGATCTGTCAGTCATCATTTATCTAGGAGGTTGTCCTATTTGTCCAATTAAACAGGTATACATTGTCAATGTATTATATTTTTTCTTGAATACTTGTTTGGTGCTGAAGCCCTGTACCATTTTATTTAATTTGTGTACACTAAAATCTAGACAAAATTCTTCGGAAATCAAGACATGTTATAATAAAAACAGTAGTTTCTGAGTTGGCATTGTCTCTGAGTTCTCATGTAAGCTTCACATAAAGATTGAATATGGAATTGCTATTGTATACTTTAATGTGGCTTACTCCTTTAGTTCCCTTTCAAGTTAATATAAATTTTCTTATAATTTATCTGACAGCTTGGTTACTGGCAGGAGAATTCATTTTGCTGAAAGATGAAGAAGAGCGAGAAAATAAAAGTAGTACCATATTGAAAATAATATAAAATAAGGAAGGAGAATGAAGCAGTATAAATTTATATTTTCCTGTTTCTGAGAAGAACAAGACAGAAGTCTAGGGAGATGTCTTGCTCACTTATTTATAATAAAACTTTAATTTGTCAATTATATCCCAGTAACATCCTGTCCTGCAGCACAGATTCCTTCCCTGGCTAACTAAAAATTAATTTTGTGTACTGTAAAATGTTCTTTTGAAAAGAAAAAAAAAACAACCACAAAAAGCAACCAGCCTTCTTCTCTAAGACTTAAAAATTCTCTGCCAATAGATCCACAATAACACTATGAAGAGCTGACATGTTAAAAACATCTGTATGAACTTATTAAAGTCTGAAGACTCTGATTATGTCCTGTCACTCTGCTGACCTTACTTAATTTCTTCTGCACTACAGAGTCTAAGAAAATCAGGCTCCCAAGACTATAGATCTTGTCATCAAAGCTTAGAAATCATCTTGAATATTTGTTCAGAAGTTTTTTGTTCAAGTGTGATTTCACACTACCAACATGACTCAACACATTTGAATCAATATCCTATAAGCTAATTCACAAAATTTTTGAAATGTCTGGATAAACTTGGTCTACCAAAAGCCCACTTAATCACTAAAATAGCTATTTGGTGTACATAGTTTCTAGGAATGCCCGACTTCACAAGCATCTGAAATGCTCAAACAGCTCCCTAGATAGCCTTGGGAGAAGATCCTTGGGAACTTACCTACTGCTAATGTGTGTCCTGCAGTACCCTTGCACTGACCTTTGATATAAACCAGAATTAGCAAGCAGGCTCCAGGACTACCTCTGGCATCTTCTAGAGGAGCTCAGAAACTTAGATGAAGTCAAATGAAATTAATTTTAAGCTTGACATCACACCACACAGTACTCCCTTTTTCTCCAAAGTCTAGAAGAGAATACTTGCCTAGTGAAGCTCGGGATGTTAGACTCTATGCAGCCTGAGAGACTGAACCAAGTCTGTTTTCAAGGAGGTCGAAGAACCTAACTTTTCCTATTTGTTCCCTACAGTTCCCTGAGGGACCAAGTAGCAGCTAATGGAGACAGTGCTGAACCTACACTAGATAAATCACATTATTCTTCACAGTACTTTTGTCAATTAACCCTATCAGAAATTCAGGCTGATACGTCTGTCAGACAGGACCTAATTTATCTTGGGCTGTACCTAAAACTGAGGTGAGGTAATTGCCTGAATTAGACACCATAAATGGAGTAGACTGGATTCCGAGAGTCACTCCAAGATGGCACTGACAATCTTAAGAGCTACCTCAAGAAAAAACTTGCAGCTGTGGATCTCATATTTGTGTTTCCATCTTGTACATGCGAATGTTTAGGCAAAATTGCTCAGAAAAGCAATCTGACTTCTCTTTTCTTCCCTGTTTCTTCACATATATTAAGGCAGTCACATTTTGCTCTAGCAGACAATAGAGACTGTGTTACAGGAGACAACGTACTTTTGTAAGAACATACAATGGAAGAATAACATTTGGGGATGTCAGGTGATGGCGAGTTAACCTGCACACAGGTGCACCTTTATGCAGACACAGTTAGGCTCCACTTTGGTTCATTTTCTGAATTCCATGTCAAATTGACTAAGTCTAACAACTGGAAAGTTTTCAAGATGAAAAGCGCTTGTCAACATGACTCAGCCAAGGAATATATTTAAAAGCAGAGAACTCAATTACATTTGGAATGTCTGTGCCCTGCTAAGGACAGCAATTTTAGGTGTGACAGAAATGTTAATGCTAATGATTTGGAAGTCCTAGCTGAGACTCGGCTTTTTAATGCTAAGGTAACAGCATTTAAATAAATACCAGATGAATGCTTTAAAATGAAATTCTATGCTTAAATATCACTCAAGAAAGGAATGTCTAGTAAAAAAGTGAAGATGTGAAACAAAAACGTGAAGAGCTAGCTTAGATTCAGGAAGATTCAAGTAATTTGAAAGGCTTCCATAGAATATGGAAACTTACCTGGTCAACGACATTCAAGCCTCTTTACCATCTATAAAAATTGATACTGAACTTTATTAATACATGTCCCTCATTTGTTTCTTTCACTCACATATTTCTCTATATAATAGAAATATATCTTTCAGTTGATATATTATGAAGCTTCAATGGTGTTTGGAAAACTCTTCTCAAGCACTCAGTGTGGCTCAACTTTGTTCTTAAAGGAGATTTGCCACTGATTTGAAAGTTGGGCTAACTTTCAAAGCATTTAAAAAAAAACTTCAAATGCTCTAAAAGGGCAGGTCATTTTGCAGACTTCTTTATCTTGTCAGCTGTAAAAATTCTGATCAGTCAAATGCTAACATCAGAAGACATACAGGCAAATAACACCTATCATCATATTCAATATATGATTGATATATGACCTAGCTACATAATGAGCTGGTTTTGCAAAGGGACCTCAGCAACAGAAAGGTTAGAACTAATGTAGAAATAAGTCGTACCCTTTTAGCTGGCCAAAAGGAGAGCACATCAGGACAGAGGAGTCAGTGCAGAACTGGGAGTGGTACACAAGAAACTGTGAAAAAGGGGAGTGTCTGGCTAACACTGTCTTAGGGTAGCAGGAAACATTGAATTTTTTGTAAATCTAGCCTGGCAACAGCATCAGAAACATCTCAACCTGGCAAATTATTTCATTAGAGACACCGTGAACTTAGGATTGTGGTCTCTGGCAGCATCCTGCACCAAGTAATACTGAATAAACAGTCTAGCAAGCATTCATACTTCTCTCCTAGGATGTGATGGTTGATTTGGAATTATTTAGAGCAGAAAAGGTATAGATGCATATCAGGCATGCAGAAGGCCATCACTATACATCTATCAAGTGTTGGATAAGCTAGATAAGAGAAAGTAGGAAGGCAAATAGAAGATTGAGAGGTCTTACACAACAGGGTGAATACTCAGTTGGGCAACACTACATACCTCCAACACTAAACCCCTCCAGCTCTTATAATCCTGTCCCCATTTATTTTTGTGCCTTGATATAATTTTTTCTAAGTTTCCTCGTACATAAATGTTTCTACTTTCCTCATCTCCCTGTAGCTAAACAAGCATGTCCATTACCTCCCCACTAGTGTGCTCTCCGCTACCACCCAACCAAAAGGTTGATGTGGTGTGACTGTCGGCGTATTATGAGACCTGTGGTCATGCTGTTTGTTTGGCTAGTGGTGGTACACCTGAACACACGGGCAGCCAGACCAGTAAGTATTATCTGCATTGAGACTCGTCAGCCACCTCCTGCTCGTAAAGGGGCAAACAGGACATTGCTCCTGAGCGGCTCGTTGGCCCAACAAACCCCTGTCGTTCCCAGCTTCAGGAAGTACAACACGTACCCTGGCAGTAAATTGTACAAATATTGTGTTGAAAAACTGTTTTGCTTCCCTCTGCACCTATTCTTTCTCCTGGCTTCTCTCCCACACCATTATCACTGGTTGGGGGATACTGGTTTGGAACTTTTTCTTATACTCGCTCTGTGATCACTCTGAGTGACGTTGATAAAAAGTTGATGCTTTTGGCTTTTTAAAACTTTGAACCTGGAGCTTACAAAGTATTTTGAATCCTTTAAAGAGTCAACAGGGAACTCATCATATCCTGATGGTATTTTATTTTTATTTGGAGATCTTCTGTTTGTGTTTTCAAATCTGTTTTTACTTTAACTGAAAGAGCTGTTCAGATTCTATCACTTCGGATTTTGTCAACACAACTGGGTATAATCTGATTTTTGTTCTCATTGAACATCTTCAGACAATGCTGTAGCTACACACATATGTAACTAAAGGGGAGTATTTACATACTGAGAGATGCTTTCCTAACCTGCTGCTTCACTACAGCTTGACAGTGATATAGTACCTGAGCAGAAATATAATTCTGTATTTGTGATCAACAGCAAATCCAAATTTCTGCTAATAGGTATACTTTTTGTAGAAATGTTTGATTATTTAGTGGTGCATTTCAGCCTAAAGGCTTGAGGAGTTTATTTACAAAAATATATAATTTTTCAGGATACTTTTAATAAAAGTAGAATTTTGTTCACGTAGTTTAATAGGGAGCAACTCCAGAGAGGCAAAGGCAATAATAGTCTGGATGGTTCACATCACCACTAGAAACTAAATGACATGATTTATCATCACTTTACTTCAGTTTTACACTTGTGCAACTTCAAGGTTTAGCGAGCTGTACGGGAATGTTGAAGTGATGAATAATGTACCATATTCCTCTCTGAGCAAAAAATAATTCCCATGAAAATATTCTAAACTGTTGCCTAGGAATCTGGAGAGTGGAGTCGGGCAGATCACAATGTGAATTAAGTGTTGATAACAGTTTTCTTCCTGTGGCCAAATAATAATTCAGAACATGATAATTTTAAGTAGCGTGTGCTTAACTTTGCCATGTGGAAAAAAAAGATCAATCTTTTTTTTCCAAACTTTTGCTCAATCCAGTGAAGCACTGTCTGTGAAACAGATTCTCTAAAACTTAAACCAAATTGCTTTCAACTTTTTTCTACAATTACCATCTTTTTCAACAATCTTCTCAAAAATTATTTTCTTAAATTAAATACCTTCTTTATTCCATAATTTTTAGAGAAACACAAGACTAGAAGTACCTTTTTTTCATTTGACAGATGGGTCTCTTTGATGTCTAATTCTCTTTCTCATATCTATGTAAGTGGTAGGAGTTCCTTCAGTTTTATACCAAGACCACTTATAATAGTTGCTATACAGTTAACAATCTGAAGAAAATACAAGCATGTAATTAATTTTCAAATTACTGTTCATACATACAAGTTTGAATGATGCAATAGCTACATGAAAATTGTTACGAATGGTTTGACAGCTGAATAAAGTAAGGGATTTTTTTAAGTGTTATTAAGTAATCAAGGAAGTCTTCCAGCAGTATTCTATGCAAACAAGGATTGTATTAATCTAATTCTGCACTTCCTGCAGCTTCTAATGAGCTCTTGTTTTATTTACGGTCAAGAAGATGGAAAGGGTAGTTACATTATTTTAAGAGAGACATAATGTGAAATTTGTCCAACTCTTTCTCTTATTCTGCAAATTTTTAGACTGATGCATAAGAATGTGCCATATACCCTCCCACAGATGGCAGAACTCATCAAAAAGGGTACTGATTAATGTCATGCTGAATCCTGATAGAAGTTGACAGAAACAGATGAGTCCTCTCAACCGACCATGAAAGTGCATTTGCTCATACCGTATGTATTAGTCACAGTGTATAAATTAATGAATATTTATCCAGACAGACCAGATTTGGGGATGCTCAAATATTATTGAAAATCCACTGTCATGGAATTCAAGTGCTTAATGTACTGCTTTGGGGAAACATATATATGTGATTAAGAGGAAAACAAATGCACAAATCGGTGCCTCTCACTGTGTTCCCTCTCATCTGGCTGCTCAGTAATGTGCCAGTGTCATCTCCCACCCTTTTCTCCACTCCTCTCTAGACCTTTTCTTTCTCCCTCTCCCACTCATTTTGAAAGATCAACCTGCTTTGTGAGGCAGAAGGTACAGGATTAAAACAAAACTCAGCACAAGTCTGTTTACCCTGAGTCCTTTCCCCCTTGGTTTTCCTATGTTTTCACACTAGATTTCAAGCATTCTGGAACAGAAAATGTCTGGATATCTGTATCTTACTCAGTTTCAACAGCATCCTTTGCAGCTATGAAACTAAACCTAATGAACCTGCTATAAAAGACATAAAAGGAGATGGAGAGAAAGCCACAGAAAATGTTACTGCATGTACTCTGTATTATGCATTATATACAGGAGGTCTAACATGATCGCTTTAGTCTGATAATATTTCTTACTGTAGGTGTTCACGGTCAACAGTAATCAGTGAAATTAAGCAGATGAAAAAAAAATGGGCACAACCTTCACTGTTTAAGGAGCAAAATCACTGTTGGAAAAATAAGTTTCATGGCTTTAGTTCAGTGGTTTTTATACAGAGGATTAATCACTTATTTTAGCATTAAGAAATTGAAAATTGTTGCTAATTCTAAATGGTAGCTTTTTAGTTCTGCTTTGTTGAGGTGGGACATTTTGAGGGGGGCAGAGGGAGGAAGAAAGGATGATTCATCGGGAACAGGTTAAGTACAGAAGAAGGACAAATACAAATTATACAAACTGTATGTATATTTACATATATATACATGTACATGTATATATATACATATATACAAATAAAATTAATAGCTTCATGCAGTGACTTTGACTTTCAAAAAGTGCGCCAAACTGAGCAGAAGCTGAGCAATCATCTCAATAGGTTAGGAGCATTTGCAGGTGTTTGTGAAATCATTTCCCAAATCCTGAGCTTTATTGTATTTTTGTGTATGGGATTTTCTCCAGAATGGTTCCTGGTGTCCACAAGGAATTAAGGGATTACTGGTCTTCGCAGACAGTTGCGCTATACAGGATACTCTAATTTAATCCAGTAAAGAAGACATACTTCATGATCTGTCTAATGAACAATAAAAAGAGATATTTGAGGCAGCTTTATCTCATTAATATAGCCAAGCTTTCATCTCATTCTCTTCCATGCTGTCTATCTTTGACATCAGGACTGTGCTGGCATTACGGTTACTCAGGCTTCCTATCAGTCTAGTCCTAATTTCCTGCCAACGCGTGTAATCAAAATTTTGGGCATCCACATTACCTGCTTCTTCCTATTACAAGTAATGTGAAAATAATTCTGCCTGAAGAGCTGTTTTAGGAAATGGAGGTTTAATTTACACCATCATCAAGAGCCCTTTACAGAAGTGTTCATAAAGTGCACATTTGCTGCTGTACACTAATCACAAGGACGTACAAGGAATTTTAAATATTGCCGCCTTTGTTGTTTTTAATGCAATCTCCTCTTCTAACTTCCCAACCTTCCCTCTAAAAGACTGAAAATACTGTAGCTTGATCTACATCAAAAGCCAACAAATATTCCAGCACTGCCGGTTGGCTTAACCACACACAGTCTTTCCTTCTTCTTACCATAATTTACTCCCAAGGAGCAATTCTTTTGCCTCCCACATTAAAATACCAGGATCACAGAATTTAACAAAACTAATCCGTAGTGTGATAAATTAAACCATACCACAACATACCTTAGAGAGGCTTAAAATACAAAATTTAGTTCAAACATCATTCCAACATAAAAACATTGTTAGAAAGGCAAGGGAAAAAAACACCAAAAATTTACCAGAACAGGTAATGGAAGAAGATATTGCTTCAATTTTTTAAGCTATCCTCTTACAATCTCATAGCTACCAGTTTCACTGAAATACATTATAGATTATTCATTTGAGACATATATCTCACCAGATTTGTCACAGCAATAAAATCCTGCTCTAAAGAACATGCCCTGAGAAAACACAGGGTACAGTCCTGTCAGTCTTACTGAGTAATAACTCCTCCATCAGCAGTCAATTATTAGGCTATTACTAGTGACAAAAATTGGTGAGATGTGCTACAAACTAGAGAGCTGAGTGACTATGCTCAGGAGAAATTGCAGTCTTGGAGGTCAGCAGATAATATTCATTTTTCCCCGCCCCGGGCTTTCAGCCTTCATATTTTCCCATCTTTCCCTGGGGAGCCAGGAGAAATGGTGATTGCAGATAACAATTCCTTGCACTTTCCACGGAAATAAATCATCCCTTCCCACACGGATGGTGGAAGACTAATTATCCACTGCTCAACTAAAACAAAGACACTCGCTGCACAGACAGCCAGGGTGCCACCAGGAGAAAGGCAACTGCACTGTGTTGTAATTATTTCTGCCTTATTTATTCCAGTCGGATATGGAATTACTCTAGATTTTATGCAACTTTACTTTTTTTTTTTTTTTTTCAAATATTGCTGTTTGCTGTAATCTAAGGCTTCTATCCTTTTTCCCTCTGATGACATCCCATTTGTGTACAGCCACGAGTCACATAACACAGGTATTGAGCACACGTCTTCTTTCTACTCCAACCTGATGCAATCTTAAATATTCACTGGTGACTGCTCAGCAGATGAGTGCCACTTACCAAAGCTCCCACCAGGCCACACAACGTTACAGCACAACTTTTAATATTTGCAGAGTTGAGTCAAAACACTCTGTCTGGTACAACCAGTACCTGACTGCTGCTCCAAATGTCATGGCAAAAAGGGAACGAAAGAAACCATCCAAAGTCTAAGCAAATGCTAGGCACGAATGAAATACAAAAAGGACTTAATTCAGCTATTTTTAAAAAAATTGTTTTGATTCTCACATTAGATTCTCAAATGAACCTGACTGCCTACTTCTAACAGAGTCCCTAACCTTTTTATGTTCCAGCCTGAATGAGTTAATTATCAAAAACTTTCTAAACATTGCATTCCATAGATTGATCATGGCAGGAACGACAGACAGACGCGACATTGACTCACTGACACACCTGTGACCGCTGATATACCAGTGATCATACCACCGATCACGCCATGCAGGGCTCTGCAAGTTCTCTCCAATTCTGTTAAATAAATACACTTAATGAATAGAAAAGTGACACATCAACATGAACTCTCAAATATATAATTTTTTTAAAAACAGGGTAAACTTTATACCCCCCCTGGACCACGGAAGGTTATGGTATCACTTTCAGTGGAATCCGAATTTCACTTGGTTAAACCTTTACGAGAAAGAATTACTTGTTGTGTGAGACAGCAACCCCGGTGTCTACGTGTAACCCTCTGAGAACGCCAAATTCCAGGCCCAATCTATGTTTTTGCTACCTGAATCACTGGTGGTGGCAAACCACATTTTAAATAAACCTTGCATTAGGACTTTTAAAAATGCGAACCGCAAGCAATAAATTAAACAAAGGCGGAGAGATGCTCCCCAGGGATTCCTGGCACACCACAGGCTCTGAGAGCTTTTAAAGAGGTAGGAGGTTATCAAAAGAAAGACAAGTCCAGCTTATTACAGTATTGGAATATAACCCTAAGAGCTACCTTTTCAAATAGATGAATATATGCCCATGAAGACTGTAAAAGCCTTTTGAAGTTTCAGAAAGAGATGAAAGTATAAAAATACCTCCTCCCCCCCCCTCCCCGGCACTTATCATTAACAAGTAAAAACTATGCAGCTGATTCTACCCACAATTACATGCGTGACTAACTTTAATCAGGCCCTTAAGTCAGGAACAAACACTGAGTGTGAGGACCGTTAACAATCGTATTTAAAGTAAAAATTATATTCTCTCTTTGGCTTCTTCTGATGAAGCAGGTGATGGCGACGTAGGTGGCACAAAACACCCCCTGGCAACTACTGGCATTTCCAGATACTCAGTCAGCAATATGAATATGCTTTTTTACTTCATACAGATGTTTCTGAGGACTTGGAGCTCTCTGAAAAAGCAGCATTCATATATATAAAAAAGAAGGATTTAAATTACTGGTGGCAAAGATCCTATCAAATTCAGTGGGGCTATGACTGCATCCCAGTATTTCAGCAAAGCCAAACATACTGAAGTTAAGGGAAAGCATCTCTTTTCTTCCATTTAAATGTAGGCCTGATTCTGACTCACCCAGTTTTATCAATCAAGCAAGAAGTATCAAGGCAGCAAAAGTCTAATTTCAATTTAATAATAATAATAATAAAAAAGACAGTAACAGCTACATCAAATGTACAAAACTAGGCTTATACATATGAAACTGAAATTTTGGACGTGCAGAATAACTAGTAAGTCAGAATCACATTGCCCAGTGTACACATGTATTTTTTTATACAAAAGCAAACAATACCTGTTATTTCTCAGTCAACTCAATTAAAAGTCTTTCTTAACACTTGCTTTTCAGAATTAAGAAGCACTTTCCCTGTAGTAACACTTTTTTGGTTGTCTCTGGTCTTATTCTCAGAAGAATTCAGCATATTTACATCCATAATAAGGTTTTTCCTCTTAAGAGGCTTTCCCCCAAACCACTTCTAATTGGTAATTGTACATATCCTCAACAGTATGTACGCATTCAATAGCAAAGAAATTATAAACACTATACAGCAGCCAGAATGGATTACATTTTGAAACATACAGAATAAATTAGAGAAATTTTGAGTCTTATCCAGTAAAGCCTTCCTCTTAGGAAACCCGTGTGTGAATGAGGACCGTAAAACTATTTTATTACTGTGAAATGACAGACAGAGAAAAAGGTTTTGTTTTTCTTACCTCTTTAAATAAAAACAATTTTAATAAACCAAAGCAGAAAGAGAGATTTTTACTTGTGGAAACAAAGTAGTAGTTGTAAGCTGTACTAGAAAAGGAAACTTTTTCCTGATTTACTTTTGTTTTAGTTATAGACGCTCCAGCACCGGTTGGGTTCCACTATACTCTGTGACTACAGATTGTACAAGCTACATAAAGTATTCTGCATTCAATAACCATGCTTAATTTATAACATTATAAAAAAAAAATATTGTCATCTTCAGTAGGTACTATCTTCTCTCAAATACTTTCCAATACTTTTAAAGTGAAATTATTATAGAAACATCCAGTTGTGTATAAGATTCAGCCTGACAGGCCATACAGTTAAGCCTCTATATTGAATGCATATTCTACATAGTTAATAGTGTTATTCATATACAGTCCCCTGAGAGATTTGGGTAATGCATCAATAAGCATAATTTCTAACTGTGGGTTAGGATTGCTCTTATTAATTTTTCTCCTCTGAGTATGAAATGCAAATTGTGAAAAGCAGAATTTGCATCTTAACTTGACTTACATATTATCTCTGCTTTGCACCTTAGGAAATTGCCGGATATTAAGTTACAGCTAAAGCTTCACCAATACCACCGCAGTTTACTGGAATCAGAATAATTTTATTTTACTTCCTGACTCAATCATGTTTTGAACTGTAAGAACCATCCTTTGTCACATTTCAAAGATGTGTAAATTGCAAGCCAGGGTTTAACTCTTATCACCTATAAGTAACTGTCTGCCTAAAGAAGCATTTCCTTTCATTGGATATCTCAGATTTGAAAAACAACCTGCTAGAGAGCTGGATAAACCTGAACCTCGGCAGCTCACTGACCAACTGCTTATTCTGAATTGCCACTTTAACCTAAAGAACACTTTTATCTCAGCAAATAATTAAACAGTTCATTTAGCAAACCTTGTTCCACAAATCCTAGTTCAGTTCTTTGCTGATCTCATGTCTATACTACTTTCACTAAGCTTAATATTATCCAAAGCACATTTCCAAGTTTCATTTAAAATGTTGATTTAGTCCTTGAATAAATTGTCCCAGTAATACTAGATGTCTATATGGGTAAATACAATTCGACTCCTTTTCCTGCCACTGCACCCACACACAAAGCATGTGAAAGGCAGTACTCCTTTTGCTCTAATTTCTATGTTATACAGATTTTTATTTACATTCTTCTCAGTATTCTTGGTCAAATCTAAGAATATATTTTCATTCCAAAGGGCTAGAGCATTGCTACATAACTAGCCTCAACATCCGTAAATCTAAAATATTTGCGGAAATAGAATCCTTTCATTTTTCATGACTCAGTGTTTACTTTAGATGCTCTTAAATTTAAGCATAAATGGTACTTTCTTATCATACTTTAAAATGTAGGAGAAATATATAAAAGTTAAGATAGAATTCCTAGTATGTGATAACAACGACTGTGTTTTAAAACACACTATTTTCAAAAACAAAAAGAAGCCAAAAAGAAAAACTTGGATGCTCTCCTTCAGCAAAGATGTATTTTTTCTTCTGATTTAGGATCTTGTATCAACTGACTTATGATGCAACGACATAAAGACAGCATTATGCTCTTGATGTTTGGTTTGTAACTGCCCTTTCACTGCCTGGCAAACATGAGACAAGAACTGATGTTGTCAGCAAAGCTTGAAAATGGAAAATAATTCCAAATAAGCGTTAGTTTGTTAAAGCAAGAACTGTGGAATATGATTTTATGTGATAGCACCTGAAAGTATTTACATTATGAGTAAAGAATCAAATCTTTCTGCAGGTCTGTGCAGGAGAGAGAGCTCAGAAATAAGGACTCATTCGTGCATTTGCAAATGTGATCATAATCTGTCATTTGATCCTCCTGCCAAACAGAAAAGCAAGACATGCTTTCAAGGGCTGTACATCTTCCATATTTGTGATGGAGCATTTCCAAAGGTGAAGGAATTTAGAGGTTAACTTCCTCTGCGCCGCCCCAGCAGGCTGGGGTGGTTTGCTTGCATTAGTAATTTTTTGCTAAGTGACACAATACTGGAAAACATTTTGGGCAGGACCCCAATGTACCATCAGCTTAAGATAAAGTCTTCCACACCATGGAGGATCTAGCCTTCTGCCAGTACAAATTACTGAAGAGTCTTCATAAAAAGAAACACCTGTATTTGTGAACTGCATTGTGATAGTAATTCTACATCTCCCTACTTTTGACAGGCTGTCGAGAAGTGAAAATTATGAACCAAGCAAATTGACTGAAAGCTTGATTAGCAGCTGGAAAAAGACTCAAGATGAAGTTCAAAACCCAAGAGCTACACAAGGTACTGAGGAAAATAATCAGCAAAATGGAATTATTACAGTTTGACTTTTGTAATGTTCCATGTAAATGGGGAGATCTAATATCTTCCTACATGATTAAAGAATTAGCACTCCCACTGTACTTTTAACTAAAGAAAGGATTAAAAAACATATTCCAATATCAATTCCAATCACATTTGATTACTGAAGTCACCACGGGATCATAGAGGAACATGGATCTTTCATTGTCAGATAAACCTTCACAATACTGAAAGGCAGGTCACACGTCAAGCAAAGCTGTGACCTGTAGTGCAAAGCTGTTGCCTACAATACACTTCATAAATATGTAATGCAAAAAAGAAAAACAGGGATAGAGACTGATAGAATGGATGCTGCATATGGTAAACCTTAAAATATGACTAATTATGTTATAGCCAAGAAGAGTCACTCTTCTCATTCAGCCCTGACTCGATTCTGTAGGTATATTACAAATGCACAGTAAGAAAAACATTAAGTTGCTCTGTTTTTTTCTAAAATTTGCCTTACTTAAAGGAATTAAAACAAAAATATCAATATCCTCTGAGTCCTTTCCCCCCACATGGGATACAGATATTCATACACTGAGGATTACTCTGCCTAAGGCTTCTGTATTCTCCTTTGCTTATTTGCCTCCATAGGCTTTCCTTCCACAACCAATACTAAGAAGAGTGAAACGGTATTTCAGGCAAATACAGCCATACTCTCAAAATCAAACTGAATACATACAAGGGCATTGTCCATTGTAATCTACTAGACTCTAAAAGATCAGAAGAGCAGAATTCGGTATTTTTCTAGACCATTCTAAAAAAATACAAAGTGTTTTGCTAATAAAACAGGGTTGTAAGTTTAAACATTCCTAGCTGGCATCAAGCCACAACCTTCTATGTCAAATTAAGATAATTCTCTTGATGATTTAAGCAGAATTCTTTGCTAATCATAGGAAATGTCTTTGTAGTCTACTTGTGTCTATGCCTGTTTTAACAGTTTATTATCCATTGGGCATCACAGATAAAAACAGAAAATAAGAATTTTCAAATCTAACTTACCACAGATCTTAAAAAAAAATCAGTTTTTGAAGCAAATGCCACCAATCATATTGCAACTCTGAGGTAACTCCATGCATAACTAAACACCTTCCAGATCATGCGGAAATATTTCCAAAAGTTGAGAGCGACGTAAGAAGAAAAAGACTTCTATTAAGTGTTACAAATTCTGTTCCCCCTGTATTTAAGAATGAATTCTTTTTCCTCCCCACTGATCTTATTTGCAAAAGAAATCTACTGTGATCTATTAAAACTGGCATTGGGAATTAATTCCCATCGACATTACAGAGACAGGTTCACAGGACAGTGAGGCTGGAAGGAGGTTTCCCAGCCCAACCTCCCTCCTTAACCAGGGCAGGTTGTCCTGGACCATGCCCGGTTGGATTTTGAATATTTCCACAATTGGAGGCTCCACAACATCTCTGGGCAACCTGTTCTTGTGTTTGACCACCGTTATCATGAAAAAAGACACTCATAATGCTACTACTTTCTGTCACACAACTTGGCTGAAGTGACACAACTTACTCTCTTAACACTGATGCCTGCTATAAATGCATTTGTCTTTGCCTGTGGGGTTATACAGTAACATATAGAACACCATTTTAGTAGGTTTCCATCTATGTGCTTAAAGTTATCCAAGTGAATTCAAGAGAAGAATTTTACAATGTCACTTTAGAGGTGTATTAAAGTCTATAAGTCATTGGCCCTGACAATTTAATCATTCACATCTATTCAAAGTTGGGTAAAATTACTGTAAATGACTATAGAGAATGCAACATAACAGTACTCGGTCTGAAACATGAAACTGCACAAGAAAACACAAAAAACCCCAAACCACAAATCCTCTGACATCTGTAGATAAAAAAAACATTTCAATACATTTGAAAACTGCTTACTTTTCCTTGGCTGGCAGTTCTGTCTCATAAGCAGCCATCTTAGCTCCTGTCCCAGCAGGCATTGCTGTTCTTTGTCTTCGCTTTCTTCTTGGAGCAGTATCAATGACATCTGGACTACCCAGAAGGGAATCCTTTCGTTCTGGTGCTGCCAAAAGGAAAAAGTTGAAAAGAACTTGAAGTACTAAAGACAATTCTTAAACTGTTTTTTGTTTATTATTAAATCTCTATACTGCTAAGATGGGCTCAGTTTTGACAGCAGTTGGTGTCAAAACAAACAGATGACATAACGGGAAATTCAAAAAGACAAAATTTAAACTAGAAAGATACACTTCTCTCAAAATCTCTTTGTAGTCAGAGGACAGAAAAATGGCCCGCTATAAACCAGAAATATACTGATGGTCTCCTAATTCCTCCTTGTAGACTTTACAGTAACTAGAGAGGTGGCCTATAGAGGGCTAGTTTCACTTACCCAGTACCAGTTTCACCTACCTAGTTAGTCCTTGTCTCCTACAGAATCATAGACTGGTTTGGGTTGGAAGGGACCTTCAAGATCACCTAGTCCAACCCCCTGCCATGGGCAGGGACACCTCCCACCAGACCAGGTTGCTCAAAGCCCCATCCAGCCTGGTCTTGAACACCTCCAGGGACGGGGCAGCCACGGCTTCTCTGGGCAACCTGTTCCAGTGCCTCACCACCCTCAGGAAAGAATTTCTTCCTGATATCTAACCTAAATCTCCTCTCTCTCAGTTTAAAACTGTTATCCCTCATCTTATCACTCCACTCCCTGATTAAGAGTCCCTCCCCATTTCTCCTTTAGCCCCTTTCGGTACTGAAAGGTGCTATAAGGTCTCCCCGGAGCCTTCTCTTCTCCAGGCTGAACAACCCCAGCTCTCTCAGCCTGTCTTCATAGCAGAGGTGATCTAGCCCTCTGAGCATCTTTGTGGCCCTACTGAATAAGAATAATTGAGAAAGAAGTGCATATGGCACAGGGAAAGGAGCTTGAATATTCTGCTCACTACATGGCTTTGCTCCGACTCTTGCTCTGCAGTATGGACAGCAATACACACCCAGAACCAAAAAAAAATTTAAATAATTTTCAGTGTTCATTAGGGTAAACCCTTGAGAGAAGCTTATTGCTGTGACCAAGCACTGTATTTTGTAATGTACTAGTCATTCTGCTACCATGGACCTCCAGGCAATAAACTCTTACAGGTTCTGCTGGAGACTCTCTGAAGACAGTGGGCAGAAAGACTGATGGACAGCCTGATGTCTGTTCAGCAAGGCAAAAAATCATCCATCTAAAGCAAACCCATGCATAAAAAGCAGTAACACCAGGTTACTGCTCTACCTGTGGAACAGGTGTCCCTGGTTCAGAATAACCCCTCAAAGTGACAGAGTAGCTGCAGCCTGAAAGGAAAAGGGGGAGAATTCCTAACACCCTGCCACCCAAAACTGGATAATCTGCCTGGGTTTCCACTGAGTCCTCCACTGAAGGTTGGTAAAGTAGCTCTGCCGAGGTTCATTTACCTATCATTTTAATTTCCACCATTCCTGAACAAGCTACAATTTCCCACCTGGTTCACATTTATATTATATTATCATGTAAATTTATAAAAAATGAATTATCTACACCAATCCCCTCTCTGCTTTGACAGTTATCTGCTTGAAGCTAAAAATGTCAAGACAACAGGATCCTTCCTTAAGCTAAAGCCCTCCCTTCCCTTCCTATTAATGCACTCAGAAGATATACAGACATTTTTATTCCAGTTATCAACATCCTGTAGTGTGCTTTTATTTGGTATGCCTGCTTTAAAAATAAAATTTTTAATTACTTCTAATTTTCAAAATAATGATATCCAGACCAGCACACATTTCAACTGAAATACATTAAATAACAATGGGGTGACTGAGGCTGATGCTATTATGGTAACTTCCCTGATTATTACTTTCTGTGTGTTTTAGGAAGGTTTAATCTTCACATGGATGAAAGACACCATAATTTGAGATTCAGTACTGAAGGTTTTCATAGAAAGTAAATAATGGGTCCTATTTCTTCATTCCTTTCACAGTTGTTATACTCGTCTATTGAAAATGAAACACGAAGAAAATATGCAACCCACAAGTAACATTTTCACTGTTTCTCAAAAAAATGTGTTTCTGACCAAGAACACTGTTAAATTAAACAAGTAAATAGAGGCTCCCTAGAGACTGTGTAACCACTGCTGACAGTGAAGAATATGCTTAAATATCAGAACCTCTTCGTTTTACCAGTGTGCACTAAACTACACCACAGGCTTACAGATCTTTGTAGAGTGACAATAGGCACTGGCCAACATATTTCCAAAGCATGAGCTAATTAACAAATTTCAAAGTCCCGTACAAACAAGATATGTTGCCTATAAGAATTGCTGAAAAGGGTTAAATTACAGCCTAATTCTCCACACTAAACTTTAACTAGCTATGAATACTTTTCCAGTGCCAAATGCTGAAAATATGTTCATGATTGTTCATTACTATTTACTGGCAACATGTTCAGGGTAGTACATCTAACATTTCAACTAATACTATTTTATATATTCCACCATCACTTCCTAAAGTAGAGTCATTCTTAATTAATACACGTAAGATAGTTTACTGCCAAGAACCAAACAAACCTGAATAATTTTACTATCATAGCTCTTATCCTTCCTTGTTGCTGTTCTCCTCCCACACTCTCTGCTTTAGCCAAAAAGTAGATCCAGAGGTTAGCTACATATACAAAACCTACACAATGCTGAGGTTAAATAAATAATGTCCTGGTGCTTTGACTTGTGTAATATCCAACGCTGCTCATGGCTCTCATGCTCAGCATTGTTTACCGTTTAGACACAAATCCTGTTTGTCTTCTACAACAGTCCCACTGGAGCTTGAGTGGGAAAAAAACGGAAGAGAAATGTTCACCTTAGCAACAAATCGCATTTGTGCTCACTTCAGGCTGGGAAAGGGTCTCAGTTTTTCGCTAAACATCTCAATCTAATCTTTCCCATGGAAACAAATTTTGCTCTTATGACCTATTAAAACCAAGCAGAATAAAAAATATTGACCTAAACAATTCAAGTAAACCTCTGCAATAAAGTTCACAATTTCTATTGCAAGAATGTTTTAATAATGCCAAGGAAAGGGCTCCTCATTCAGACAGCCTAGAATGCAATCTTACATATAGCAGTAGACTGGCTCATAGACAATGGTTGATCACTACAGCCTTGGGGTTTTTTTTTTGTTTTGTTCATTTGTTTCTTTTAAGCCAAACTACCTCTTATGGTACAATTATTAATGAAAAGATGGCAGACTTGAATCTCAAAGTATCATGCATCACCGTAAAACTTTAAACACATACCCTCGACTGCTGCCCAAAAATAATTCCCATTAATTAATTCATTTATAGTAAAAGCCAAAGAAAGCTTCAGCAAAATATTATTCATTGCTGGACAAAAAATCATTTATAAAAATGAGTCTTGAACATAAACCCAATTTTTTATTCTGAAAAATTCTTCTGCAAAGTTCATCACCATTTTGAGGAAGTAAAGTTCCTTGACTTCTCATGAAATTAAATTTCTTACTTTGATATTATGTAACATGATATGAATGATTGTTATACCTTTGTGAAGAACAGTACCAATTTAAATACAGATAAGAGCATTGCTTGATGAAAGCCAGTTAATTAAACCACCTCAAACAACAAATGTTGATCAAGAAAAGGAAATGTTCCCAACAGATAATATACCTTCTGTAGGTGAATAATGGCAAGAAACAAGATTGATAAGGGAAAGGCAATCATAGTTCAAGTTCTAAAGAATATTTGTGCTAAGAAGATTAAAGACTTTAAATAAAAACTCCTGTTGTATGTTTTCATTGTTTGTTTTGAAGACTGATGCTTGGTGTGCCGAGGGAGTTTTCAAGTAAGAAAGGATATTTTAGAAAATAATTTAAACTGAAAACTAAAAATAGCTGTCAGGATGAAATTAAATCAATGCAGTCCCATAATGGTGGGGGCGCAGAAACAGAAGATGTATCTACTCTAATACAGAGAAAAGCCAGGACCCGTTCTCTAAACGTTCAGTACACAACACCTTTCATCCGTGCAGAACAGCTCTGCCTCTTCCAAGCCCTCTGCTGGGTCCAGCCTCTGGCCAGCCAGACCCTGCCGGGGAACCGCCGGGCTGAGCTGGGAGAGAGCAAAATCACTGCAGGGAAAGAGCCAGCAATGAAAGGGGATGGAAAGCTTCACTCAACTGCCAGCATCAAGGTCGGATCTCGGTATTCTACTAACACAGCACCACGATCTCTGAAAACTACAGGCATTTTAAAATTAATTTCTGTAGCATGGTTAAAGATAGGCAGTCCAGTTTAATTTTAAAATGGACTTCTGCATTACTTTATTTTGATTTACAGAGGTAAATTGTTTAAAAAGAAATACCTTCTAATCTAGAATATTAACTTTTCAGTCTGACAAAAAAAATACCCACCCACCTTCATTCTCTGTATATCAACACTTTTAATGAAAATTCTACAGCTTTGACTTGTCTAATTAGTAATGACAGTGCTGTACTCACTGAGAAAACAGAATCCAGCTACTCTCAGCACAAGATCTATTCTCAATAAATGACTCAGACCAGTACTAAAAGCCTAGCTTTGCCATAAAAAATATACAGGGAAGCAAAAAATGAGTTCCAAATTTGTTCCAAAGTTCCAAATGAGTTCCAAAATGTGTTCCAAATTTGAGCAATCTTTTTACCTACAATGACCTAACTTGACACAGATAGAAAACATACTCTCAGTGTCCAAAATCCTGAAAAATGTACTGCAATGAAGAAAAAAAGTTCATGAGATTTTACATATAGGAAACAGTCACAGACATAACTTTTCTTTACCTTGATAGAATATATTTAAGATATAACAAAGGATCCCCAAACTTGATCACTTCTTAATGCATTCCTATCACCCAAAACGTAAAGGTGCTACATTTGCTTAGCTAAACTGTCCTGTGTAGGTCCATATTAATCTAATACTATTTTGGAAAGGATCCATTTCTGACTTGTAATACAAAATGGGTGAAAGCAGAACCTGGACCTCGGTATTTATATTTTAAAGACTACATCAGTGTTCTCATTTGCTTATATTTCTATGCAATTGAATAACTAGCTTCAAGTGTATCATGTTTTTTGTCATCATAAATATTGATAATTTGTTTCCCTCAATAAAATATTTTTTTCTCTCTGAGTGTTTGAATTCCTTAGCATGCTAGGTTACATTAGAATGGGATGTGTCCTTTGCAAATACAGCCCCACAGCCCATGGGATTAGTCCCACTGCTTTGATGCACAGGATTGATTCTAGGTTAACCAGTCACTCCAGAAAAAGAAACGCTGCAAAGGGAAACACATTTGAACACTGTGTTGCTATCAGATTTATGTCATTGAATTATCAGGACATAGCATGATAATTTTAAAACCAATCATCGGTATCAAATTGATACAAGCAACATTCGCAGTTCTGGCATGTACCACCAAATAAAATGTATTTAGCATTGTAAACTTGCTTTGCTCCCAATAAAGAATTTGCATTTATTAAAAAAAAATGCTTTCACTCTTTTTGTATTACAATGGGACAGGAAAGATTTATAAAGGATACAGGCATTTATCCTCAATAAAAGGACTGGCCTTTATTTAAAATTATCTCCTATCCCGGGGATTTTATCAACAGCAGCACAAAAGTCTGTTAATTTCAATTTCTGTTCTGAATGAAAATTTACCTGATTCCTTTTTTGTCAGAGTAGCAAGGACTGATGAAAATTTGTTCAGATTTTCAGATATTAATGCTATCACAGGTCCCCTAAATTCCTCTGAGAGATGCCTTGTTAACAGAACAGAATTTCCTGGTTGAATCATGCTTTAGTCCAGGCAGCATGTGCTGCTCCAGAGAGTTACTCAACTGAACTTCCAAGTTCTTCTGTCTCTCTTTAATGAAGCAGGTGATTCAACTTAAAATCAGTCCCTTGCTAAAGAATCTTGCCATGTTCTCTAGGATGGTTTCTTTGGGAAACAACAGGGCTGCACAGACATTTACTGCCTGTCCTGCTTCTGCCCTTGCACAGCACTGTCAGCAGATAAAGGAGACCAAAAGAGGACAAAGTGGCCACCAAACGATCACCTGAATAGCACCAGGACTGCCTCTGACAGCTGCTCCCCGAGCCACAAAAGAACAGAAAAATAAAAGGAAGCAGAACTCATCACTTTAATCCTTGACTATAGTGTAACTTCAGTAATTATGCAGTTTCGTAATCTCAAACTAATTCCTAAGGGATCACCATAGCTGACAATAATTAGCATCTCTTTGACATTCTCAGCAGAGAGTCTCCTAAATGAATGCATATGGAAATGAACGTGTCTCACTGATGCAGGCAACTCCTGCAAAGTAGGATTAAGTCATTCTTGACAGGCAATTTAGGAAACACCACTTCCACCTATGCTAAAGTTATCCTGTATATACACATTCCGGCCACAAATCAGGCATTTTTCATAAGAAATGGATCCATTTAGATCATTTGGAGATCCAAAATTAAACATTGATATTTACAGTTCACCCATATGCTTCAGTGAAAGTAACAGGAATATGTCACTATTTTAATTTTAGGAAAACAGTAAGAACCATTCTCCATTCCCTTTGTTCTGTTCTACTTTATATTTCATTCTTTGTATAAATTTGGGTTTACTGCACCGTAATCCCCTGGGGCCTAAAGGCAGTTGGGACTGCAGTTCTATAAATTCTCTGTCAGTTAGTTATTAACGTTTATTTTTATAAAGAATAACTCCACGGGAAGTGTTTATGAAGACACATTTTAAAACAACTCCAGCAAAAAGTTTAGATCCAGCTATACAAAATTTATAAATTGTATCTAGTTCAGTAAGGAAGTTTACATTTCCCCCTCTGAGACTGTATTATCACTGACAAAGCATCCTAAGTCTTAACATGTAGACTTTTCTATTTGCAAAGCCTGTTCTTCTCCTGATGTCACCCTTTTTCAAAAGCTTTTAAAATTCTTTTCTTTAATTAAAAAAAAAAAAAGCTAATTTCAAACCTGCAAGGAAACTTGTCAAATTACAATAAAAATCTGGTTGACATACAGTTTCCTTCTCAATGCTTATTTATTGGAGGCAACTCAGGTGCTCATCTGTTATCAGTTCATATGTCTTGAAACTATATGGCAAAAAAAATCAGGGTAAATTTGACAAGCAAATAATAAGTTTGGTCAGAAAGCATGAAAGTCTCTTTTCATATATCAAAATATCAGACGAGAAAAAAAAGAATGCATTTTTACAACTATCTCCAGAGATTCTGAAAGAGCTCATTAATTTTAATCATCAAAACCATGATCTCTAATAGCAATACCTCTCTTAAAATTACTTTGATATGGGATATTTCAATGAACCATACGTACTTCATCAGATGAGATATTAACATTCAATAATCCATAATAATGTGCGTTGCTAAAAATACTTCAGTAATGCCATAATTCTAAGAAAGTCACCGGTTATAAACATTGTCAAAGGTTGTGATTTATTAGTAACCCAGTGTTGAAAACCCTTGCAATACACCGTTGTATACAATATATTTGTAGTGTTTCCAACCTCTAAAAATTAGTACCTGCCTTACAATACAAGCAGAAAGCGTAATCATGTGCTCAAATCTTCTGATTTGAGGTAGAGGTTCCGTTATGAAGTGGTGAAAGCTCAGAGATTGCAGTTTTGATATCTGAAACCTACGGACAGGTTGCTTTCCCTGCTTTATTTTTGATGGGTGCCTGACAGAAGCAGCGGTGATGCTGGTGACTCGGATGCTGTGGGGGTTTTTGACCAGCCAAAGGCTGTGTGGTGATGAGTTAGGCTGCTCAGCAACAGCATGCTCCAGCTTTTCAGTGACCCACTGAAAGTCCAGATTTATTACATGCAGTTTCAGAAATCCTTTTCCATCTCTGACCCTCGAATCTTTAAGAAACTCTGTATTCGTGTGCCCGACGAGGCTCATTTTTGTGTACCACAGTTGGATGTGCCGTCGTCTAGCACAGCAGCACACCCCCGTCCAGGCAAGAGCATTTAAAAAGTCGTTGTCTGAAAAGGTTTAGATGAGCTCACTGTCCCGGGTGTGACTGTTTGCTGGAGTCATTCTCTGGACTCCCTTGATGCCCTATTTGGATCATCTGTACCACCCAGGGTGGAGGTAGGAGGCTTCTGAACAGCATCCCCAAGAGACATTAAACAGCATGCAGGTCAAGTAAACAAAACAACAAAACAGACGGATGGAAGAATGAAAAACATCAAGCTAAGAAAAGATTTGGAAAAAATTTCTGGGCTGTGATCTTTTGATTCAACGTGAGGTAGTGGAGCCCAAAGTCATTTCTCACCAGGCATGTAAAACATATACCTCATGCCTTGAATTCCAACTGGCATCATTTTTTCTCTAGTAAATTTTTCTGGTGTCTACAGCAAATGCTGCTAAGCCCACCCAGTTGATCCAGGCCCTGGCACTGACAGTGGTGGGCTTCCAAGCATCATCTCTAAGGCTACCCCACATGCCAGACAACACTTATTATTATGCCTAACCCCTGGCTGCGTGGGTGTGGAGGAGCCTGACATTTGAAAGTCAGCCCTAAAGGAGAGTATGGAGAATGGTAATTATATTACCTACCAATCTCATATCAGTAAGAGATTATTTTGTTAACCTTTATGTGATACGGTCACCCATAATGCTCTTTAGGATGTGAAGATAAAGCAGCATAGCTATTTATGAGCACTTTGAAACAGGGCTTCTGCATGAATACTAACAGTAAGTCTCAAACCCCTCAGGCAGGCACTTGTAAGAAGTATAGCTAACTTCTTCACTCAAAATCAGTATCTCTTGGATGGTGAAATATACAACAATGACTGAAAAGATCTGTCAACAATAAAGCCCTTTGAATTTTTTTATTTATTTTTTTATTTCTTTGGATAAAGTGCTGGGCTGCCCTTGTGCTTGAATAGTCTTCAGATTATCTAGTCTGTCTCCTGGAAACGTACATAAAAGCCAGCCGGTTTAGAGGGTCATCATCTTGACACACATATTTTATTCACTCGGAACCCTGCAGGGATCATGAGCCCAGAGAGATGTGCCTCTGTGTACCCAAGGTGGTCTTAAAAAACAAGTGTGAGCTGCACGCGGGCCACATTCCATCCATTGCCCTGAAGTTGTACCACACTATGAAAGAGCTTTGAAATAGCTGGAGATTAGACCCTTCTGCCACAAGAATGATTTCTTTCTCCATTAAACAGTTTTTTTTGAGAAAATCAATACAACTATGGGAAGCCACAGGCTGCAATAACTCTGGGAAATGTATGTTTTCATAATGATGGCATTTTATGGTGGATAAATTACTAACCTATACCCATAACTTTATTGTGTGGTGTCTTTCAAGCTGCCTTAGGATTTTTTTTTCAATTATATTATAAATTCCATTTTTGGGGGTATAGATATTGCTACTTTAGGTTGAGCGAATCTGAAATAAAAATCTATTTAAACAGAAATTTTGCCTGCTTGTATTTCACTATATAGTAGTAAAGAAGAACAATAATGTTTAAAAAAACAGTACATTCAGATGAGAACATATTTTGCTACTGATATTATTTATATAGCAACATAAATAGGTGGTCCTATCTGTTTTCTTTGAGAGACTAGACAGATTTCAAACCTTGAAATCACTTACTTTAAAAGACACAAGCACTATGTTCCTTCGTTAAGATAGGTAATTTTAACATGGGAACACAAAATGGCTACATTAAAACTGTCCTTACATATGAACATACATAATTAATGATTGGATAGAGCCTAATCATTCAAAATTTCATTTTCAAAAGAAAAAGTTGAGAAAGCATTAAATGAGTAAAAAAGAATTTTTTTCCTGCAGTTTATACATTGGTTCTACATCACTAACAATAGCATTGGAAGCAGTGAAGGGTGGCTGCTTACTCAGAAAGTTACTAACATGCTTTTTACCTCTAGTTCCCTAATTTTAATTCTGTCTGTGCTCGTGGGAACTAAAAGTCACCATTATTAGTGGCTGTTTTGCAGTTAGTGTGAAATGATTGAATTTCATTATGCTCCTAGGGAATATTTATTACTTGCTGTTATTCAAGTAAGACTTGGGCACCTAAGCATGGACAAAAACTTCTGGAATCTGTAAGCAGAAGTTAAGTCACTTTTTCCCAAACCCACAATCTTCTGGCATCCCATACTACAAATAATTTTCTAAGGACCAAAGTTATTCAAGACACAGGGTCTTGCACCACATTTGGGGGACACGGGACCTGTTCCTGATCCTACCACTGAGCTTGATGAACACCCATGCTTTGGTTCCTTGTGTGCAGACCATGAGTAATGTCTGCTTGACTTCATAAAACACCTTAACACTGAGGAATGAAAAGGATCACACAAGCCAGGTCCAAAGCATAGAGGCACCTCTGTAAATGTTAAAAGCAGCGAAGAGGTATTATTATTATTCCTGTAGACACCAATTACGTGCATGTGAGGATGGAGAGGGCAGGGCAGCTGGTCCTCTGTGGAGGAAACGGTGAGTCTTTGGGTGGGTAGGCATGAGAAACGGGACAGTTTTGTCAAGCAAGGCTCAGTCACAAATAAGCCTGGGATATAACAGCCCAGTGAGCCACTTCAACGGCCAATATGATTCTTCAGCATCTGAAAGATTATGAAGTGTTATTATAATCTTCTAGCCAATGCTCATAGAAAACACGTGAAAGAAAAAGCCTAATAATACAATCAAACAGTACTACTGACTGGATGAAAGGTCATGCCAATATTGTAAACTGTGTAATTAAGAAAAGAAATTTAGAAAGTCATGGATCAAAACTGTGGCTTTTTGTTTTTATTTTTATTTAAAGTAAACCTTTTAAAAAGTAAACCACTGCCCAAAGCATTCCACGACTTAAATGCTGAAGTGAAAAGCTGGGAAGTTAGATGTGACTCCTGGAGATTCCTCCAGCTTCCTCTGGCTTTCAGTGATGATTACTGAAAATTCTGGGTGAAGCCCATAAGATTTAGTACTGCCTTCTTTCCCACCTATTCCCCTTTCCTCTTTCTGCATTTCACAAAATTCAAGACAAACGGAGTGTATTGTGGTGACTGGTAAAAGGGGATTATTACCCAGAAAGTGACTATACAACGTCCTTGACAGAATTATAAAAAAGTCTGAACCTCTTCCTCCTGAAAGATTGTTTCCTGAGAAGCTCGCAGCCTTTCCAAACAATCTTACCACACAGAGGGATTTTTAGCATATTTATATATGGTGCTTTTTCAATGTATATATGCTTTTTCAAAATGTAATATGCTTTAGATCTTATACTTCTATTGTATATATTTTAATCTGTATAACCAGCTGATACACTTCCACACTGGCATGCATGTTCTTATGTTTGCTGTGAAATAAGCAAGTTGACCTGCGATCTCAAATGTCATTCACTATGAACAAAGTTCTGTTTACCCCATTAAGCTTTCTGGACCCATTTATTTCTATTGAAATTAATATAAAACCCCCATTAATAAAAGACATACCATGAATATTATCCACAAATTGCTGTTAGCTACCTGCTTCTTTCATACAGTGTTTCTAAAAGGCTTTTCATGCTGTGAATTTAAAGACAGCATTTAAGATGTCATTATGGCTTGTCTTTATATACAGCTACCATTAAGGTCTTTATAATGGATTCAGAAATGATGAACATAGAAGGTGCATGTGTCTCAGTCAGACGTGACATTAACGTTTTTCTGGCAGATGCACTGGCACAATTTCAATCAACATCACAGGATAATTTTGCCGTGGAAAATGCTACAGGTAATTTTGGTTACTCTAAGAGGTTCTGAGAATATATTTAAGGAAATTTAAAGACCTCAGTAAGTACTTTGAGAGCGGCAACACATTAATATTTATTATAACATTTACTGAGCAATGAACATGAAATCTGATCATGTACAAGACATTAATACACAACGAACAAAAAATTATCAATTGGCATGTCTGAGTCAGAATCAAGAGGCTGGTTTAATCTATGACAACTTCTATTTAGATGCTTTAAAACACAGTCCGTAAGACACATACACAGCACAACTTTAACTTTTATTCATCATTTATTATTTACTGTGAATGGATCATAAAAATTATGATAGGACCGAAGACCTGTGTTTATACTCTAACCTGGGCTGTTTTTCCTCATCGTGTCTCTGGACATCTGCTGGGCTCTCTCTCCTGATCTGGCTGGGCTGTGCATGTATGCAAAGGTCACCACTAACACACCACAGCTGAAGATGTAGTTAGAAAGGAGCTGAACTTCAGAACTTTTAACCTACATCATGAAAGCACCTACGAAACACGTTGTTATTGACAAGCTGAAAGATATCCAGGGAAATTTTAGAGGGCAACGGTGAAAATGAATGGCAAAAGACTATGGCAAACAGCCTGGGTACAAGTTAATCAGACAATAGAGATGCACAGGCAGGATGCAAGATGAAGTAATCGTGTGGTGTGATGGTAAGAGTCACAGGCCGACTCATTATACAGAACTGGCTCTGTTCCCCTGGGACCCACTAACTCTGGGATAGTCTTTCCATATGGTAAAACCTCCACTCCTTGCTAAGAAAAAACAGGATCACGCCCTGAGCTGTGCTAATGTTCCATGTATCCTTCCCCAGCCAATGTCCCGAGTCACCAGGGCCAGGAAGCACCACACAAATCCTTTATCATAAATGGGAACGACAGGGTTTTTTGATTACCTAAATCGCCAAACACACTTGATAACACAAAACAACATGTGTTCAAGCCCAGGAAACATCCCAGTTTCTTCAGATAAAAAATCTTACTACTAAGCCTTTCTGATATTCAGACTAGCCTTCCGCAGCATGCAGCACCCTGAGAAATTACTTAAGGGCAGAATACAGCTTGGACTGTCAAAGCTTCATGCAGTTCCTCTCCCTCTCAACATGCAGTGATTCCAAAAAATATTAAAAAAGAGATATCTATATATAGGGATAATTTTTGGCTGCTTATCATTTTATGCAAGCTCAAAATGTCAATATGGAAAAAGAAAATACTTTGCTGTCTGTAATATATTTTCTAATTTCATTACACTAGGAAATTCCCATGCAACTTTACCACAAAAAATTAATTTAAATTATTAAGGACTTGTGCAGATTTAAACACTTCCTGACATTCCTCCAAAACAACAGACACTGTAATGGTAAGGTGGTTTCATTACAAGTAATGCAGTCCCCCTGTAAATAAAGCAAGCTTAGAGAAAATAGGATTTACATACATAGGGTGTACACACACTCCTTTCCCCACCATAACACAGCTCAAGCCTAAGCTACAGACACTGGGTTTATCAGAAGAGCATTCCAGAAGATCAATGAAGGATAGGGGCCAAAACCCCCCTCCTTTGCACAAGGAAAAAGCACAAATATGTTTGCATATCATTCCATGTAAGAGCGAAGAAATGCACGCAGATTAATTGTCATCTATTCTAGTCTACCTGCAAGAAAAAGTAACTTTAATAGTCTGTGAAATAAAAGAGTTGGGCAAAAGGCAGCATGGCATCATTGATCTTATGAGCGAACTGCAAAGGCATCCAAAAATGAATTCAGTAAATGGCAGTGACAGATTAAAAACTTTTGCTTAACTAATGGTTCCAAAAACTGCTCCCACACTTTTAAAGACATAGGAATAAATGACACATACAGTCCTTGAAGTTAAGAAAAAAAAAATCACTATGCTAGAACCAGCAGACAATTTAGCAAACTGGTTTAGACAGAGTTTTTCTTTTGGCACCTTGCTGCAGGGAGAATACGAAGGGATGATCACTGTGATATAAACCACGTACTAAATTCTAGTGATGAAATACTATAAAAATATGATGTCTTCAAAGAAAGAATGTTAGTGGGTTATTTCCAGCAAAGCTTGCTCAAGATATTAGAAAGCATGTATGATTTTATAATGACCTCTTCTGAAAAACCAAGAGAAAAAAAAGAGTTTCAGGCTACAAAGACTTGCAGAATTAAGTTCACTAACAGTAAAATCAGAACAAGGTCACTAGGTGAAGTGGCTGATGTGTGGGATGGCAGAACGCCATAACAAGGTTCTATAAGCAGAAAATACTGTATCATTTGATTTTTGACTCTTTCCAAGACAGAAAGAAATGGACAACAGAGAATCTTGCTATCGTATTTTCTCACATTACAGGCTACATCTTACAGGTACTCCAGATATCCTAAATATTACTAGATTTGACAGCTGGATCCTTAGAAATAATAATGCTGGTATTATTTTATGCTAGAACTTTTGCCTTTACCTAATTATGTTTCTAACCATCATAATACTTGTCTAAAAAGATGTCTGAGAACATGTAATTTTCTTTTATTGGAATAGATTAATCTTTACTATACTGGTATAGCTGACTTAAAAAAAAATAAAATCACAGAGTTCCAGATCAGACATTAGAAAAAAAAAAAAATCTTTTCTTTCCTTGTCTGCTCAAATGTAATCAGGGAAGTCTTCACAGTACTGCCCTCAGTCCCACGGCCACTGGTACGGACTGTTATTTTGGCAGCATGCCTCCCAGGAAGACCAGCTCTGATTAGACTACGCGTGGAGGAGAATACTATGCAGAAGAATAAAAATGTCAGAATAAAGTTCAAAAGCAGAGAAAGATACATCTAATCTTTGCCCATGTATACCCTGTGGTGCACAACGCCCTCTTTGTTGATCAACAAAAAACACAGTAAAACATCCAGGACTGGGCACAAAATGCTAATGTGAGTAACGGCTGTTAAGATGACTAACACTTTTATTACATATTCAGAATTGAACATTTTGGCCAGAAACAGAGCCAGAATAAACCAGAGTAGCCTCTCTGGAAATTAACGGAACTATAATGAATTACACCAATTGAGAATTCAGAGTATTATTCTGGGATAGCTTGCTGGTGAAATATACAAAACAAAGCAAAAGACTAATTGCATGCTGTGCATGAACACAGTAATTTTAAATTGTATTTCCTGAAAAGGCAACTAAATAATATCATTACCTGAGAAACATCTGGAATCCTTCTTGACCATTTTTTCTCTAGCAAAAGCTGTACATAGCAATTTTATACTTTTTTCTTTTTTTTTTTTTATTATACAAAAAGGCTTACAGTTGATTCCTCTTTTCTTTCCCCACAAGCACTGAATTAGCACGGAAAAAAGCATCACCATGACTATTCTGGAAAACACCCAGATTTAACTCATTGACACACCATACCTACCCCAGAATATGAAATTCCATTTGATACAATAAGTCTTTCCCAACCTTGGAAAAGTCAAATGGAGTTGTGTGGCCAGACCAGTTTGAGAAGGACATTGCTGGATGCTGCAGTGGGCTCCCAGCTCATGCAGCCAGCTGGTCCCTGGGTTGCTGGTAGCCTGCGTGGCTGTGTACCAGGGCAGCTATTTCAGAGCCTCTTGTTTTGGTGGTATAAAAAGGGAAATGATTTACCTTCATGATTTAGCCTCAGTAGTCTTTAGTAGCCTGCGTGGCTGTGTACCAGGGCAGCTATTTCAGAGCCTCTTGTTTTGGTGGTATAAAAAGGGAAATGCTATGTACCTTCATGATTTAGCCTCAGTAGTCTTTACTACAAAAATACCTGTTATTTTCTCTGAAACTGTTTTTACTAATAACAAGAACTGCGTTGATTTTGTTACCCAAGAAAATAAAGCCACCCCCTCTTTACCAGAAACTGCCTTCAGAATGTTTCCTACCATAAATCACCGCTTCAAAGTGCTGCTTGCTCCCGGACAGGGTTTTAAAGTTCCTCAGCTCCATGTGCAACAAGGGGATGATTTATTCCGAGATGCGGCTCCAAATTAAAGTGTCAGTGTATTTTTTGAATGGCAGCAGCAGCCACGGATCCAGCCTGAGTAACTGGGAGACATGGGCAGTTCAACCCTGAGACACCAGACTGCTGGGAGGAAGGATTTGGTTTTTGTTTGTAGTTTCCTACCCCAGACACAGGATACAGATATACAGCACAGGTCAGGGTTAATACACTGCCTCCGAAGAGAAGGGTCCAGGCCGATTGAATCAGGGGCTACTGTTAACAAATGTGATTTCACTTCTCTCTTCTACTACAGTACTTTAGCAAGCCACGGTAAAGAGAAGTGGGAAATAGCTTATGCTCACCAAAAAGCAGTGCCACTTCTTCCTGTCTGACATCCCATTTTGTCAAAAAAAAAAAAAAAAAAAAAAAGAAAATGCAATTTTAAATGTCCTTTACTCCTACTACTCCTTGCTGAGGAAAAACGGAGAGGCACAGAGTGAAAGAGGGATGGCTCCTTCCTTCAAGGTCGTAAAAGAGATGCAAAATCCCCAATCTGTACCACAGACAGGACCTGTGGGTTCCCCCCTTGCCCTGCTAAGGCACATCTCCCCAGATGGTGTGCCCAATTCCCAGCTTGCCAGCCCAACAGACACTTGCTGGCAGACAGTCTGCTGCCCAGGGGGAATTTACCAGTGAGTTATTTTAAGGCAGCTTTGCATTGTTTGTGCAGAGAAAATTCTCCTCAACAATTCTACTAGGGCTGTAGCTTTAGAAAACTATTTAAAGTAATATATTTTAGCCATAAAATATAAACATCCCCTGAAAGTGCCTGCTTATCTGGATGCTCAGTACAGCTCTTCAGTGTCTATGCCACTTCAAACAACAGAGGAACATTCACAGGGATGGCCTTTTTCTGCACATAAAAGTGACTTCAGTCTCCCGAACAGCAGCCAAACCTCACATGCAAGGCATACAGTGAGAGATGATACACTATCTATGACGGGATGACTGTATTCCTTCTACCCTTAGTTATCCTGTCTTGGGGGATAAGCAGGGAAGCAATAAATCAGCTCCTCTCCTTAGCTCTCCAGAGCTTAATGACTCCTCAAAGGTCCAGCATGAGGTGGACAAATCTCTCCTTCTCTCAGGATGCAGGGGGAATGATGTTTTTTTCCCAAAGTAACCTACGATTTTCCGACTATTATTTTTCTACATTATCAGAATTTAATTATGCTACAAAGCTAATCAGGAAGTTCTCAGACATTTAAACAGCTTTTGATGTTCACATGCCTAGAAAGAAGGTTTTTTCCACTATGCAGTTCCTGAACTAAGTGTTGTAACAGAATAAAGAATAAACCATCAGTAAGGAGTTCAATAGCCTGGAAAGTAATATAATTCACTCACACAAGCGCACAAACGAAAGGGCAATCACAGTTTTGACCTTGCTGATGCTTTGTGAAAATGACTGATATCAATGTCATGGTCCAAATATCTTAAGGATAGCTTGAAAGCACTCATAGCACTTAAAAATTCTCCAGTGAGAATCTTCTTAATCCCTGCTCTGTTTCACAGGCTGACACCATAGGGCTCATGACAGAGATCTGATTTTACTCTTGGTGTGATAAAGTCAATGTCATCAGGCTGCAATAATTGGGGTCAGCTGCTCAGTGTACTGGGTAGCTGTGCAACACCTTTCCTTTTTTTTTTCTCAAAAAAATCAGTTTAGATGCAGGCAGGTGGGCAATTGAAGATCACAGTTTCATCATTTACAACCCACATCCATCTCTGACCACAGGGAAAAGACAGATAGATTCATGTCATAAGTGCCAAAAACCTTTATCAAGCCCTTGGTGTCCAGAAGCACTTTTTACATCTCCCCAAAAAGTTATAAGCCTCAGCTGTTTCTTGGAAACATGAACTAGAAAGTCTGGAAAGAAAACAGCTCTGTTTCCCCACTTTGATTAAACAATGATAAAACATACTCATATGAGAAGCTTCTTCTGCAAAAAGCTAAAGGCACGATAGGAGCTTATCCCTCCAGGGCACCCAGAGAGGTTGTATATTTAATTTGCCTCTGTATCTTGATGGTAACTTGTGCTTGTTTAGTGATTTGATAATTAGGCACATCATGTGAAAATGAGTGACAGCACAGAGTAGTAACTGAAAATTAAATCTAAAGGTCCAACTGCATTTTACATCTATCCAAAAATTCCCAAGTTTCTCATCTTCTCTATAACTCAATGTCAGAAGTAGAGATGCCCTGTCACCAAGTGTCAGTTCAGCTTTCCACACAGGCTCAAAGTCCTAGCTATCAGTCCTATATACAAGCAACTGTAGCTGTATTAGTCCAAAGTGATTGTATTTCAACAGCCATAATTACCAAATAGCTAAGCAGACATTTTCCTAACTTACCAGCACCCTTCCCCCGCCATTAAATCAACAGCCCAAGGCATTCAATCAGATCAGCAGCACTGTCACTTCTGTTCCTGTGCCATTTTCTCAAAAATTGACCTTTCACACTTTTTCCTCCCTCCTCCTCTATTTATCACAAAATCTTTTGACTTTCTTGCATGGAAGATAATCTTCAATGCTGTTCCTCCTCTGCTTGTGAGGGATGTGTTTTATTTTCTTTGACCCCCATGGCTGTGTACTTGCACTGCTTTGCAGTAAGCCGACTGGCCACTTCAGTAATATTCCCGAAAATCCACCACTTAGTTCTTATGTGCTCCTCTAACACACACAAGACAAGAGTTACAACCAATATAAGCCAGTAATAAATCACCACACAGATACGTGAGGCTCTAATAATTCAACCAGGGTCCTTAGTCAATGTTTAAGTTGGGTGCTGTATCCCCATGATAACTCACAACAGTACAAACCTCTCTTAAGCAACAGGGATAAGCTATGCCAGTGAGAATTTTCTTTTTTAAAACCAAGGTCGGTGACAATATTTGAGCTGACCTTTTTGCTGAACAGAACGGAAGTCAGACCAGATATAATTCACAAGCAGCTTCAGCTCTGGAGGACAAGCATCAACATGTTTTTAATCTCCTGCATAAAGGACCGTTTCTGGGCGAGCAGCCGCACAAACAAGCAGCAGTGTTTCATGGGGAGGTTTATTAAGCACACCTTGCTACAAGGGTTTAAAACCACTGAGCACGGGGAACTGTGACTCAGACTTGCTGTTGTCAAGTGGGGAAATCGGGGAACTGAGTCTTCAGGCAGTCTCAGTTAAAGCAAACTGTGAGCCAGGGACAGACCTTCGCCAAGGAACAAGTAATTAATTGAATGCTCTTAATGCTAACCCGAACCAAGGAGCAGTGTTTGAACAAGCTGCAGATGAGGATTCATCTCTGGATATAGACGAAAGCCAATGCCAAGCAATTAATATAAGTGATGTTGCACAGCAAATGGAGAGGCAGGTGATTTTTATCAAATGACAGCCCTTCTTGCTAAGCTTTGTTTAGCGCCACCTCTGAACAGAAAATGAACCACTATACGCTGTGTCAGAATTACATGCCAAGAAAAGGAGTCAGGTGAAAACCATAGACATTGCAGACCTGCACACAATTCCATTTTGCACATTTTGAGGGTTTTTTTTTTAAAAAAAAACAAATTGGTAGTAAATAATTTTCTTGGCCAAGTATCCTGTTCACACTGTACATCCTTTGTTTTTCTTTCCCATATCAACACAGTGTTTCTGGAAATCCCAAGAAAAATCACTGCTAAATTTTCACATTTAGAAAACAGGAGTCATCGGAAGCCAAGAACAAAGTATCTTAATTAACAAAGGACATCCAGTGGTTCACAAAATGCAACTGCCTTAGAAAAACAGTATTTATGTGAGATTTTTCCAAAGTTGCCTGTGGGGGTCTCCCCTTTGAATGCTCCTTCTTACTGTGCACAATCTTGCAGTTAGATTCTCTGTCATATTTATTCTACTTATGCTATTTCAAATACGAAGGCATACATTTCCCTAGCTGCTTCATCTACCCTTCCCTTAGCATACACTGATCCACGATGCCAGTGTCTCACTTCTCAGAGACATGTCCCAAATCTTATCCCTTCTGCTGTGAGACATATTCCTTCCATGTCTCCTGGACCACGGGGCAACTTCAGGGAAGTGACTTAGTATTTTTGTAGTGTGCTTTCTCCCTTTGCCTCTTAAACAAAAAAGAAAGAGCAATGAAGCTTTCACCGTCATCAAAATTCTGAAAGTCTTGTTTGAATTTAAAGACAGCATATAAAATACTTTGATGCTTTCTGCAGGAGTGATGAGCTACTAGTGAGCCATTTAGTTAATGATACTGTTCCTAAAACTTACCAAGTTTTATGCGTAACTAAAAAAGTTAATATTTGTTGAGGTGTAATGAAGTAAATTATCAAGTAGGGAGTAGTAGGCAACAACTTTATTTAACATTTAAATTTTTCCACAATTTCTTTTAAATTACTTAAAATTCTTCAGCAACTAAGGTGTATTCACACAACATAGAGATGGTGGAACAAAATTAAAATAACCTTAAGCAACAGAGAGAGCCAGAAAGCCAACATCACCCTTATGCAAGCACTCCTGGAGGTTACAAGCAGGTTAACCACTCTATTTCACATAGTATTTCTCAACTCCTACTCCAAAGCCTTCCGACTGCCTGCCTCATATGTTTCCCAGGAAAGGTCTTAAGGAAATTGCTGGCAATCAGATACTCATGACCTGACCCTTCTCTCCCAGGAACCCGAGTAATGAGTATCCTTGTGAGAATTCAACTCATGGCTATAGATTAAAGAGCTATTTTTTCCTGACTGAGACAGCAGCTCATGGTATGGCTGATCCCTAACAAGCACTGGTTTTGCCTTATTGAATTGGAGACATTTGCAGTTTGCAGGATAAGCAGATGGAAATCTAGGGAGAGCACTGTATAAGCAGAAACAACAGTTTAGCCAGGTAAACATACCTAGAAGATCCAAAGTCACATTAGTCAACAGCTATTGGAGCAGAGCTGAGATTTAGCATCTAAAGCACTGCTGGGAGGTGTTCTCTTATGAGTTTATTTCTCCATTTGAAACAAATAAGTTCCTTACAGAGACAAAAATTAATTTTCTGACATAAATGGGTTAACTAATAACAGGGACGTAAGCAAAAGAAGGTGCGTGGAGAGGTGGATGAGGAAAAGAAGTCAATGTGCTGGCAAGGATAAAAATTACAAAAAATGCTCTGATTTGCAAAAAGGTGGTGGCGGTGAATACAAGCCAGTATTCTACTGTAAAAAGCACATGTAACAGGGATTTGTGCAGTATCAGCAGTTTTCTCTAGTGATCTACAGAGCTCAGATTTGAGGAATAAAAGTTACACCAACATAAAAAGCTGGTCTGAAATGAAGCTCTATGTTATGTTTAGTCACTCCTTATTTTCCTGCATTCCACATTTTTCCACCTAGTTCCTCCTCCCCACTCAGGCCATACTGTCTTCTGAAGATGCCCAAAGCTGAACAGAACAGCTCTGCTCTGCAAAAGCTTGAGCATAAGAGATCTGAGACTTTTTGTCTTGCTTGAATTGGTTGCATGCAATAACTTTCCAAGCTACTGACTGATTAATTAATGAAATCATGGAAGTTACTTCAGTCATTCTTGAAACTTGAGATTGTTAGCTACAAGCACAGTTGTCAATGAGGTGCTTATTTGCTTTTGTGCTAAGAAAGTTTAATATTTTTTCTAAATAAAACATAAACTCTCCTCTCAATTTAAACAAGGAAATGCCCTGGAAGTAAAGTGGCAGGCATTTGACATTGGCATAGTAAACTGGTTTTCTGCCATGGACATCAACACTGCAAAATATTGTGTTGTAAAATACTCTGTTTTTCAAACAATTGTGGCAGTTATTTTGTTAAAAGAGGCTATTATGGAATAACTGGCAGTTTTTAATTTTTATTATATTCTTAACATATTCCAAAATATTGGTATGTATAAACATTTTGCACACAAACAGTATCTACACAAATGGCTACGTTGTCTATATTAATGCACATTCCTTAAGAAAAGACAGTTTAAAATGGGCATTTAATTTAATTTAATAATTTTAATTTATATTTAGATACTCAAATGGATGCACAAATTTCTGGAAGAATGGGTACTGAGCAGCAAACTGAGCATCCAAATTTTGTTTGTAGGAAAAGAGTAATAGTGTGTCTTTTTACACACTGGCAGAATTGATAATGAAATATAAATGAGCTATTAATGACATTTTTATCAGCTACAAGGGAAGAAAAAGGCTAGCAGCTCCACTACAGGGATACCTTCCTAGGGAAAGGGAATTGCTCCGTTTAAATTTGTGAACAATACAAAAGGCGGCCCAGTGATTTCAGAATGATGATTAGTCCCAGGTGATCAAGATCACACCTACTGTTTCACAGGAAAAAACTGTCACTAGGTAAAGACGTGAAGAAAGACTAATCCATCTCTCACCATGCTTTTACTTAAATCTACCCTTTTAAAAGAAAAATTAGATCTTTAGCTTCTACGACGGGGGAGTCATATTCAGGATGCACAGACTGGTACCATTGTTTTACCTAAACATAGAGCTTTCAGATAGAGATTTAATCTAACTGCAGGAAAAATCATCCTGTTTTGGAACGTGCATTGAAAAATACTAGAGTGGGAGTTTTGCACCTGTCTTCTTATGCAAAGCTATATACGTAAAGCTCTGAACTTCACGAATTCCCTTTTTGCTCTTTACAGGGGGTTAGCAATTATAATGTTATTTGTCATACCAGAGTCAAATAAATCAAACGTATAAACAACTATGTAAATAAACTGAGGCATTTGTAAGCATGAGAAAATACATTCTCTCTGTTTCAGACATGTTGGGTTCTAATCTCCACCCAACTAAAACCAGAAAAGATACACTTTACGATACTTTTCATTTGGCATTATATCTTTTGTTCCCTTTATACAGCAAGTCAAAAAAATAGTAAGATGCTGCTGACAGGTCCAGTTTTGAAAACGTCTCTCCTCCATCAGGTCACATGTGGGTGTCTTTCAGAGTGTGTAACTTAACGTTTGATCTCCTTGAACACAGGCTTTGTAACTGATAGCTTCCTGACGAGATCATTTGGCCTGTTCTACGTAAAGGAGCATAAATCAACAAGCTCAGGTTAATCTTTAAAAACAAGCAGAATATAGCGAGGCACACTATAAAAGATCGAGTAACAATTACAGACGTCATTTGCCTATTGTCTCTGATTCATTTTAAAGCCATTTTTCCCTCTTCTAAGTTTTACAAATGCTTAATATTCTTACATGCAGCTCATGTATGGCATGTATGTAGTGTTATGTAGACTAAGGAAAAGGGTCCTGGAGGAGAGCCTTTCATCCTAGAGATGAAAAGGATCTTCTCAGCTTTCCAGTACAATACTCAACAAAAAATACCCCACTTTCCAAGAAATCTGGCCTCATGCCAAATGATTTCTGTGGAATTTGTGTATCAATTACAGGTATCACTTAGGAGTTCTATTAATTAACACAACTTTTTTTCTAATACAATTTTATCACCTCACCCACAATATCTTTTAGATTGATTTCTGTGCTGTTTTAAGCATAAAAACTAAAGGACAAATAGGGAAGTGATTTTATGACAGCACCTATTACTTTGGGTGGACATAAATAACAAAAATACCCAGTAAAATAAGCAGCATAGAAGAGGAGAGAAGGAAGTAACTACAAAAACAAAAACCCCCAAACCAAACAAAAACCCAAACACAGAAAGTTAGTGGAGTATTACATTCATGACTTCTGGCTCATGGAGCAAAGGGATTTCCTTCTTCTTAATCACAGTTTTTTTAAAGGATTAAAGAAAAGAAAATCCTTTTCTATTCTTGTTTTATATAGTATGAAGATTTTGACATTTCTTTAGTTGTAAGCTATGTTTCCAACCAAGAATTCACTGGGTTTGAAGAAAAAAAAAAAGGCTACAGGAAGCAAACCCAAACAAGGAAACCAACTCTTAAATCTAGCAAAGACTGAGCAGAATCACAGTGTGAAGTTTAGTTGAGAAAATTTCAAGTTAAAACCAAGGATACATGCTTTGACCTGGAAAAGCAATAAATCAAGGAAACTAGCATAGGTTACAGTGCAATCTTCAGCAACACAGCTTTTAACCAAGATAGGCTGTTTGCTCAAATGAGACATCGTAATACAGTTGGGAAGTAATTAAGATAATTATTACAGAGAATGTTACACAGGTGGCCAGAGTAAATGCCCTTCCAGCATTTTGTCAGAGAGGGAGCAGCATTCAAAAATCAGTGTGGGTAAATAGCAGTGGAAACTTTTGATTACTTGAGTCACTATCAGACATGAGAGAACACACATGAAACATGAAGAAGGTATAACCTACAAAATATTCATCTTAAAGTGAGAAGAGCTGCTATAAAATGCACAACAGCCACAAGTTTCAAGTCACACCAGCAAATTTAGCTCAAATGTGCTGCTCACTGAACACAAGACTCTCTGATCTGCAAGAATCTGCAGTACCCAGGCTTTGTTGGTTGCCACTGATATGCAGCCTATTCAATAGCTGAAGATAAGAGCTTTTATCCTAATGTTCAGGATTATAGAAACTTGCTATCAGTACCCCTGCAGGAACCATTTTTCTCAAGAACCAATACTTCTCTTTGATGAAAGGATACTTCTCCAAGAACTGATACTGCTAAACCCAAGATCAACTCTTCTAAAGTACATCCATATTTGCAAGATGGAAGGGAATACAAATGCATTGTGTTATTTGCATGTGAATTGTTTCATTTGTTTTCCATATACCATCAAGCATACTTAAATATTTCTGATGCCCTTTCTTCCTCTCTGAATTACATGTCTCTATAAAACTACCCAGACAGCAAAAGCAAACACCTAGATTTCTAAACACACACAAGAAAACTATCATAATAAATGGTGTGAACTGAACACAGAATAAAAAAACTCCCATTGTATTAGACCTGATTATTATTTACACTAAAAGCAGCTAAACCGTAACACAATAAAGTAAAATATCCTTTAGCAAATAAAAAAGAAAAAAAAAGAAAACAAAGATGGAAAAAAGGGAAAAAGGAAGAAAAAGGAAAGGAAGAAAAAAAAAAAGGAAAAAAAA
>JAHREE010000152.1:2250430-2344935 GCA_033628505.1 Tringa tobata
GCAAAGATGTGTATAAGAGAGGGCAGAAGAAGAGTCTGGCTCTGTTTTATCTTTCCAAAATAATCCCCATGAAAAGTAAATCTCTGAGTGTACCTTTCGGTTAACCAATTTATGACGTGCACCTCAAAGAATTGTTCAGAGCAGGCATGTGGCATTCAGTTCATACTGAATCCGTGTGATAGAGCAGTTTCAACGGCAAGTTTGTGTAGTCAAAAATAAAGCACTGTTAAGACTGTATGTTGCATTCGGAAATTTCTATGGTCCATAATACACATATTGAAGCAGATTTTGGTATAAGAACAACAATTATTCCTACTTTTTTCAGTTCCAGCAGGCCCATTATGTTGGATACTAAACAAACACCGAGTCTGCGACTTAAAAGCACGAGAACAAACAAAAGTGTTAGAATGGGAATTACCTCAGGGAGGTTATTGATGACTGGCAGAAGTTTCCTATTTACCTGATAAGCAGTTGTTCTTTAACTATTTATTGAAGGAAGATGAAACAGAACAGGGCTGTTCGAGGCACCACTCCAGCACCACTAATGCTATAGTTTCACAACTGATGAATTACACTCTGAACCAACAGGTGTTGAAATAGGTCTTCTGCAGTTCACGAAGAAGAGAAAACAAAGAAAGGGTCCCCCTGAACTAGTGCTGTCTTGTAGATGGTCAAGTTACAGGATTTTGCGAAGGAAAGAAGTATCAGAATGTGCATGCTCAGTGCTAAAGTAGCTTGACTCGCAGAATTTATGTCCAGCTCTGCTCTAATTACAGCCTGTTGGGTACATGTCAAATTGGTGTGAAATATGAGCAAGAACAGAAGGAGGCTCTACATTTTCTTTATGTGTCCCACAGGAACATGTTGGTACTCCACATAAATACAATGAGGATTTGTTATCTCTGACTAATGGTGGTTAATACTTTCAGGCTCTCAAGCCATGGCAAAGTACAACACATTTTGAAAAGCAGTAGGGGTAACGCTAGAACTACAGCAAGATGGTTAAAAACATATAGATAGTTTGATTGCTTGGGGGAAAAACCCAAGGAAGGTATATTCATGGAAGAAGATAAAATTTTTAAAGGTACTGCTTTGTTAACAGATTTGATTTGGATTTATTTTTTTTTTAATGACTGGAACTTTATGTTGTTGCTCTTTGACTATTAAACTCAAATAAAAAATATGAAATAATTCCACCTCTGCTCAAAATGTCTGCTGCTGAACTGTATAAATTAGCTTTGTTTTTAAGAGGAGGCAAAAAACTCCCAGTATTCATACTTGCTTGGAGCTTGGAGCTTGCTTTCAAGCTTGGAAATTCCAGCTTGGACTGGAAATGATTCTAAAATGAGAGTCTTACAATTTAACTTAAATCTGATAAAGACAGTTAATTTGATGACTTAAGCAGAGTTTTAATTACACTTCAAAACATTTTAGAGCTCACAATGAAATAAAGTTCCTTCATATGCTATATTTAGTAATATGTGGATAACATACCAACAAACAGTTTTAATTTTATATTAGTAAATATCTTTGCACCTAGCTTGCAGTGTGGTCATTAGGTACTCTACTTTTTCGATCAATCACCAAATTTACTAATCTGCAACAGTCTTACCAAAACAGAAATCCAGTACCATTATATCATTGTTATTATATAACTGCAGTGAATAAATAATGACTTATTTAGAGGCAATCACATTCAACTACATCACTTCATATACTGAAGCACATAAGAAGGTGTACGCAGGGGTATAAGGGGTTTGATAATTTCCATAGAAACATTTTAAAGTAATATCTTATTAATCTCTCTTAGAGCAATACACATAACAGGAAGGGACATGCAGGACAGGGTGGTCCTGCTTTGGCAGGAGAGTTGGACTAGATGATCTCTATGGTCCCTTCCAACTCTAAAATTCAGTGAAATTCAGTGAACATATTGATATTTGTGCTGTAAATGCACTTTGACCATGGCACACAGCGGGAAAGCAGCTTGGAAACTGCAGATGTTTTACAGGTATAAAACCTTCAGGTTATGGGGGGAAAAAAAAGATCAATATCAAATTTCAGAAAAAAGGTATCTACATCTTTAAGGAAAAGGGAAAGGAGATTATTTCTTGGGATGAACCATTTCTAATTATAGTTTGAGAAAAAAATAAAATAATAATTTAAGCCTGAAGTCAATTAAAATGGCCAAGTTCTAAAACTCCTTAAAATAGGCTTTTAAAGAGAAGCCTTCACAGATGGAACTTTAACTGCACAGCACAGTCGGGTGCTGTTATAATAGGCATTTTTTTTAATAACTTTGATCAAAGCTTATTATTCAGCAGCATCGAGCCATCGGTGGTTTGGCCTACACAAGAGAACTAATTAAATTTAAAGGGCCATAGCCTCCTGAAGGCACAACGTATAATCCCCAAGGCAGGAACTTGAACGGAGGGTAAGAGAACGTTTGCATAGTAAAACAGTGGAAAATGGTGAGGTGCTTTCTCTTATTTATTTTGGGGATTGTAGCAAGTTTATTAGAATCAATTTTGAATCTGTCTTCATCATCAAACATGTAGAAAAGTATGAGCATTGAAAGTCTGTGTATTCACAAAATATGGACTATTTCCATACATGTAGCACGAAACAGAACATACAACTTCATTTATTCCAACAGGCCAGATCATGAGATCCTTCCTTACCCCAAGAAGCAGTAACTTTCACCAATTTCAATGTGAAATATGACTAAGGAATTCATGGGCAGGAGAAAAGAAAATAGAGAGAAAGCAAGCTGACTGTAAATTGGAGCCCAGTAGCCTTGTTTTGTCTACAGGCAGCCAGTTATAAGACCATTATAACTGAAAAAAACAATAATAAATTGTAAAATAATTTCTTCCACCTGCTATCCCTCGTATCTACTACAGAATTCAGTATATGACATCTTTCCCTGCAGTTTCTTCATATACCTGGGAAGAAGAATAACCTCTCTTCTTTGATCATCTTCCAAACACTATGAAGAGGGAAACTATTACCCTTCATCTACCTTTCAAGCTCCTGGGAAAGAAGCAGAAAGGTTGAATGTTTATCCAATCCCTACTCCTGTTTTAAAGCCTTCCTGACATATGGACCACTAAAGTATATTTCAGTTAATAAAAGGGTTTCATTTGTATGACAAAGACATGATTGCCAATCATGACATCAAATGATGTTTTCTTAGTCTGATAATCTTATTGTCAAATTAGGTCCCCTCAGAGAAAGGACTCAATTGCTAGAGAAATAATAACAGTAAAATTTAGCACTGGAGCAGAAGAAAGAGGAATTGGTAACAGCTGAGTTGTGTTCTGGACTGTTCTTAATCAGAATAAGAGTTTCTGCATTATAAAATGATGGAAACTTCTTGCATCTGTGTGGTGGCATCATGCTGAGTTACCAAGTCACTCTTGTGGGTTAAGAGAATTACAGATCGACAATTTCCAGACTTTTTTTTTTTTTATAAAAAAAGATCCTGTTGGCCACAAAACATTAAAAGAACTACAGTCTTATTCCAATCAACATCTCTCTGTAATCTTCCCAAGCCTGCTCGAGGTGCTTCTCATCTTTCTACTGTCACAGGACCTAGTGGTCCCACCCAAAAAAGATGACCCTAAAAATGCTAGACAGCAGTCAAGCTAAACAAAATACCAGATATTTGATTAAAGAGTTGAAGTGCAAGACTACATGCAATGCATGAGGGAGGAGTGAAACAATGAGACAGCACATCAGCAGTCTTAAGTGTGAGGAGCCTCCAAGGTCCCTGGAACTTTGCTGAAGTACCAGCACAGAAACCAACATCTTTATCTGGTTTTGGTGGCCCAGCTAGAATCTTACCAACCCTGCAGTAAAACAAATAACAAAATAGACCAAAAGCAACCTCCTCCTGCTCCCCCCAAAAATTAAAATCTTCCCATTCATGAAGAACTGCTTAATAGTAGAAGGATTTCCTTCCTGTCCTCCTTCCAGAGAGGAGACTTTCTTAAACAAGAGGTCACAGGCATTTACAAGGACTTGGCACATCATACATAGCTGCTGCTTCAAAATTTATTCAACTGCAGTGAAGGTGGGAGATATGTGCCTTTTTCATTCCCATATTCACAACCCTAACTAATATGTCAAATAAATTTCCCCCATGCTCATAGCATAATGGAAAAAGCTGTTGTATACAAAGACATACAGTATTATTTATAAAAGTTGTACTAGTTCTAAAAATTTTACTTCTTATATACATCAGTTGTTTTCCTGAGTGCTTTACAGTAAAATACCTACTAATTAAATTTTAATTTGTTCTTCTACAATATAATGCATTAACTACATCAGCATGTAGATTAGAGACAAAAACTACCGTGTTTCAGTTGATTTTGGCTTTAAGCTATGAAGTAGAAGGTGCTGTCAAAAAGCAAACCATAAATCATATCTACAAATGGTACTGTAAGTGCCAAACCCCTAAATTTTTAGGTAAAGTTTTAGGTTACAATGTAACTACTATTGTAGGGAAAAGGCCTCTACGCAAATTTTTTCTGAAGCTGAACAAACAAATGTAACCACCTGCTGTGGAGAGGCTGAAACCCTACCCAATAGCCTTGGGGAATACTGATGCTTGAGTAAATTCATTTCTGTAGAAGACACAAGAAATGGTTTGATTCTGTGATTCACCTGCTGTTATAGAGGAAAAGCTGTCATAGTAACAGCCACTTCAAATGCCCAACATAACATGGGTTGTATACTTCTTTTAAATTCATGCTTATATAAACAAAATCTTGTTTTTTCATTAAAGGCATGCCATCATGTTTTCAACGGTGGCCGTGATGGACAAAACCCATCACAACCCGCTCCAAAATGTTCTAGCAGTTCATTATCCTGTCAGGAATAATGTCCCACTTTTTGTTTTTGCTTAATGTTAATTTCAAGTTATTAAAGTTCATCAAACACCTAATATTTGCTTGATGGAAAGACCACCTACAATGACATCACTTTGCAATGTAGTTTCTTTTAGACAATGGAAACAATGACCATTCCACGGAAACGATGATCATTCAAGATCCTTATCAACATTTCATTAAAATCATCGGCTAATCTCTCCACCTTTATCTCAACGTTACTCTCCCCAACTTGCTAACATCTACATTTTTCTTCAAATCTAGATGTCCAAACTTGACATAGCACTGCACCAAGGAGCCAAATCATATCTCAACTCAAAATCACACAGTACTTTTTGCCATAACTTCGCAAATCTGTTTATTTTTGCATTCACTATCCTCTGATTTATTTTTTTTATTTTTATTTTTAAATTAAAATCTCTCTTCTTCAGAAAACAGTCTATACATTTTTCAATTTCCAAAGTAGCCTTACACTAGACCAGTGGCTCCCTACCAGGTGAGGCAGGTAGCACTGGGAAGTTCAAACTGATAAGAGGTCAGGCAGAGACCAACTGAACTAAGGTGTCTAAGCCCAAACTGGTTCCTGCAAGGCCAGGAAGGACCATGCCACCCTCCCAGAAAGGGTGCAATACAAAGTAGAGTGCAAATGTTGCCCAAGTGGCTCTTGGCTTTGCTGAGTCCACTTGGGGAAGATGGTGGCAATCCATGAAGGTTCCCTGCTCCATGCAGCAGGAGGAGCTAGATAAAGCAAACCTTGAGACATTGTTGGTTTTCTCAAGTGAAGAGTAGCTGTCAAAGGACTGGAAATCATGGCATTACACTGTTAGAATGTATATGTTTCATTTATAGTTGATGTATCACAAAATGCAAATTAATTTATATAAATTACCTTCAATTTCACACTCCACAGATACATGGGCTGATAACTTCCCATTATATTTTGAGCTAGACATATTACCTCCTTTGAGAATATATTTATCATGTGTTATGTTAATTTCCATGTTCTAATTTCTTGAATAAAATGTGGTACAGCATGATATGTTATAGAATTATGTCTTTTATTTCACTAATTTTACCTTCATCAGCCAGTTGGTAATCTCATCACAGAAGAACCTAGTTTTCAGCCTCCAGTTTCTGCACCTTTACAAAGACTGTAATCAATAATTCTTACTCTTTTTCTTAACATTTCTCTTCATTGAGCCTTGCTCCAATATTTGCATCAAATCAACACCAGACTGGTACACCCACAACTGAATGTGCTATTTCGTTTACTTTTTCTTTTTTTCTTTCTTTTTTCCAAAGCCCCTAGAATGCCCTCAAATGCCTCAAAAACTCTACAAGAAAAACAATTATTGGTGGTTAAGAAAAATCCTCAGCCATCTTTTTAAACTCTGTAGTTCAACATATCTTGCCTGGCTAATCTCAAAATGTCAAGATTTCACAGCGGCTGTTTCATGCCCCCCTCGTTGCTAGAACAGAACTCCGTTATGATGCAACTAAACCTAGCTTTCCCCTCTAAACACAAACCAAAAGCACTTACTGAACACAGCTGCTTTCTCAATTACCACTGAATTTTTTATCATTGCACTAATAGGCCAATAACAGCTGCATGTGTGTTCTCAACTGACTTGAAGACTGGTCATTGGCCGCCTACCTCCTGGCCTGAGATTCTCTGCCCTTCATACCGTGTGGCTCTCTTCAGCCATCTGCTGCAGTTCCTACTTGTCATTTATGACAACCAGCATCTGCTTCCCGCTTTTTAAATCCCGGACATGCACATATACAAATGCACACTTACTATGTGTATATGTGTACGTATACACACCTGCCTTCACTTTCCTTCAAAGCAGTTTTTAAATTATGATCTTCTCTCTTGATTGTGGCTCTCACCAATATCTACTAAAACATTCTCAAAGATCTTCTAATCCTCATTGACTCCTGCAACCCACACAATGACATTCCAAATCCAAAAGGAAAAGAAATGTAATATTGGATTAGAAGACAGGAAAACTAAGATAAACAGAAAAAATCCAAACATTATCTGTATTATCTTTTATGCCTTACAGTCCTCGATGCCTGACGTAGTTGTAAGTTTCATTATCAGCTCACGCCACTCACATCTTTTTCAGAGGGACACAGTCTCCCTCAGACCTCTTTTTGCATGTGAAAATCCTAGAACACACATAGATATTCAGCTTCTATCTGTTCTTTTCTATTGTTCATGGAAAGAGAAAGCTCTGTACACAGGAAGAGTATCAACTGACCTAAGTGATACTCATTGTGCAGGTTCAACAATGCCGGTCCCTTGAAAAACTTGAGGGTGTTACCCAAAGGATTAAGTTTATAGTCTTCATATTATTTGCAAATTTTGCAGTTGAAACAACTCTCTAAGTCATGATCAAAATCCTGTGTATTGTATCCCTCAAAGGCAACAGAAACTACGTTTTTATTTACAACTCAAATAAAAATACAGTTGCTATTTTTTCCTATAGCATTGATGAGCTCATGATTGCCTGAGTAGGTCTGAACTGACTGAAAGCAAAGACTTTTGAACTGAAGAGCATAGTACAATATGTAAAATATATAGTACAATATAAAATAATTTCTTTCCATGATTACAACATTCTCCATTTGTCTGAAGCTCTGCCTACTTTTTATCACATCAAAAAGTCCTCAGCAAACAGGCTCATACGAGTTACGAAGCTGAGCACCACTGGTATCAGGGTCTTGAACACTTGTGGTTCCCAGTACACACAGTAAACTGCTGTAACAAGTTGTTGTCTTGATTACCTTTACCTATGGTGGAAATAGAAAGCTCCAGTGACAGAATCCAGAGCAAACTTTGCAGGATAGTTTATATATATAATATGACTATATGCTAAATATTAACGCAGTTTTAAAGCTTTCAGAGTATTTGTCCTGTGTATTCCTACTAATATGCCAAAATATGCCAAAAACAGTTACGATTCACAGTGAATTATCTTGCATTGTAGAACAGGTAATTGTATACTCCATAGACTTTACAAGACTCTAGTCCTGGAAAAACAAGTAAAATTAAGTTTCATGAGGCCAAAAATTCACTAAAAAATTAAAATTAATTCTGCTATAAATACATTTTTATTCCATTTATGCACAGAGCTCTTTTTATAGCTGTTAAACCTCCTCTCTTTCCCCTTTTTAAACACTACTGAAACTGTCAGGAACTACATTTTACATTTTAACAATCATTGCATACACATCATGATTCCTAGAATTTAAAATGGAATTGTTGATGGTTCAGATACTGTTAAACTGTCATTAGTTTTCCAAAGTATGTAATTTGTCATTTTAGAAGAAATGACAGTACCTTCACGTGTACAACATTCTTTTAAACTTCCTCTCTCTAATTTCAAAACGCCAGTATTATACTCTGCTTCAAGAGAGATATTTTTAAGGCTTGCAGGTTGGCTTGTCACAGAGCAATGTGTCAAGTAGTATTTTGTCTTCGTTAAGGTTTGTTCACATAAAGTGATTGGCTTGTCCATGGTATTCTCCAAAGATAATACATTCTGTCTTACCTGATGGTAATGAGGCCCGTGTTAAATTTTCACTTTCCTCATCAGTGCTGCCATCATAGTCATTTTCTTTCCCTGTACCCATCTGACTGGAAGCTGCACTATCCCTAGGAAAAAAAAAAAAAAAAAAAAGGAAAAAACCCCACATCTTTGCCATCTATTATTCCTGCAAAGAATTTATAATTATTCAGCAATGCAAGCTGATATATACACATACATACTCAACATAGAGTCTCATGCTGAATAGCTTAGCATATTCAGATCCAAGGATAGTCAGTAAAAGGTAAGTTAAGATATAAAAAAGTAGGATTAAAAATAGCAAACAAATTAATGTTTGTTGTAGCATTATAATGATCAATCTTCTCTGAATATTTTTGAAATAAAAAACACACAAAAACATTTAGATTTAGGTATTCTTGTTTCCCAAAGCACAAAAGGAATCAAATAATTCATGGAGAATGCATAAGAAAGTACCACCTATGGAAATGGCAGAGACGTACTCTGACTGGAAAATCAACTGCAATCTAACAGAAAAAAGAAGAGGACAGATTAATTGAGGATTTAGTTTTTGGCTACAGCATTCCAGGCACTATGCTGCTATTTGCAGTGACACAGAATTGTTTTGGATAACCAAGCACTTAGCCAGGAAGAACTGTCACTCACTGTTAGAGCCAAAGAAATGGAAACTAAACTAAAATACGGATCAGGTATGATACCAAGTAACTCAGGAAAATTTGGAAATACCTTGTACATTTGGCATCTGCTGCAGATTCTTTAGCTTCATTCAACAACTTCTGTAAGTTTCTTATCTTTGCCTTCTTTTCATTCAGCACCAAAATAAACCGGTTATAGAGATCTGCCTCTAGTTCTTCTTTAGCTTCCACACATTTTTCCAACCTAAAATGTAAAATTAACTGTTACAATATTTCTTTTTAATATTCCATGTTTCCTGGAAGAAAACTCTGTAGCGAAGTCAGCCTTTCTATTACAGGAATCTCCATACCAAACCGTGCACGACTAGTCCAGTGTCCTGTGTTTGAAACAAGCCAAAACAAGCTTTTTTTCACACAGAAGTGAAATGAACTTTGCTACCAAAAGGGGAATGTTTCCAAGGGGAAAGCTTTCTCTTCATGCTTTTTTTTTTTGACAGGTTCTTGCACACATGCAGCTGAGACAACTAAAATTTAAACAGGCAAGTGTTCTTTAGTTTCAATACTGAATTCACCATAATGGGCATAACTTAGCAGGATACACATAATGAGATTACAAATACATATGATTAAGCTTGACAGGTACCAAATCAGGACCACACACTCTGACTTGCAATATATTTGAATAGGAAAAAAAAAAAAAAACACACCATAAAAAACTCCCAAGAAATAGGCAACTGCAATCCAACATGGGCTGAGATGACTACCAAATACTTTGGGCAACCATGACAGCTCCAGAACTCTTTCCTTGCCAGGATTCCCCAGGCAGACATGGGAGATACAGGCCTTTGACTATTTTCTAGCAAAAGCCTTGCTCGTCTTGTTCTGGTGAGCTGGCAAGGTACAGAAACCAGTTCCTGGCAAAGCTCAACAGGACATTGCAGCAATTCCTGAAGGCAACCGTAATCCCTCACAGGCTTTCAGACAAATAGAATGCTAATTGTATTTGCTAATACAACTCCATTTCGAATTACACAGGTAAAGAGCTGAGATCTTGGTACACTTGCAGCCACCATTAGGCAGATATTTTATTTTTCCCCTGGAACAATCACAATTACTTGGCAGAGGACTAAACACAATATATAAAAAATGTTTTAAAAGCTCTTAGTTAATATCTTCAGAGTAAAATATTCTTCAGATTTCTAAAGGTTTAACGTGCACCTGTAGGTAGGTGATTATCAATAAAACAAAGCACAATGGAAATATAAAATTAAGAATATGGATGTACACTGTCTCATAATCAAAGTAAAACTAGCATATAAGCAAATATGAGCACAATAAATGAAGTGACTTATAGCAAATGAGATCCTATATTTACTTCTTGTATTTCATAATTTTTTCGTGCTTGGGTCGAACCACAAACATTTTAATAGCTGTGTTCGTAACAAGCAAACAAACATTTTGATAATCTTATTGATCATGGTAACTACAGTATTATAGCAACCGGTCATAATTTATAAACGACATTCTTTTCACCAAACTGTACAAGGTGGTAAAAAAGTTTAGAAGGCTTCCTTTGTTATTAAACCCAAACATGTAACAGTTTTTAAAAATATTAATTTATAAGGTAGGAAATTTCAACAGACTTCCTATATAAATACTGATTATTTTGTTCATAGATCAAAACCATATATGATGTAAGAAGAACAACAATAGAAAATAATCTCATAAAGTATTAAGTCTACTGTGCAATGCTTTAGGGATATGCTTGATAGTTGATAAATAATTCATCTAATTTAAATGCAAATAGCAGAACATCATTACCATATAGATCGGTTCAATAATTCCTAAATGAAAGATCATATGTACTAATCAACTACCAGGAGACTTTCCACCTACAAATGGAAAGTTAACCATTTAGTGGGGAACAAAAGGACAATTCACAATGAACCATAAACGCTAATACAGGGTTCAGAAGTGCTTTGACCAGCTCATGGAAGGAGAAAGGTGAGGACAGGAATTGCTTTCCACTTATCAAGTAGAATTCAGGCATTAAAAAAAAAAAAAAAAAAACAACCACACATCTGTTGGGGAAAATTGCCATTTACATGCTTGAATTTATTTATCTCACATAAAACTGGAAATCAAGGAATTTTTTGTAAAATAAAGTAATCCCATCTGTATCAAATCCTACAAATCCTCCTTCAGTGAGGCCCTTGAATGCTGCAAAGACGTCCACTGATGAAAATCCACGTAACTGTACACTCTGAATGAAGTAAGGCTGAAACTGCCTGGATGTTAAGAAACACACTATAAGAACCTATTGCAAGACCAGCCAATTTCTTTACCCTCTGGAGCAAAATATTAGCATCTTGAAATATACATACTGACTATATGCATAGATTAGAATATTAACTTTTCCCTGTAGGCAAAATCAATTAGTAGTGTGCCATCAGTTAATCTTATGTGATTGTTTTCATTTATGTGAACACCTTTTTTTCATTTTTTTCCTGTTGTTTAAAGTAATCCATACATACACACATTCCCCAGACACAGATATGACATTAATGTGGCATAACATTCAATCGGTGTGAAACAGTATTACATTAATGCTACATTTGCAAGTTATGAGTTATATGCCATATGATGAGACTTAAAAATGGAATAGTAAAAAGCAACAGTCCTCTGCTCCTTGGGAACAGGGATGCATTAATTATGCAGAACGTGTGTGTGTGTGTGTGTGTGTGGTGGCTCTGGTTGTAACTCTGCACAGCCTTTAGGATTCACTCAGGCATGCATTACCTGAATTACGTGACCACTGAGCAAAGCTGGCTGGGTTTCATTCCAATACCTCATCGGTTACAAATACAAACCTTAATTGCAATTTGTCACATGCTTGTGCCTGTATGTGATTTGTCTCACCGAAATACCACCTCCCCAAGCCAAATAAAGAAGCTGCTCATCTCAAAGACAACCTTTTAGTAGAATGAAAATACAAGGAGGTTAACAGCTAGAGTGGTGCAAGCCTTATATGAAGGTGCTTTCCAATTTCTATATTCTTAGAAGTCTCTGTTCTGTAAGTGCGATGCTTTTAACGCGCCAGAAACACCCAAGTTGATAGCCATCACAACAAAAAGCTTGCACAGCCTACTGAAAGCAGCTAGTATTAGGAATGGTTACGAACAATAATTGAGAAAATAAGGTAACTGTCCAGTTCTTAAGTGCTGCCTAAATGTAGAGCAATCACACGTGCTTCACAGAGGTTACGTGAACTACATAATTTCATAGCATTTATACATTTTCCACATCCCAATACTAGAAAGAAAAAATTCAAAATCTCCACTATTTATCCTTGTTCTCAGTGCTCTAATATAATTACTGGTCTTACGGTACCCGCTGTATTACATTTCAGATTCACCCTTCCCCCAACATTGGCGATGGTATCGAATCTTGATGAGCTAATGCTGAAGAGTCCGTTTCAAGCACCAAAGAACCCAGCCTGCATTTTTATAAGCTGTTTGTGGTTTCAATACACTGTCACTATAGTTGACCACAACATGAATTAGGAGCTATTTTGATTTTGGCTTGTCTACACCAAATTTTTTTAACATGTACCACACCCAAATCAGAAATCTAACTTGTGTTCTATTGGCCAAGAAATTATTTTGCTACAGATTATTATTACTTTACATTTACCAACTTAATTATCTATATGAAATAAAAACAATAGTTGTTCTGCTCTGATATTTTAACTCATCATCCCTGAGGTGGGCACACCCCCACCCCCACATATCCCCAGGCACCCACTTGCAGCAGTTTCAGAATAATTCTTTTGAAAATTTCCATAGCCTCTCTATTTGGATCTTAGTGTCTTAGTAATTTTTATTTTATGTTTTTAGATCAAGTGCTGAAAAGTCTAACTAGTCAATAACCCTTATACCTGACGTCACCTACACATGGACCATTTCCTAAAAGCAGGGAAATGTTCAGCCAGGTAAAATCCAGCACTTAGGTCATCACAATAAGCAAGACAATGAAAATTAAGCGAGTTACAGCTTCAACCAGAAACACTCTCAAGACCTCAGATGCCTCACAGCTTAGACTAGAGTTCATCAGTCATTTAACGATTTGATGATGCAGGGCATTCTTCTTCGAAGGGATTTTTGGTCTGCTCCTGCCTTGCACCTTTCCCTGAACCTGAACCACAGAGGGAAGGGGCAGGAGCCATTCCCGTACCTGGAACGGGGCTGCCAGGTGAACTGTTCACAGCTGCATGGACTATCTCAAGTAATTGCTTATAGATTGCTTACTAGGCAGATGTAGCCTCCTGAAGGAAACTTGCTTGCCGTTTTAGGGACTGGGTGGAAAGCAGAACAAGTGTCCACCTCTGTAAGAGGTGTAAAGAGAGACCCTGGAGAGCTATGGGGCAAAGCTGCTTGGCCAAGCACTCAAAACCTTCACAATGGCCAATTAGAGCAGGGGAATGGAAAAGGGATTGATTGAATCATTCCATCCACTGCTCCACGCTTAACCTGAACAGCTCTCGGAAGTCTGCATGCTATCTTTTGATTCTAATGAGGTCCTGAAGAGAGGGATTTTAAGCAAGGGGAACTGAAACTCTGGAGCTGATGTGCCTTAGCTCCAGGTGAAGAGGGAGCCCAATTCTCCACACCATGTCCTCTACATTTGATGCTTTGCCACTCAACACCATGAGCGATTCAGACTATGAAGCTTGAAATCCTGTCTACTGAACAAAGGCAGGTAAAGCTTTTGTTCAGCTCCAGGAAACTGACAACACTGGAGCCAAAAGCAAAGCCAAAAGCATTTGGAGCCAAAAGAGCAATGAGAGAGAGTGGGGTAAACTAGGCTGTGGCAAAATGAATTTTAAAAAACCAAACCCTGAACCAAAAACCCCCTAACAGATAAAAAAACCAAAACTGCCTGGATGAAAATTACTTTTATTCTCCATTTAGTGGACATGGCCGAAGTCTGGTGACCATACAACTTTCAGTATTTATTTTGAAAAATCATGTTTCAGCTATTCAGAATATAAACATACTGAGTAAAAGTACCAGCTTTCGAAGCTTGCATACACTGCTTCCAAGAGCAAAGGCTGTCACAGGCAACCTTTTTTTTTTGGGTTACTCTTTTTAAAAGTGCCACACCACCATGGAAATTGATACAAGCACTAATGCCTATTACACATTAGCGTGTAATGCAGTACAGCATACTGGTTTTACAATACGCTATTGTTCAATAAACTGTTAAGCAGTAAAACACTACTTAGGAAGGCCATATGCTTGTCAGGGAGATTGTCAGGAGAAACTGTTAGTCATTTTAATGAGAGGGAAACAAAACTAACTCCTCCCAAAACTTAGCTCTCTTTTTCAAGGTAAATTAACGCCAATTAGCTACATTCTTTCATCAATCTTCCTAAATGTGGTTCTTTAGATAAAGCTATAGAAAAAAAGATAAAACTCTGACTTATACGTGCTAAGCCTTTTATTCTAACTGAAATAAGCAAAGATTACTTCACCACAGTGTGCAGTGGCAGGCAATTCAGATCATAAATGCAACGGCAACTAAAAAAAAAAAAAATCTCAAAAAATAATGGTGCTTTTTCCTATAACAGCACAGTCATTTTCCAATTCTGTCTGCTTTGACAAAGGAAACAGATTAAACAATGGCAACTTATTTTCCACCCAAAAATGCAAATAATTTAAACTGTTTGTCATACAGATTACAGAAAATAGTGGAAAGAAGGCTTCTGAAGAAAGTGGAGAGGATTCTACAGAGAAGAAGTCCTTTTTTCACTTCATAGAGGTAAAATCAGCTTTAATTGCACAGTTTGTAATACCAGTTGCATTTTTGATCTATGAAGATCTACAACTACACGGGCTGTAAGTAACTGGACTCAAAACACTTGTCAGCAGAAGAAACATTTACGTGCTTCTTTCTGCATATGACTTCAAAAGTGCTCACCGGTGAAGCCTGCACTGACAGTATAAGTATTTGTGAGTTTCTCAAGTACCACCCGTGAATCCACTTTTAAACCTACCGCTTCTCCACATCATTCCAGTTGCTGAAAAGCCTTTCATTTTCTTTCTGCAGATGCTCATTTTTTGCCTGCAGTCTTCCTAGGCAGTCCAGGCAATAACCAAGCAGCTCCTTAACCACCTCCGACGGACTCGAAACTTTCTGTAGCTTCAAAGATCCAAGTCTAAACTAGGACACAAGCAAAAACTGAGTTACTTCACCAGTTCTAGAAAGATCACAAAACCTTCATCCAAAAAACTTCAATGCATACTTAATAAGCATAAGAAATACCTTACAGTCCACTACTTCAAAGTGAGATTAAGAAATTAGTCACAAGAATAATTATGGAATACATGGAATAATCTGCATGCCAATTATTTATGCAGCTAATCCATCTTAATGGTCACCTGTCATTAACAGGCATAGGACATAAGCACTGATGTACCTTCTAATGGCCAGGAAAAGAGGTGCCATGCAGCATGTGTAACATGCTACAGCAACACCTACTCTTGTACAGATCGGAGGAGGGCAGTAATATAAATGTGCAACCACAGATTTTATACAAAAGGCATTTTTGATGCAATGCAGAACCAGATGAACAGAAAACCTATCAATATTGCTAATATGTTCTTGCCATCTGCCCAATGCAGCAGCTGAAGTAACTTGCTGCCCATTCTGGTACCCAAAGAGCAGTACAACCACACAAATATTACTGATAAAACAAATGAACATTAATTACCTTTGATTTAAAGTAGCACTACAAGTGCCTCTCTATAATGCTTGCACGCACCTGATGGAGGAAAACTCGTCTGTAAGTCTTTCCCTTCAGGGGTCATTCAGCAAATTCGTAACAACAACAATTAAATAGGCAGCTTCAATAATTCAATGAGATTAGAGGATAGGATCTATAATGAATAGTTGTATTCCTTCATCAATGGGGATGTTATACAGGATGTACTAGAGGTCTGAACAGATTTGTTCTGCCTGGTCTGGCAGAAACAATAGAAAACTGTAGTTTCTGTTATGCTAAAGGAGGAACAGTTCAGCCATACGCACAAAATCGTATCAGGTGAACTATAAACACACAAAGCTGGGTGAAGATAGAAAAAACGTTCAACCTGACAGTTGGAGGCAATTGAAGAAGAAAGATATTAAGGTTGCTTGGCCAGGGTCACATGCATTATCTTAAGAGAAGCAAATCAGAAGTGAAGGACCTGCCTTTGGGGCCCTGGAGTGGGTAGATGATGGGGAACCCAAAGCACCTTGAGGTGCACTTCCACAGCCGACAGAGCCCAGAGAAGTCATAGGGGGCTTTTCTGACACCTCTCTACATCTAGCAGCACCACCATCTGCCCAGCCTGACAGAAAACGAGTTGAGGGATCAGATCCAGAGAAAGGCAGAGTGGGTTGGATGACACAAGCCAGACTTTGGCCAGCTTAGACGACAGTAGAAGCAGATCTTTCAGGAAAGAGGCATCAAAATGACTTGGCTTTGACTGGAAATGCCTGCAGAAATGTTGAGTTGATGAGAGGTATGTGGAAGTAGGGGCCCTCTTTTGCATTTATTGCATAATTATTAAAAGGATTCACATAACTGTTGTGGCATCTCACTATGAATAGAACTGTTACTCATCTTTTTGACTTCAACACATGGCAGTAACATCTTAAAAAAAAAAAAACAAATATACGTGATACATGTGCTAGGAAAGAGTTCAGTCTGTTTTGTGGCACTTCACCTCTTAAAATTAGAAATGCCATTTCCTTCATTTTTCTCCTCCCTTTAGTTCATTTTACTTGGGAGGGCATGACAAATAATGAAATAAAAGTAATCCATAAAAAAAAAAAAGTAGCATTTTTAAACAGTTTTTAAAAAGTTTACTATTGCTATATATAAAGTTTTGCTAAAAAAGACCTTGTAAAAATTCCTCATAAAGATTTTAAATGCATTGTTTGAAACAAATAACAGTCCTTCAACATAGATAAGGTATTTTATCTGTGGAAGTTTCTGCAACAACAACAAACAATGCCATTACAAGCTTCTTCAGCAAGGTTAATTTGTCAGAAAATGTTGCAAACCCAAAGGTTTAATTTCAAATTAGCCATTGATCTTTCTTCCAAATTCACATGTACTGTCCCTAACATACTGTTTTTCTTTAGCTTACATACACCTGATGGCTAGAGATGTAAAGATGCATTTATTTTTGGAAATTAGATTACATTATCAGTAACCCACAGAGTGACGTGTATTCCCTGTATATCACACTTGCCGTTTGACAGCATTAACAAAGATGGACATTTGCGTAAAGGAAACTGTTTTTCATCACTTGCAAGCCACCACCATACTATACGGATAAAGAATTCATGCCACACTTTAATACTTGCTGCAGAGATACAGAAGCACAGTAGCACAGATAAATAGCCACACAGTCACCTACTTCTACTGTGGAGGAAATGGCAGGAAGAATGCATCTTTTTGTCTTACGCTTTTAATACAATCAGCTGAGATAAGGTATGGGCAAATGTGCTTAATCAGGACACAGGCACACTGACCAAATTACAGTTTACTTAGCACAAGAGCATAAAATATGAATACTACAAAAACAAGCTAAAGTGAATAGTTAAATCCAGTAGATTTCAGCTGAAAGCCTGGTTCCACTCACAATCAAAATCCTGCCAAACACACAGCAGACATTTCAAAAGCCACTGTAATTATAAACAAACACCAGTTCAGCCTCTTACTTAAAAATATTACATAAAACTATATCGCTAGTGCAACGTGGAGCTTTGAAACTGCAAAATACATCCTCAGCTTTCATGTAACACTGTCATGAAAGGATTTCTGAAAATCTGTAAGAAAAACCCCAATGTCCTTCTTTTTATAAAAGCTGATACAGCAGAAGAAATCAAACCAGGTTTTGGGACATGCTACCTTATTTGATGAATTCTCAAAAGGGAGAGAGGGAGAGTGGAGAAAGACATGCATGCCAGCCTGCCGAGCTGCTGCTAACGTGTGAGCCAGCCCAGAGGAGGTGACGGACAGATTTCCCACCATGCTACAGGCACACAATGAATTTTGTTGCCCATCTTTTTAGGTGCTCGTTTCACAGTTAACATGGTGACACTCTTTAATTCAGTCTTTAATTCAGTCTTTACACAAAGCAACTAACTATCACATACTTTTTACAGGAAACTTCACTGAACTGCTTTCCATGTCTTACATACTGTGATCTGTGGAGCGTTTCCAGCAGGCCCACAAAAGGTAAGCAAAGCAAGCCCATCACCAGGAGGCTTTAACTTATTAGGCAGGTATTCACATATCAACTGGGAAAAAAATAATTCATAAGGCTTCCACAAAACAAGTATTTTTCTGTATTCCTCCACCCTCCCCAGATCATCTAATCTTAACTTAATACAGTTGTAGGAGAGGATTATCAACTCGGTTACACTGCAGATATCTCCAGCACCTCAATGCAGAAAAACACGAGATGTTTAGATCCAGCCCTAATCAAGCCAAAAGTAACGTGATATTAGATATGCGGTTTTGCTTTGCCTCCTTCATACAGAACATTACACTGGGCTGTTTCTTCATCATTAAATTGTTCCAACAAGCTATTACACCGCCTATTTAACAAACAGAAATGTTAGCACTAACAATAGTAACACTGTTATCTGAGCAAATTACAGCTGATTGGCATTCCCTCTGTAAAGAGCCCAGTCCTGAGAGACTGATAAGCCATAAAGGCAGCCAGATCCGATTCATTTCCAAAGCATTAAGGCAAAGCATGAGCCATTCGTAAAACAATGTAAAGAAAATGATGTCTGGGGACAGTTTTGCTCTGGAGTCCTGCTAACATCCCAGATTGGAAAGCAAACTGGTGAAAGAGCAGATGCACAAAATAACACAATTTTAGATCTAAGTATTCTGAATTTGGGACAAATGAGTATTTTCCACCACTGATTAACAGAGAATTCTATTAAAATTGAATATTTTTTTTTTTGGGGGGGGGGGGGGAAACCACCACAAAAACGAAAGTATAAGTTTCTCAACATAATACTTTTTTCTTTCTTTGCATGCATCTAACACAAGAAAGAGTTCAGTTATTTGTCCTGCTGTTGCCAAAACTGCTGTGGTGAAATTGGAAACAATTCTAGGAAGATTCACCAGAAGTGGTTACAGATCAGAATACCATAACACCCAGTTAAAAAAGTTAACCCAGTCAACCCAGTTAAAGCTCAGCATTAACACTTCAATAAGCTAATTTTACATATAACATGTCTCCCATTTGGACCACACTTCCAAGGTGATCCTCCTTTTGTAAATCCCTGCACATTGCTGCTCCCTAGATCAATTTGTATTTCTTGCCTTTCTTCCAGTTGCTGTGGATCTCTAGCTTCATATCATCTGCAGACGTAATTAAAGTGCTTTCTACTTCTACTTCTTTCAGATCATTCAAGAAAACATTATGTAAAACAGCGAAGCACTAAACACTTCATTTATACCAAAAATAAGCAGATCTGTGAGAAGTCCCAATGGACAACAGACTGACTGTGAATGATATACTGCTCCCCTTTAATATCTGTTTTATTGTTTGTTGGTCGGTTTGTGGGGTTTTTTTTATTGTTTGGATTTTTTTTTAAGTACACATGAAGATGAATATAGAATCATTTAGAAAGCTGTCTTCTCTTAATCAGAAATCACACTCAGCACTTAAGCATTAGACCAGCATTTTAAGTTTAGAAATAAAAACAAAAATTAGAAGCTTATGACAAAACTGTCATTTTCCCATCACCTCTCACCCAGCCCACTATTTGTCTTCTACAGATGAAGAAAGAAATGATCTCAACCATAAGACAGAAAATATTTTGGAAGTAAACTGAAAAGCTTCTCAAGTAATATTTCTTCTAGTTACCGATGTTTACAGGAAGATGCTTCACTTAGGAGAAAAAAAGGTCATTAAAATGTGAGCCAACACATTTTTTTCATGGAAAATTCTAAAACTACATGCAAATTACTTTATTCTGTAGATATGGTGGATTTTGATTTTGCGTTAATATACGTATGTGATATGTTCTTTGCATTGCTACACTCCACTAGAATTGAGCTATCATATCTAAGGGAATAAGGATCAGAGGCTGTGCACTGAAAGGAGAAGCCGTTTACGCAGCAGTGCCGGAAAGCTCTTGCTTCTGAGGCAGAATCTAAAGCTAGATACTAACAGTGAGCTAACTTCCAGTAACAACAATTTTTCATTATGACATACTAATGTGTAAGACAAAAAACACTCATGCTGGAAACTCTCAATGGATCTGCATTGCTGGCCATGATTTCTCTCTGTATTACCTAAGTACCCTGACAATCCTTTCTAACAGTATTTGTTATCCACAATATATTTAAGGAATTCCATACATCTATAAGCTAGATAAAACTATTTATTTAAACAGCCAGATTTTGTTCTTTATTGTCCTGATAGGCTATATAGAGGTGCTTTCTCTCTTCTATTTATTATGGGTTAGAATTTGAGCATATAAAATATTTTACTTTTTCCGTCTCTATTTTGAAAATGATTTTACAAATAACTTTTACAGAGACTACACTCAGATACTTAGCTCTGATTTTTAAATGAAAATATTCCTAGTGTGTGAACTGACTGGTTGTGTTTTGATTGTACGAGTCAACCTACAGCCTGTAGCAGAACGATCTCTAACTCACCTCACCCATCTTCTACTTTCCCTACGTGTTTGGCCAAAGATCCTCACTCTCTGCTTCTAATCCTAGTATTTCAACCTGCATTAACAATCAGCTGGGTTAGCATAGTTAATAACTTCTACATCCTTGCAGACAGATGCTCCCTCCTGCAAGGTACTGTCTAAGCAAATGTCCTTTCACCAGGGAAATATTAATGAAGAATTTGAGGGGGGGAGAAAAATTCCCCAGCAGCCCACCAGCATGGAGCAGCTGTGCAGTCCCTCTCTGTCTTTACCAGGACCTGCAGTTTGTAGTAGCAGATGTGACCTCTGCGCTGAAGCAGGAAAGCCCTGCAGATCCATGTAACAACAGATCCCTTTGTCGTTGCCCTGTCCTGAGCATCTCTCAACGCCTTTCCCGTGCTAGAAGGCAGCTACGCTGGGAGGGGTATTTCTATGACAAACCTCAGTTTTACTAGAGCTTGGTCTTCCCATGGCACTTTTCTATTAGTGAACATGGGTCTTTGGGAACAAGGGAGGATGGAGGAGCAATCAGGGTGGTTTTTATTAATAAAGATCCCACAGTCTGAAACCATATGTTTTCAATACTCAAACAGCCATCTTAATAAATCTCAAGAACCAAACCAAAACAAATGCTTTATTCACTTACTTTTCAACACTTGCACAGCTTTATATCTAGAAAATTTTGCTAGGACAAGATATTGAAAGCTATTAGCTAAACTATCCTGAAGTCACCTACTGATGGCCCTGCCTATGACAGGTACTGAAAGCAAATTCTTCACCACAGAGTTAGAGATTAGCCATAACATATAGGACAACATTGAATGTTATATTAATTAAGAAGTAAGATGTCCTTTACGTGTTTGCATTACAACAGGCAATGTAAGATACAGCAGCTTTACTTTCTCAGCTGAGAGCTGGAACTCTTGCAAGACAGACAGGCTGTGATTTCCAGAATCAGCCTTGCTACTACCTATTTATTATCAGCTACCTCTTCTACTCCACATATGCACAGCCTCTGAACTAAGACAGAATCAATACTTTGACAGAAATAAATTTTCACTATGAAAATACCTATGAATTTAAAAGGGGAAAATGTTAATGAAAATTCATGTACAGGGTTAAAAAATATGACCTACAAATGAATGATGCTGACACTTAGTTGCCTATACAAAGAAAGTATTGTTACAAGCTTGAATCTGGAAAGCATTATACCATTTTTATTTCTTAAGTCAATCAGTGAGTGGTCTTGATTTTTTAAAGCTGTGCCACTATTATCTCCAGGGAAATCATTCAACAGTAACCATGACATCCCTGGGTGTGGTAATAAAACGAGTACACTAGACTTGCACAATACAGTGATGACAATGTGAAAGCAGAAGTTGCTTTTGTAACAGCAAACTCTAGGAAGCTAGAAAAATTACAAAGTTCCATGGAAGCCAAGAAATCTTGCCGGTTACATCAGCCAGTATAAAAATATGATCACCAGTTATAAAAATCAAGTTTAAGATAAAAATCCTGACTTTCTCCACTCTTTCCTTTCCCTCCTGAAATTTATGAGAAAAGTATTACTTCATCCTCAAAAAAAAAAAAAAAAAAGTATCTTCTTGACGAAGGCATTACATCTTCTATTCTAGAGCAAAACAGCTGACATATGTGATTGCTGTTTTTACTACACGCTGCAGAAACCTTCCATATAAATTGCCGGCACGTTAGCTCCACGTCAACTGATGAAATTCCATCTGGTTTTGCTATTTTGTATGGCCGGGGTTCCCAAATACTTTGGAGAGTGCTTCGCTGTTTCTGACACCCTCAAACCCACACATTCACGGCACTGTGGTCCCCTTCACCATTGCAGTGCAAGAAGGCTACATCTGTACAGCAAACTAAGCAGAAATTGGGAACCTGGCCAGCTACTAGAAAACACTAGTATTATATATGTCTAAGCATTAGAATGGCCACAGCGTGTCCTTGGCCTGTGCCAGTGATCACCTCACCAAGCACTCCACAGACACATCATGGGAGCTGGAGCATCCCAGGGACCGCTCCCAGGAGGCAGCTTGCCTGCAGCCACCCTCTTCTGGAGGCCGAGAGAGTTTAATAGCATTGGCATAGACTGTTCCCAACCAGCTGGCCTCTGTGCCTGGGAACATGCCCAGGAAATTTTAATTTACTAGTGCAGAAGCAACCACAGTAGTCCCTGGAATACTGCTCTAGCAGATTTGCAGCAGAAGCCACTGTATTTTACTAGATTAAGGACCAAGGCAAACTACAGAAGGAGCTTTCAGGTTTCTCTTTTGATGGAATATATGGATCCTGGGAAAGGAGGGAGATATAAGACTGAAGAAGGTTCTGCCACTTACAAGTTATTCCATCCATCCCTCATCAAGCTGTACACTGCAGCGTGGGCCTGACTGGAAGCAGGTTTCTATCCTAAAAGCTCTTCATAGAGTCCTTGATTGGGAGGGACCTATGGAGGTCTCCAAATTCAACCTCTGGTCCAAAGCAGGGCCAGCTCAGAGGTCAGACCAGGTTGCTCAGAGCTTTATCCAGTTGAGTCTTGGAAACCTCCAAGCTTTTTCCACTATATCCCATTGGAAACTAGTTTTGATTTACGTCTGCTGTCCCTCATCCTCCTAATGTGCACCAGGACAAATTGCCTGGGTCTGTCTTCCTTGGGGGTACTGGGTGGCCACACCAAAAGCCAACTCTTCTCCAGGATAAAGTAGCTCTGGCCCCACAGCATCTCCTCACAGGGCAAGTGCTCCAGCCCCTGACCACCTTGACAGCCCTCCATTGGAGTTATTCCAGCTGATCAATGCCCTCCTTGTGCTGGAAACCCAAAACTAAATGCTATATCAAAATGACTAATGCCAAATAAAGAGGAATAGCCTCCACACACTCTGCTAATTATGCTCCTGTTAATATGGCTCAGGACACTGTTGGCCTCCACTGCTGCCAGGGCTCAGGCTTAGCTCACTGCCCAACAGAACCCAGGGTCTTACCTTCAGAGCTGCTCCCAAGCCCCACTGTCCCCAGCTCAACTCCTTGCAGGGGCTCTCCTGGCCCTGAGCAGGGCTTTGGATTTGTCCCCTGACTTTCAGAGGGCTCCTGCCAGTCCCCCAAGTTCGGCATCTCTGGATGGCAGCCCTGCCCTTGAGGCAAACCACTGGTCACTCCAGTGTGGTGTTAACTGGAAACTCAATGGATGTGCACCCCATCACCACCTTCAAGTTACTTCTAAAGATATGAAACAGGACAGGTCCCAGGAGAGACCACTGCTGCTCTCCACTTGTTACCAGCCTGGTAACATACAACACACTAAACACTGTCCTCTAAGTCCCATCATCCTAACAGTTTTATATCCATCTCATTCTCCACCCATCCAAACCACAGCAGCCCAACCTGGACATAATATTGTTGGAGACAGTGCTGAAAGCCTTGCCACAGTCCAGACACACAGCATCCCCTGCTCTCCCGTCAGGCACAAACACAGTCATTTTATCACAGAAGGCATGGTAGAGGCAGACACAGGCTGCATGGTCTCCTTTGTGTGCACAGAAATATGCTCTGAGAGGAGTTGCTCCACAACTTTCCCAGAAATCCAAGTGAGCCTGACCAACCTGTAGTTTCTCTAAGCATCAATCCAGCAGTTTTGGAACACTGGTGGAAGGTTTGCCGCTTCCCAGTGGTTCAGAACCTCTCCCAGTCTCTGTGAGCTTTCAAATTTGATAGGGAGCAGTCTCACGAAGGCCAGTTCTCCAAGCATGCTCAGATGCAGCACCTCTGGTCCAATGGACTTGGATGCGTTGTTGTGGTGGACAGACAGTATCATGAAAAGCCAGCTCTGCTCACCAGTCTAAATTTCTTATTTTTACCTGGATATCCCTGAAATTCATGAAGGTCTTTGGAAGCACTGCATTTTGACTCTCCATATCAGATGATTCCAGCAAGAAGCTCTCAACATAAAATCCCACTGCTCTGTTCAGGGGAAAGAGGAGGAGGACTCCTTCGAAAACTTCAATATTGTACCATCATTTTCCTGAGACTGCACTAAGGCCATCTCTTTGCAATCAAAGGAGACAATGGCACATAAACCCTCTCATACAGGAATCAAAAGTTTTTAAAAGAGATTCTTAATCTCACCAGTCTAGCTGGAAACCCTTTTTCCCTAATGTGCCTCCTAAACACACACATGCCCAACTTGTATCCATTCGCTCCTGGAGAGACAGTTCTTTACCTTATAGCATTCCTCTCCCTCTCTAGTGTTCAGACTCAGTTATTTATAGATAATTATTTTTCTCTGTCAGTATTTATTCTGTTGAACTAAAGCTCAATGTTGTAGCTTTGGCCACATATGTTAGGTTCTCTATTCCTCACATCATATAAGCTTCTTCCCAATTTCAGTTTGCATTTCTTGACTGTGGATGACCAGAACTATACACATAATTCTGACTATGTGCCACGACTAAGCAAGCAGACCATGCAAATACACAGAAAACAGACATAGAACTTATGTGACATTCAAAGATTATCAATATTCAGTCTACTCACAAGTTTCATTCCTTTCTTTCACCTTTCCACATTTACCCCATAAGAATCATCAGGATATAGGGATTATCTATATTTCAGGAGTCCTGGTTCTGCAGATAGCTTTGGAATAAAAAATAGTAAATGAAAATAGTAAGCGCATCATCACATGGCTTTAATACCGCCTTTTAAAAAAAGTTGTGTGGGCACCAGTAAGACACCTACTGAGCAAGAAAGCAATTGATTTTTTTCATGAATGGCATTGTAACTATATGTCCTTCTTTAAAGCTTTTGGGAAACTTCTTTGTTTAATCTTTACACTCCTCAAAAACATCATGTTTCACTTATCTATACAATCAGCAACTTCTGGGAAGCTTAATCCCACCCATGCTGAAACGTCTTTAGCTACTGAATTTTGACAGCTGTGACATGGTCTGGTCAAGATCTATCCAGGCTATGACTCACTAGCCTAAAGTGCTCTGTAATCATTTTCCCAAACCTACTCTAAAAACTGTTGCTCATGAGAGTACTTCCTCCTCAAAAAAAATGCATAAATCCATGTATATCAATAAGAACCAAATCATATCTTTGTAAAAAAATGAGATACATTTCAAAAAGGAACAAATTGAATAAGCTACAGAAAGCTGCTACTGATTTTCCCCTCAATTTTCTTGGCCACTTTGCAACTGAATCTTATAAAATTAGAAATACACTGAATACTAAAATGCACTGTAGTGGCAATACTCAGCACCTGTAATATTAGATATTACTTCCAATTATTTCCCAATGTTCCTCTTCACTAAAAAAAATCTGAGCAACTGCAGTAAAAAGGCAAAAGGCAAAGCTCTGGAAAGATCAAGTACATTAGTTACTTATTAGAATAATAAATATAGAATGACAAAGTATCCATTATAGCTCCACAAATACTGATAACGGAGTCATGATTATGTAAAGAACAAACACTCTAGCAGTTTATTGAATTTGGGATGAAACTACTAGTTCACCATGCAAAAAGTGGCAGGTTTGCATTTTATGCATACATCCAAGCACTTTATCTTCTTTTATGCTTCCTTTTCACAGTTCCCTTCTATACTTCAGGCAATACTGTTCATTCAGCTCTCTGCTGGCAGTCTGCCTCTGAAGCGAGTTTACAAAGACAACTGAAGCAGGACATCCTTAAAAGATGGGTTTTTTCATCTTTTTTCTCATTAATTCAATGGCTCCAGGAATAATCAGATACTTTCCTACCTCATTGAGTAGCAAGCAGGTCTGTGAGCAATGGAACTACTGAAGCCTGGTTTCCTATGGTTATGACTCTTGAGCTGGATCCTCTAATGTCTAAGAAGGTGAGAAATCCAGTCAAAGCTTTTCCCTTATTTAGGGTATTCATAACGTCTCTTTCCCATGAGGATTTGCTAGTGTCTAATAATACAGTTGATCTCATTCCACAGTTTTTTCCAAAGCAGACATATGAATAGGGTCTCTCTTCTCCATCCAGCCACCTATTTCCATTAAACTAGTAGGAACCTGATATCTTTGAGACCTTTACTCCTGTCAAATCTGTTTGAAATTGGCCAGTAGTTTCAAAAGTTATTGGGGGAAGGGGGAGGAGGTAGGAGACTGGCAGGCAGCAGAGGCACACAGCATGATCACTTAAGCTTTGTTTCCTTAGGAAGCAGGGTAAAACACTTGCACATTTTATTATTTTAAAAACTGCCCTAAATGAATTAGGAAATGAGCTTTACCTGGAGATCCAAACTTGTTTTCTTGTTTTTCATGTAACTTACAGTGTGGCAATAACACAAGAGGCTCGGCAGATAACATCTGGATTCAGGTCTCAAGCTTTAAATATGTGAACAGTTCACAACTATGTTAATTTAGATTTCAGAGGAAAAGCCTAATAAGATAGTTTAAATCAGAATGCATTTCCTACAGGCTAAGAACAGAACATGGGCCATTACCATAAATCAACTGACATACAAACTTACCACATAGCAACTTAGTTGTGTTTGAGGCTTGAGTCTTCCAAAAGTATGAAAAGAGGCCTGCCAAGGACTTTTAATTTAATCTGCTGGCACTTTAGTCAAATGTTCTGCATTTATGTTCAGGTTTCCAACTCAAAGATTATTCCAGATCAAAGCTCATTTAAGGAAAATCTTTAAAGTAGGAGCGTGGAGCTATTTTTTTGAACAGTTAATCACAAGGTATATATAGCATGAAAAAGTAACACTGAAAAAACCCCCATGCAACCCTTTTGATAACCTCTAAAAAAGTTTTTACAAATGTCACGAAAGGTAGATCCAGATAAACGTGCTTTTAGCAAAAATCTCCAAAATAAAAGCAAGGTTTGCAGGAGTGCTTGTGATACTACTGTCAGCAAAAGTTCCAAGGTAACAAAATATGAATGATTAATACTTCCAAGATTAAAAAAAAAAAAAAAACCACAACATTATGTGCTAGCTCTGGCTTAATGGGAGTATTTTTAAACTACCTGTCAACTGACCGTATTCTTACATGTGAAACCTAGATTGCAACTTTCTTTAAAAACTTTAATAAAACATAACTGAAATGTCTGGAGTAATAATTGTCAGATATGAAGACAAGCTTGTCTTGGGAGCTACTTCCCTTCAAACACTGACCTTTAGGTTTGGGAAGTAATGGAAACTATAAAGTGCTTCTTGAATACACCCTTGGAACTAACATGCCAACATTTTGCAGTAATTTAAATCTGACTCCCCCTGAATATGCTGTACTCTGACAGCTAACAGCTCAATGATTGCACACGATTTTTTTTTTTTTTGCTTGGAAAGTAAATGTATAACCACGTGAATAAGCATGAGATAATGCCTAGACCAAGGCAAAATATAAAAGTGTTCCCAACTAAGTACTACAAACAATTTTCCAGTGTGAGTAATAACACAGGATTCGTTTAGAACAACCATTGACTGTTTTCAGGCTGGTTTTTCACCCTTTGTTTACAACATCCTTTCAGGATGTTGACAGCTGCTTGCTAAAACCTTTAAGATCCAAACACCCGACTACTTAATAAGAACTTAATTAAATGAAGTTATTTTATCCCATTCAAGAAAACAAGAGATTGAAAAATTTCCTCTGTAATAGTAAAATCACCTGAGTTACGTGGTGAACACCTGCATGCCACCCACAAAAATGGAAATAGTCAATGCATCACAAGATATACACAGTGAATATGACAAATCTCCAGTAAAGCCAAAATTCCAAGTGGTGTTAAGTACACAGAAAGACATGAACACTTCGATAAATTATCAAGATATGAATAGCATATTTCTTTGCATCCAAGAGTCTAAAAGAAACAAACAAAATAGCTAAACTCTCATTTTCATGTAGAAAGAAAGAAGTACCAGCTCAGATTCAGGAATGCAATGCAAGTCAAATAAATTTTACTGGGTTTATGTCCCTCTTCGTGCCATTTGATTTCATCAACAGAGACCTCCCCTCACTCTCTTTAAGAGTTAAATTACTCCATGCACACATACCGAGTGAGATCCTACACACAGGAGCTAATCGCTTCTAGCCCTCCTCAGTGAACACCTCTTCTGCCTTTGTGCAGGAACCTACATTATTGTAACTGTCTTAATGACACCTTTATTTTATGTAAGCATTAAAAATAAATTTGAAAAATCAAAGGAGTATTTAAAAAAATCCAGGAGTATTCGCCTGTATTTCCTTATAAAACATTATCAGAGATGCAGAAATTTCACAACCAAAATTTGTTATAGACTATACAGACCTAAAGTCTGCTAAACGATAGTAGAACATAAGATATTTTTGCAGTTAGCAAAGATTTTCACTTCGGGTGGAGGGTGCTGGTGCATTTTCCCCCCTTCTTTTGTCACAAGAATACTCCCTCCAACAACAGTAAAGTGTGTGTGACCACAGTGCCAGGTGGTAGTATCCCTACAAGGACCCATCAAGCAAACCCAACTCTCACGTGAAATTATAACACAAGAAAGACAGTTCAAACTCAAACGATTTATGGTTTCAGTAGCAGCAGCAGCACATCTTTAGTCCTAAACAGAGGGAACACGTACCATTCTTTGAGCCATTTTTCTCAAAATGCCTGCAGAAACTATTGCGTGACTCTATTTAGAACTGCAACTCCAAGCACAAAATTCCCAGCCTTCTACCCAAATTCCTTTGGACATACGCATCTAAACAGAGGGATGTAACAAAACAGCAGATACAGATGACTTGTGAAATTAAATTAATTCACCAAATGATTCTATGATTCTACAGCATTGCTACACCTCATTTCAGGATGCTAGTTTTCAACTCCTCTTACCACATATATATCGATTTGCTCTTGGGCTCTTTAAAGGAACAAATTAATAAACAGAAAAAATGACAGTTTATTTCTAAGAGGTTTCCCTATGGTCAGAACAAAAGGGAATTTGTATAATCTTGTTTATGTCTTGTTTTTGCTCTGGGCATGAAACTAAGGTTTCACTTCTCAAGTCTGGCACTATCCAGGCTCATTAAAATAGAGGAGGATATAAGAATAAGTTTCAATATTAAAAATACTGTGTTACACATTCTACCATGTAAGCGTAATTAAGATTTTTATTCCATAGGTAAAGGCCATTTCAGAACACTGACTGATCACAGGTCATTTCTAACTAATCAAATGTCATTTCATACACTGACTGGTTAAAGGTAATTACAAAGTTGATATGTCAGATCCAGTCATTGGCACTACAAACTCAACTCCAGCAAACAATTTTTCCATATGGATTACTACCATGATAAAGGGCATCAAAAGTTTTACCTTCAAGAAAATGATATTAAATTCTAATAAAGATTTAAGAAAAGCTTTTCTGAAACTCCAAATCCAGAAAAATATATTATATATATAATACACATGTGTAAAAATAAATATATATATTTTATATACATATATAAAAAACAGATTCAATGGATTTGAATTTGGTGGATTTGAATATCTATATATATGCACATAGTTGTAAAGACAAAAAAACCCCTTCTTTACAAACCACCTAATTCTTAAACTAGATGTAATTATAATAATGTCTTTTCATAAAGAAAGTTCTCACTGAGATCAAAAATTGGATTGGATTCAATTAGAAAATATTTTCCCTGAAATCTTATAAATTCTCATCTGCAAAAGAAACATGGTTGACAGATAAAAACATTAGACTAAAGTGGTTGCTAGCAACACAAACAAAACATTTACTTTTTTTCCCCTAATACTATTTTCAAAAGTTTCTGTTTCAAAGTATTTAGTGAATTAATGTTTTCTGAAGCCAGGACAATCCTGGAATAAGGATTTCTTTCACAAAGTTATAATTCTGTAGAGCACGACTGACTACTTCAAGGGATGGTGTTTTATGACACGCTAATACACAGCCTGGTGAAGCTACAGCTTTATAATTCACTAGGATCTGAACTCCTGAATCAGTCCTGCACAAGTTCTGCACACTACTTGCTTCAAAAAGTTGTTCCTGTTTTTCAGATGAGTCAGTGAAACAGGTTGCTTTATTATATTTGTAGCAAAAGGTACAGCGAATATATTTGGTACCTGGGCTGATCCATCGCCACTAGGATGGCTAAAAACCTTTAGAAACCGATGTCAGTAGAAAAAGCAATCAAGCCAATCACTAAGGTTTCAAGCAACACTGCTGCAAAACAACAGGGCAGACCACCTTCTCATCCCACCCTGCAGTTATGTGAGTTGTTAGATTCGTGCAGGGTTTTCTCTCCAAGGACTGCCCAGGGTACGTTGCAGCTGCTGGTCAGACCCCCAGCTCCAGTGAAGCACCACGAAGCCGCATCGCTTGGATCCACGGGTCACAGTCACATCAAATTATTTGCACAACAGAACAGACACAAAAATTTTCAGGGACTCCGGGAAAAGAGTGAAAGCTCCTTTCTATTACAGTGTAATTTGAAAGCACAAGGTCTATGCCTTCCAGCCCAGAGGCATGGACAGACTCCCTCTGAACAGTCCCAGCTAATTGCCAGACATTTCAGCAGCCAAAAACAGTACGTTCTGCTTATTGCAGAAATGGCTCAATGTGGGAAAGAACCAAAGAATTTCAGTTTACCTTTACTGCAACTTCAGTAGAGGAAAACAGCATTTCTCAAGTCTGTTATATTTCCATATTATATTTCCATTATTCTTACATGTCAGCAAAACAGTGCAAACGGAGAATCCGTTGATTTTCTGAAATCCCCAAGTCTGTAATAGCAATAGTAGAAGAACCAAAACTTTCTTGTGAAACAGAAATTGATCAGGTTTATTTGCGTTAGGTTTGGTTATGGGAAGATTGTTTGGGGTTTGGTTTGTTTTTGTTTTTTTTTTCGTTTTAAGCATTCACATTATCTTCTTGAAGAATAGCAAAATACTACCAGTGGAGTACCTTAAAGAAACTGCAATTGGGCGAGTGCTGTTCAACGCCATCAACAAAGAAAACAACAAAAAACAGTGCATACAGTGAGGTGGCAAACAAGGCAAAACTCAATATACATATTTATTTCAATGAGCAACGAACTGGAAAAAAACATACACAGCAGGAAATGCATGTAATAGCCAAAGATGGAGAGGGAATCTTTCCCTTAAAGCTCAAATTGTCTCTTAATATCACGTTAACCATCATCTATCAGCATTAAAAATGCAGGTAAAACAGGATCTATGGAAACAACATGTCTGTGAAGAACCACAGTACTGCTGATAACCAATTTTTCAAAGCAGGGTTCTTTTTTTGGTGACTTTGTGATCTGTGTATTGCCCAGAAAGCTGCGACAGAATAACTGACTCAAAGACCGCCCTACATAGCCAAGTGCCCAGGCTAGAGGCCTCCACACAGAGAGAGTGGTAAAAAGCTTAATTTTCTATTTTTTATTTAATTTTATATCAGTATTCCCCTGTCAAATGGACATTGCTCAGTGAGACAATGGAATGTCCTGAGTTAAACAGGATCCAATATGCTCATGTAGGTTCTTTTTTGACTAGGATAAAGCAAGTACTTAAATGGTCTGAACTCTCCTCGGGCAAGTAGTTATCTTCAAGCTGCCAAATATAACCTCACGGAGGTTTTCAGCAGTCTGGTTCATCTGCAAAGACTTGTTGGCCCCCAAATAAAACCTAACTCTATTCCTAGCTGAGGAAACAACTACGAAAAGATACACCACTACTTCTGAAACTATCGAATTGATCACTCAAATTGATTCCTATTAGAATAATAGGAATGGTTTTGTTAGGCATATACATTTAAGACCAATGAAACTGTTCCTTTAAGCAAATCCAGTCTTGTGCAAGCAAAGCACATGGATATACCTGAAAAAAATTCTGAAAAGAAGCCATATCACATTCTGGGACAGCTAGTTTAAACACATAAGACGATTACTTATTACATAAGTAAACAGTGGTTATTTACTCTGAGCTGTAAGCTCTAGGAAGTAATGCTTTCAAGCTCTACGTAGCTGAACTGGCATGACTAGTAGCCTGAAATAGCCCAGACTGTGAAGCAAATCGTGTAAAGTGCCTATACCAGCCCACACAAACACCAGTGAGAGATGAACCAGAGTAACAACACAGCAGACTGGAACGGTTTTTCACTGCCAAACCCCAAACTAGAGCTCATTAAGGGGGAAGAAAAGGAAGAGAAAAAAAAAAAAAAAAAAAGGAAAAAAACCCCCAAACAATCAAACAAAAACAAACAAAAAAAAAAGTGGTGGTGGGGATGTCAATATCCTGCTCCCGACTTACAAACTGAGCAATATTATTTCATGTTTTGCAAGACTAGTATCCTGCAGACAGTAGCCAACAGCGCTCAGACCAACCTCAGAGCTTGCTACGTCTTTTGGCAGCCCAAGATTTAAACAATTGTTAAAATAAATAAAAGTGAAGTAAGGATGCTCGACATTGGTAAATGATTTCTTGCCCCTTACTTTAAGCCAGCTGAAAGTGATGGTGATAATTAGAGCAAACGCTGCTTGATCAGAATATCAAGGAGCAAAAGATAGGCAGATAGGTAACTGCTATCCACAGTTCTGTTATAATATTAAATATACGTGAGAGAACACTGAGACTTGCAATGCTACATATTTATTCTTTCTACATTTATTTTCATCTAAAGTGTAATAATTTGAATATGCTGGAAATCAAAGTAAGAACGGTACCATGTTAACTGAACGTGGAAACAAAATTTCCAAGAAAGAAAAAACCTTGATAACCATGAAGAGTCTCTTTGTGATAAAATCTACCTGCAAAGCAGGCTTCAATAGCAAATGAAGGAAGCTTTATTGCTTAATATTTAAAAATAAATTGGAAATACTTAGTCTTCACAATGCACAAGTGTAACTTCAAAACCAAATGGAATTCTCCATATACCATCTGCCAATCCCAACTTCTGTAGAACCTAAACTAGGATTAGTCCAAAATACCAAATGCCTACATCAAGAACTACAAATTAATTACCCACAAAACAACTGCAAACAGAGAAAAGGTGTTAAAAAGGTTACCAAAACTGCACCAAAGTGCAAAATTAACATTGGCTCTCTGAGTTTTCATGCTCTTATAAGCAAGACTGTATCTACAGATCTGACCACTTACACTGGACGACTTCACAAAGGGCCAGAAGAAAGGACAACAATTGCAAGTTTGCTGCAGAGAGCAAATGAAGCTATTACCAGCATTTCTCTAGGGGACAGTGAAACAATTGCAAACTTGCAAAGATCCTAAATTGCTATAAGATTTAGAACATTTCTGAACTTTTTAAACTCATTATTTAAATATGAAATGTTATAATGCCATAACAGAAAATGGTCTTCTATTCATGGCAGCAGCACTGTCCATCTCAGGCATTTTTTAAGGTTCTGTCACCCCAGTGTGCACCTGCTTATATCTGTGTCTAATATCTAGATCCACATTCAACTTTAAATCCACAACAGGAGAATAACCACGATAAAGATAAATCTGAGCAGGATCTTAGAGTACCTGCTCTCTATCAAAACAGCATTTGTGTGTACAGAATTAAGTAGTTACAACACACTGTATCCACAATTTCTCTTTCTTAAACCTCAAAAGATCATAGTCATGAGCACCTGAGCTCACGCTGAACAAGACTCACACAGCCACTTCCAAGAAACAAGTCACACTAACAACTGAATACGGCCTCTGTAGTTGTCAAGATTACAGTCTACAATGAATGACTCTCTCTAAGACGGGAAATAAAGCTACTGTTTTCAGCTAAATGAAGTTTGAGGAATTAACATACGAATGTAAGTCTCACAGACTAATACTTTAGGGTAGTATTTTATGAAAACCATAGCATTGCACCAAAAATACTGCAATTACAAAAATGTTTTAAGGGACATTATTCTCTTTCCCCTACATTATGAGGCAGCTCTCATCAATAGAGAAAACATTTTTGTTGTACACCTCCCGAGAGGAAAGACAGCTCTTTGCAGAAGAACTGCAAGATAGTTCACGTCAAAACGAGAAGAAATCATAGCTACTATGAAAACAAATACTATATTTCAAAACCCACTGGGAGGATCCTATTGTGCAAGAGGTCACAGTATTTAGTGCTCTTCTACTTAAGTTCATTAATTGTAGCTAAGGATCAATTTATTTATACAAATGAGATAATCACAGTTTGATAGAGAACTTATTTCCTGTCTTTTCTTTCATAAACCAGCAGTGTAAGTCTTGCATACATCCTACCTTTTCCTTTTTCCCAGGTACCCAAGTTAAAAAAATAGTAATTGGAAAGCAAAATCCAAACAGGATGTCTCCTCTCACTTTTCTCCCTGATAAATTAGGAACAACATTTAAATATAACATTATATTTAAATAAGCCATAAGTAAAACAAACAGTAACACAAATTGAATGCTTAACTGGATAACTGGAATGGTTGGCTTGTCCAGAAAGCAGTCACTTTCTGATATATAAGTTGGGAATTCGCAGCATTATAAAAGTCAATAAAGCAATTCCTCACAGCCTTGGAAAAGCCTGTATCGTAAGGACCATAAGGTCAAGCTCCACAGAGCCGCAAAAACTAAGGCACAGGCACAGAGGAATGGCAAATACCTGATAAATTTGGGAGAAAACCTGGGCCGAGTCCAGGCATCTTAAACCCTTTTGTCTACTGTTTCTTTCAGTCAGCCACTATGGATTCAGAACCAGGCAGCAGGCGCGGGATTTTGGTTTAAACTAGGCTGCTGAAATCAGATCTTCAGAGCACGCCACACATCACCCTGCACTCCTAGCATAGGTACTCAAGCTCTGCAGTTGTAATTCTACTGAAAAAGAAAATGCTTCTTAGATCAGAAGACTTGCTACTGCTTAATTATTTTTTTTTCCTTAAATTGGATTAATATTATTTAAGGCTCTGATTTTGAAAATGACATCCAATGACGTCTGGATAGTTGAAGCACGGAATCTCACCAGCCTTTCATGCTGTTCTGAACAGACCAGGTGCCTGCCCACGTATAACACGTGAAGTCACATGCTTACAGGGTAAAATCTACGAATACTGGGACCAGATTAGAGCCTGCAGGTCTAGAGCTCCTCGCAGGTCACGCTGACTCAGCTGCAGCCATTCCCATTTCGAATGCTGGGCCACCACTTCATGATCCTGACACAGTAAGCTGATGTTTCACAGAAGGAATAGGTCTCCAATTCCTTCAAAGGCTGTACTCTGAGAGCAAGCTCCTCGTTCTTTGCATTTCTTCACGCTGCTGAGGAGCCAGCAGTCTCTGCCACCCACTGCCATTCCCCCCCGCAGCAGGCACGAGGAGAGGGTGCCAAAGTGCAGTGCATCGCTCAGGATGAGCCCAGTGTTCCTGTTACTTAATGAAAGACAGCAGCTGCTGTGGCAAATCAGCACAGTGAACCTCACAATTAAAAACTCTTATGACTTGATTTTTAGGCATATCCATTTTCCTACTTAGAGGCAGAAGCGACGGACAGAATTTTTTGCAAGTTTAACCACTGGTTCCTCAGCTGCTTTTTCCCTCTCAGGATTAATAAAAAAAAACCTACTTCAGAACTTTTTGAGTAGGGAAGTGTTTGGGTTGATATCTCCCACGATGCAGAAGACAAATACCCTCTTCTTAGGTACAGAAATAAAACAAAGCTATATCTCTCGTTGCTGTGAAGCAGAACTTTGACGGAGGCACCATCATGCACCCACACCATTGCGAGGGCTTTCCCAGAGAAGACACGAGCAGTCTGTGATGCAGGTAGACCATGGCAATTCAGGTCCCCTGAATTGTGATTTGCTTGTACTGAACAAGCTCAGCCTACACCCCCCTACACCTGCCCTGATACCTGAGAATATCTGAGACTGTTGTCACCCTGTGGATCAGCAGATATTACTATGGCTAGTATCACGTGCTACTGTGCTGTACCAGGAGATGGAGAAGGAGCCGTCTTTGGCCACGTCAGTTGCAAAAGACTCCAAAAGAAAAAGGTTTTGCATCACACACCAATGCATTAACACAGAATTTCCTACTGCTATTGTAATTTCTGTATATAATATAGAATGCTTAATAAGTCCATTCTTATTTCTATCATATAACTTCTGTGAAATGTTTACATTATTACAACAAGCTTCTCTGCCACTCTCTCATCTTGTAGAATACTCACTCCACAGGCAAAAAACCCACCCAAAACCAACAAAAACAGCTCCACCAAAAGACCAATGCAAGTTTGTTTAATATTAATCATATTCCAGAGCATATGGGTCTAGAGTTCCATTTTCCATAACATCAACCAGATTGTAGTTGTAATAGAATCAGCCCTATTTCAGAACAAATGCATGTTTACAATGACTTATAATAATATGCCAGTCATGGAAGAGTTTTTGATGTCAAGGACTCCATTATATGTTTGGGTGCAAGTTCAACAACAACAGCTGCTCCAGATTTAATGAAGGTAGTACTCAAGGGACAGACATTTCCTGGATTTATTTATGGGAGCTTACAGAAAATGTTCAATATGTACCAAAATATACATTGTTCAGAGACTTTCATGCTTGAGAGTGAAACTCTCAATGTTTGATTCATAATGGCTATTTCACAAGGGCTTACAGGAAATAAAACTGTTTGTTTTAATTGCATAGAGCAAAATGTTAGAAAAGAAAGATTTATGTTCTCCAGTGACAGTGAATGTTTTGGGCTAATATGTCATGGTTACCATGGACAGAAAATAAAGGAACATTATTCAAGCACCATTCCAGTTCATAGACATCTTAAAGTCTAGTATCGGCAAACATGCACAGTATTGTCGGTTCTCTTTTTAATCTTTCTTGTACTCTTACAGCACCTTTTAAATATAGGATATACTACCTTTGCAATTTTATCATTTTACCTTTATTACCTTTTTCCATTAATAGGGAAAATGAACAAACAGCCAAAACATCTGAATCTACACTGGACTCCAAGTAAAACAATAAAGTGCAAAGTGACACTACATCAAGGTATTTTTAATGCACATTATTTATCGTATGATTAAAATAAGATGCCTCCACTGTACGTAGAAAAGTATTTTCTGTTTTTCTCTTGTCCCCTTACTGTGTGTTTCACCGTATGTAGAGAAATAAAGTTTTGTATTTTGATTTGAGACCCTTGAGTTAAACAGAATTTTAACAGTACTTATAAAGTACTTAAGAGGTCACATGATCTCTAATCATGTCAATGTAGTTTTCCACTCCAGCTTAGGCTTTTTATTCTTGCTAGACCTTAATACGACACAGTATTTGGAAACAAAAAAATGTAACATCAGTGTCTTCCCTTTTCACTTGCATATTATCCAACAAAAGAATGAGACAGTGACTTAAATAACAAAAACAATGCAACTCTATTGTTTTTTATATAAAAAAAAAAAAGTCAGAGAAATTAGTATTAGAGGGAACTTTTTGAGAAAGATGAACACTGGAAATTTGATTACAGTGCATCCTATGCAAACAGAAGTGAAAATGCAAATTTTAAAAATATTGTACATTTAAACTTTTGTTTTCCTTTAAGATTACAGTAACTTTCAGTATGTGTATTGGCAGTACTTTGAAAAGCAGGACCACTATCTATGGGTTCACACCTAGTCTATGAAAATTTTAGCTTTTCACTATTTTGGTATATCTTTTCTGAATTTATGATCATAATGGTATCTCATCGCATTTTACCAGTTGTTACTATGTTTTGTTACATGCTGTTTCAGCTATTAGGGTGTTAACTGGAAAGATGACTGAGCAGAAATAAATGTCAAAGTATTACAAATGCATTTAGTCTGGCTGTTGAAATACTTCAGTTTCAGCGTCATAGCGCCTATTCCAAAACCTTTTCCTTCCATATTCTAAGCTGCCAACTCTGTCTTCAGCAAAGAGAAAACAGAAAATACCCCCCACACACATTGTCATTGCAGCAAAGAACTAATTCCAATACAATTCCAATGAGCATAATTATTCTTGTGACAGTTAAAACTCCAGGAAAGCTATAATCTTTCAACTGTTTCTTGAGAAAAGCATTGGAAAACAGAGATACCTTTCTGCAAGTATGGTCTTCATTGTGTCTTATTTCCCACAAACCACTTTCACTGTGAACTAGGTTGTCTTTCACTTTTTCTTTCCACTATTCCACTATTTTTCTCCTTACCTCCACAACTTAATTGAAGCAGTGCTTTTGCCATAACCTATTTTCCTCCCACAATTTTTCAAGTTTATCAGTAGAGATAAGTATTTTCTAAATTGAAAGCACGTTTTTTTTCACTCAAATTACTTAAGATTTCTTGTCATTTCACTGTTTTTTAAGCATAAACTTAGAAATAAATTGAATTCAAAACCAAATAATGTTCTCAACTTCTGTTTGTTCTTTTCTAACATTTGAATGGAAAAAGTGCTAATACGCAAGAGTTATTTCATGTCAACTTGAAACTAAACAGTTTTTGCAGTTTACAGTTGACTGAGAAATCAGTTATCTACACCATTTATACTTCCAGAATTAAAGCAATCATATTTACCTTAAAGTTACCTGAACAAGGAACTCCTGTGCAAAGATGGCCCAAGATCAACACACATTCAAATTTGCCTCGAACAACACAAATTTAGATTAGAGATTCTTTGAGGTCACTGACAAGGCATATTAACAAAGCACAACATTCATTTCCTTTTGCCCTTTGGCAGCAGTAATGAGCACTTCTCCTGCCTTTACTCACATTCTTCTCAGTTTGGACTCAAATGTGCCCTCAATTGTTCACTTGCCTTTCTCCTTTCCTTGGGATTTGTCCTCTGTCATTTAAACATTTCAAATCATTGTAATTCAGAAAGAGACATGAAGGAAGGAGTTAGCAGTGGCACTGGAAGGACAAAATATTGTTCGCTTTTTTCACATTAAACTTCAATATTAATAACCCATCAAAAAAATACTAAAACAGGTTATTTGTTATCCTCAAATCCTAATATCAGGTTAAAATGAAAATTTTCTTAAATAATTGTTAACCTCATTTTTTTCTGTATTTTTCAGCTTTTAAGTTTGTGGGTTTAAGCTTTTTCCATAACTTTCATGATGGGGACTCCCAAAACTAAAATAAAAGATAAAATTCTTACTCAGGTAGCCAATTGTAGAAGCTGGACTCCTATAGTCCAGCTATAATAAGCAAACAAAAAGAATCAGTAAAAACATTTAGGTTGGATGTTTTTCATACCAATTATTCTTTAAGACATGATCTAAAAAAAAAAGGTTTAGAAGTCATAGTAACGCACACAAACACTACAAGCAAAAAATAAATAAGCATAACTAAAAACTTTATAATTGGATCAACACATAAAGGAAGTAGACTATAATGTCTAGCTCAGCCCTATGATTATTATTTTTTTTACAGGTTTCCTTCTTTTCTGTAGCATATATTGTGTAACAATTCTCCACACCAAAAATCCTGCGCAATGCCAACAAATTAACATTGTCCCTATACTACTTATAATTCTTTGAATCTATTTGTCATGTATAATAATTCAGTTACCAACAGCAGAAAACTAGTCCTAAACCTATTAATTGACTTTGCAGTTCAGTTTCCTGGGAAGCATCACAAAAGGACAGCAGACAGCAGCTTTAATCCAATTTGTAACGTCCCTAAGAAAAGGTAAATTATTTTTCTCTAATATTACTGTTCAGCTTGCATCATCCTTTGCATTTAGTAGGGTTGAATGAAAAGTAAGAGTTATTAATGGCTTTGTCTTCAGTGGCCATTAACTAATTTACGCCCTTTTTTTTCGAGCTGGGTCACATCACTGCATGGTGTGTCACCCAGTGCATTAACTCAGGGCATCAAGCAGCACCAGTGAATCACTGGATTTTTAGTGGAACTTTTATGATGCAGAGACTTTTTCTGCCACTCCCAGTAGGTCACTCCTCCCTGACAAGGCAGAAACATTCTTCTCAGAAATTATCTTCTGCCAGTAAGATCGTGGCAGAAATCTGGCCCTATTTAGACCCAAACTCCTAATTAATCAGCAGGCATTTGTTATTTTATCCTGCAATGCTCATCTTCCCATTTGCTTGTAGCTACTGAGATTATAATTCAATTTTACAGAGACAACAAAACAATTGCTGACCTGAAGTTCCGGGTACACGTAAAAAAAAAATAAAAATCCTCAACTCAAATGTATCAGACTCTCTTTTCAAGTCGGATTGTCCCTCCTGTCAAAGGGTATATGTCAAAGGATGAATGAGAATAGCTCATATGCTAATAAGACCATTTTCCACAAAAAGGTTATCAGATCACTCCACTGAAGGGCCACTAATCCATCAAAGCTTTCTCACTATCCCATCACACGCCTGAAGGAGAGGGAAGATTTCTCCAAGACCCACTGAAAGGTAATTCATATTGTCCCCAGTATTGCAGCTGATGGAGCACAAAGAACCCAAAGTTCTTACCCAAAGTAAACAAAGTTTACCCCCAAATGTTACAGGCTTCACAGAAATAAGCAGGACTGCAGCCAAAGTGCTCTGCCCACCCAGTCACCTTCACTAAGCTATCACCAGAGCAGCTCAAGTATAGACAAAACTTTCAACCAGCATTGCTATGAAACTGAGGATGTGTATTTCTCATATCAAGCTACATGCAACCATCGCTTTGATGCTTCTCCTTACAAAATCGTGCCCCTTAATACGGTGTTTTGTTCCTACGTTGATGCAAATAGACGATACTTCCATTATTCATTCAGAACCAGCGATGGGTTTATATTGGATCTTTTATTTCCAGTGGTCAGATTTGAGGAGTTACACTACACTTTGGCCCCACTGAGGCTCAGAGCACAGTAGTCTCTCTGTTGTTCTTCATTCAAGCCCAGAAAGAAATAAAATGTAAGTTTATACGAGCCTTAGTAACAAAGTTGAAAAAAAAACTTCTTTCAAAGACAGACTGAAACCTTTATTCAGTAAGACCACTAGCCTGCAACCGAGATAGACAGAGGAAAAGGCCTCAAAGAAATTCCAATCTGGATCAACATTTAAAAACTATGTTAAGAATACAAACCCCTAAATATCATTAGAATTAAAAACAGCTGCTTTGCTGCAGATCAAAAGATTGTGCACCTTCTGTCACACAAGCCAGAGGCAGAAGATAGCCTAGGTATGGGAGTCAAGATTAGTTTATAATTACTCAGTGTCCAGATACTCCTAAATTAACTGCATGTTTACAGTGAGGGGCTCAAGAGGCAACAAGGCACCCTCCATATCTGGCTACCACTTTATTGAGAAACATCAGCATCTGACCATCTAGAGTATATGGCCGTCCTAGGCATTGCTGTGTTTTTCTTGTAAATAATATAGCTGCTGCAGATATGACCCAAGGAGCATACAAAGTTTTCATTACTCAGATCAGCAGGAACTACATACATTCAGGTTACTGGATATGGGCTGGATACAGCCATGAAAAGACAGATGAATGCAGCACCTGGACTGTATAAAGATTTGCTAGGAAAGTTATAAATATGAAAGATATCCTTTTTAAAGATTAGCACAGACTATTTCCAAAGCAGTCCACATTAGTACACTATAATTACTTCAACCTAGCAATGCAAGTTTTAAAAGGCATTTCAACAAACAACTTAAATGATGTACAATAAAAGCATGGAAAGAGCTGTCATTCAGTGTTTGACGGCCGGCAACCAGAGCTAAACAGAAGTCCTTCATAATTCAGGCACTTGGTGAAGAGAGCAGTACTGCAAAGCTTTTCCACTGCTATTGTCCAGTGGGTGAGTAACCAACAGGAACCACCCTGTCTTGGACCGCTCTGGTCCCCGCCTGCCAGCTCAGGCTCTGCGTCAGCTGCAACAAGCAGTTTTAAGGTACAGATGCACAAACTGAAGACCTAGCTTAACTTCTTTTGTTTGTTTGTTTATGAACTTGAAGTCTGATGGGGAAAAAACCCCCAAAACAAAAACAAATTGAAACAAGACAACATTTTCTGTTAGGTTTCCAAGATCATCGCAGCGATCCTCATGTTCTTTCTTTCTTTAATTATGCAATCATCTTAAATCTTCACATCTTTCCTATGTTTATTGAAATATAAACTTGTATGAATAGAAGACAGATTGAGAAATATCAGACATCTTATACAAATATTTAGTGCTGCTACAAAACAGTGATCGCACTCTGCAGAAGATAATCTTGTTCAATGAACTAACTGCTCACATATTGTGAATCTAAGAGAGATTGTATTTTTTTCACTTGTTTATTGTCTGGTTGCCACAGCAATACACTGCCTGTTTGTTTTAAATGTTACATGGAGAGTACATTTGTTAAACGCACTTTTTTCTCAGCTTTATACTGTACATGCAGTGATGACTTCAGGCCAAAGAGGACGCAGGACTAAATGCATAAAACCCAAAAGAATCCAAAATGAACTTTAGCCAATCCCAGTTTTAGAGCACCAAAATGTCAAACTACAGCTGTTCTGCCTTAATGAAGAGATGTACTGCCCAGCTTAACCCAGTCTCGCTCTGTCTTCCCCAGAGGGAAGCTGATGACCTAATGTCAGTTTATCTCTCTAATGTATGTATCTCAACATATCCTGCTTTACGTCCTCCTTTTCTCACTTGTATCTCTGACTTGCACACAAATACAGTCCACTTCAAAGAAAGTGTTTTACATGATTTTTAAAGAGCTTGAAAACTTATTTACTATTTTAGTATGTAAATCAGATAACTTAGAAAAGTAATTTTTCACAAAACTACACACTATATGATGCAAACTATAATTTCTTACATGGGTACAGTATAATCTAAGTATTTTTTTTAAAACCTCTTACTGGGCAATAAAAATGGTCCATAAATTTAAAAGATTATTGTGAACTGAAATTCATCAAAATATCACCCACGCTTGTTCTGCTTACGAAAGAAATGCAGTGCACGATTTCCCATGCAAAATACTTTAAGGCTAAGCAAACTGAAGCTGCCAGTAGCTACTATAGTTTTCCAGAAATCTTAGATTCATTCCAGTGGAGCAGCCTGTGTACTAGAGAATATCTCACTTAGCCTTTTGAAATTTTTGTCTTATACAACTTGACAACATTGTTCAATACTTATCTTCTATACTTAATGTCAGTACATCACTAAATTCCCATCCAGCTTCTGAAGTATGACAGTCTCTGTTTACCCTACTCAATCTAACTCAAAAGTTTCACAACTGCCTTCCCACTACAATCCCACCTCATCATGGGATTGCCCAGACTTCATAACTAGATAATTTAATTTCTTTTTCTTAATAAATTATACCCTTTTTATCTCAGAATTTACTTGAGAAAATACACTAAAATATTACCTTTTAAGTTCTTTAGGATTTTAAATTGTAAATATATTTTTAAATGCATTTCATCTTCCCCTCATACACAGAAAAAGTACTTGCACATGTTCACTTAAAAATCATCTGAGCAATGGCATGAAATTCATTGCCATTCTAGCAAAACAATGAATAGCACGATCTGTGTTATGGACTATAATTTACAGGTGCAAACCATTAATGATACATAAGTTTACACAGCAATTCCTGCTAATAGTCTGGAATTGAAACAATTAAAACAACACACAAAATTTTGACAGTGCAGTCCTCTATGCCTTTAAATTTCATGATTAAAAATCAGCCTTTTTCTCATTTTTTTAAAAGGTAATTATAAAAGCCAAAAGTTCATTGAAAAATACTATTTTATTGTTTATTTTTTAAACTAATGCATTTAGGAAAAAATATAAAAACGATCTTCAGAGGTAAAGAACTGAAATGTTATGCTGCAGGGTTCCCGATGACAGAAAAATTATCTAGCAAAAGATTACTTTTCCCTAAGGCTTAAATCATCTGTATTCTAAACCAACACAGCTACAACCCCAGAACTACTTTAAATGCACATAGTCATTGATAATACTGCCACTACCAAAAGTTTATTGGGAGAAAACAATCATTTGCTTTTCCAAGTGTCAAAAACCAGCCACAAAATACAAATACCGAGACAGAAAATATATCAATTCCACTTCCAATTTCTAAGTTTTGTCCTTTGCTCAAATCACTCTAATATGTTCTCAATCTCAGGGAAACGGCTTGGCTAAAACTACAAGACTAAACTCCCCCCAGACCCTTTCAGTAGAGCTCCTCTAAAGAAACCTTAAAATATGGGTCCTATAGTCTGCATCTTTTTCTGCTAAATTCTAAATTTGTGCTCAGGTGTGTTGTTTTTTCTTAAAGAGATCCCACCATTCAACTTGCTTTCATTAAAACATCAAGAAACTGCCTAGTTTCCTCACGATAACCTACTGCCATTTCCACCATTCTCGGAATGCATTTACACGCTCCTATTTGTTCTCCACGTCAGTCTAAGTGATACCACATTTCTCCACTACGCAGACGATAAGCCTTAAAACAGATATATGAGTGAAGAGATATATCACTTCCCGGCACATTTTAAAATGTTTGGTTTCTGATATGGTTTTCATTTCTTGATTTTATTCTGCCTTACCTAATTCACCAAAACGCTGCAGTTTCAGGTGGTTAAGAAAAAAAAGAAAGAACAATCCACAAGGCTATCACTTTTAAAGAATGTTGGGATGTGTGTATGGGAAAACCCTATTTTACTCCAGTTCCACAGAACTGCAGCCTGAACTACTAAAAATGATTTAAGATTAAAAGAAATAGACAATACGAAGGACGACTGAAATGCAGAATTTGCATACCAGTTAGATCCTCCTAAGTTTCAAAGCAAGGTAGGATAAAGACAAAGAATAATACAAGATCTGAAAAAATATCATGGGAATTCAATGACATTTTATTTTCTAAAAGCATTGAAACAGCAGTGATACATCCTGAATACAGCCTGTAGGCATCTCTTCAGACTGCAAGGGCAAACAAAATTTCAAGGGAGCAACAGATGATCCTGCAGCTGACAGGCTAATAAAACATTACCCATTCAAAACCTAGAAGTTTGAGTGAAAGTATTTTTCAGAAGTGTGTCTTCAAGAAGGGGCTAAGTCAAGTCTTAGTAGAGGATAAACTACTTGTTCCTCTATTACTTGCTGTAGGTAAAACTAACCTAGATTCAGCTTTCAGCCATAGTTCTTTCCTGTGACTTACCGCACTTGATAGAAAAATCCATTGTGGCTTTCTGTCATACATGCAATGTTGCTGAAAAACACCAAGGCAACAAAACAGAATGCAATATGCTAGCAGAAGTCTTAAGTGATCCATATAATAAAACATCCAACTCCCTACTCTTACTTAAAAAATTATGAAAAAGATGGATCTTTTTACTAAAGGATCTGATTGGGAGATCCTTTTAAGGTGTTTGCCCTTTGAGATCGCAAAATGTTTTTCAGAGTTGCTACACCTAGTACAGCCATTCCTCTTTGCCTCATCTTTTGTTTTACAATTGTTTCTACAGTGCTCATAAGTGGACGCTTCCTATCTACAGTCATGCCTTTAGAAATGAAATACATACAATACTTAGTTTAGTCTTGATGAATGGCACAAAAGTAAGAATCTAATACTTGTTTCACTGAGTTCTCAGATATCTAGTGGGAAATAATTAAAACCAGGTTTCATGTAAAATATGGGAAACTCTGACATGTTACCTCAAAAAAAAAGTCTCCTGCAATATCCCTCATCCATAGATTTCCTTAACACCCTTTCTTCGCTTTTAGGTCAGTCAAAGTAATCTTGATCTTCGTTTTTTTATAAATTACTAACTATAGGAATGCAAAACTTGATCCTCTCCTAAGACATTCTGAGATGCAGGGATTTTTTACAAAGGAAATTTACCAGCAATAATTTTCTTTCCGTAATCCCTTAGTATTTTAGCAGACTTGTCTATTACTTTAATTCCAGACTCACTACACCATAGGCAGCTTCAGATTTCAACATGGACAAGTGGGATAAGATACTCACTGTATCCTGACAAAACAGTAGCACATTTTCAAGTCTTCCATACCCTTCCAAGGATTTAGCATTAAAATCTTACTTGAGCAAGCCAGAAATCAGTTCAGCCAATTCTTTTTGCTCTCTTGGACACAAATTATTTGAGGAGGATGATAATTTAAATGTGCTCATCTATGTAATATCTTCCTTAGTAACTAATGGATTGTCTTTGTGACACAAATATTTTTGCTTTTCAGATTCAGAAGAGAAATACTAATGGAACATCTTCGCTTGTTCTGAAGCAATGGTAACTTTTTTTCACCATTATTCAGTAACAGAAATACAATAAGCCTAACAAGAATATAAGCCTCGTACAATTCAGAGAAAAGTTTTTAAAAAAAGCATTTCTGCTCATAATTCTACCAGTTGCAGGTCTTTCCTTTACATTACTCATATTCTGGTTTGGGCTTTTTTTCCTTTTTTTTTTTTTTTTAAAAAAAATAGCTTTTTTTTCCATGTATATCTCATATTTTTAGACTCCCACTTAAGCAGCAAAAGCCTCATTTTAACATTTTAATATGCTTTCTTCAGTAAGAAACAATGAGACTTGTGACCATCAAAATCTTCTAAAACATGTTGATAAAGTTCTATGTGCTTGATTCAACAATCTGTATAGTCATTACTACCTTTTCCAAAAGCAACACACATGAACCAAGTGAATCAATCAAGGATCAATCATCCTTTATATCCATGTATAGGAAACCCACCATAATCTAGTGCACAGAAAACACACAGCTAGAGAAAAGAACTCAAAGGTATTTGTTTTGTTATAAAAAAACACCTTCATTCTCATCATGCAGCATTATTAATTCAATCTTCTTGTTTCTGTAACAGTTTAATAGCTCACTTCACGGCAGCCATGTCAAGAACCACAAGAGTTTCATAACTTCTAGAGTGATGGGAGGACAGATATGAGGTTAGCTCTAAACTCAAAAAACTCCCATGCTGCAGCCGAGCACGCTGCCAAAAGACCACAGATGTATACCATATGAGCAGCTTAAATTGTGATACGGAAGGGAAGTGATGGAAAGTCTTTGTTTATAACGTACTCATGTAATCCTAAGGTGTAACATGCATCGACTCAGTATTTTAGTTGTTTTGTTTTCCACTTTGATAATTTCATAGCTGTACTAAGAAAAACTTCAAGAAAGAAATTCAAAAAGCAAGACAACAGAAAACTAGAAATTGAAAACAACACAGCAGAGGTGAACGTTACAAACTGACCATGATGCATAGAATCAGTTTTGAGTTGATTTTTTTTTTTGAGCTGATTTCTGTGCTAACAGAAATTAGCACAAAAATGTCATTCCTTTTTTCTTCACTAAATCCAGACACTAATTTTATCACAGTGACTTTTTTTAAAAGAAAAGAAACCGACTAACTTTCTAGTCTGTTCAGAATGAAGTCCCAAGTTACAAGACATACGTGAATGAAGTCCTTTTGTCTTTTGATAAACGACACTATCTGCAGATAAAGCCAAGGAACAGCTTCTCTAATACTGGTAAATTGCATATGACTAATCCAGGGGAGTGGAGTGGAAAAGGGGATGGAAATCTGCCTAGGCTGAGTCATTGTGAAGACACAGTAAAGAATGACTGCTGTGTTAAGTCCAAAGCTATTGAGACATAAATTGGCTGACCTAGTGGCCAGCTTTTAAAGCTTACAACAAATATGAGAACTGAGCCCTCCCTTGATATCTTGCACTTCCCCTTTCAAGAAATGAAATTTTTGAGTTGCATTAGTTTTGAACTGAGACACAATTTTCAATTCATGAGGACACCACATAGCCGAAGCGATCAAAATTCAGAAGATTTAACTGAAAAGCTGCTACTTTGGCTGAGTTTAACTGTTTGTTTCAACAGGATCCAACTAATGGACTGAACAATAAATAGTATTTCTGAAACCCAAACTCAGATGTAATTGTGTTTGACAAATAAGTTAAAAGTTCCGGGTTCTTTTTCTTGGCTATCTGTTCTACTGCTGACTTAACTACTGCAAACCAATCCCCCTCGCTTATGTGAGCTTCCTCACGTAAAGTTTAGAATAAGCAAACAACAAAAATACAGACTGAGATTTTTCAGAGATAATATGTTCACAAAGTCTCCCTAAAGACGAGAAGGCATCTAGATTAGTTTTAAAAGCCACCACATAGGGAACTAAGAGAAACTGATTTCAGCAAAAAATCAGCATTGTTTTAATGTAATTCCTAGTGGAACTTCCAGTGAAAATATATTTTATGATTATACAGAAGTGTCCAAACTGAGGTGCCTACAAGTAACAGCAGTGCTGTAAAACTATCTACTATCTTAGTATGCCATTGTCTACAACTCTTTCCATCTCTATCAATTAAAATATTGCATGAACTAAAATAAAAGAATATTGGCACGTGACCTAAAATGCTCTGAAATTATCAGTTCAACTGTTTATCTACCAAGCGTTCTAAAATTAGTTTCCATATCCATGGGAAAGAACTGATGGAAACTCAAGATCTCGCCTATCTTCCATAGGTGTCAAGTTGATAATGAATGGAAAATTTAGGACCTGTGAAACAGCTGCGCATCTACTCTGACCAAAAAGATAATCCTTGAAAACAAACACTGAAGGAAACCAGATCCTATCTCTTAAACAACTCTCCTTAGGCCATGGCTATGAATACTTACTTTTCTTCACTGAAGAGAGCAGCTGGGATCTGTAACAGAATGATCTCTCACCTTGAACGCTCAACTTCAGGGGAAACCAAGAGTTCATTCACTATAGACAGCACTTGGGAAATTCTTAATTGTTGCAATAAAACACTATGGGCTCAACCAAGTCTTAGGTGAGACTTCAGTTTTTATTGGTGCCTTATTTTATGTATTTTAAAATAAGGTTTATAGGGAAGGTGGGAAGAGAAGAAAGGCCAGCACATATATTAAAAAAAACCAAAACATTTTAATGAGATGGAGAGGACTAGCTGGATGATAATTCTCTCTTCTCTCCTTACTTTAAGGATTGTGCTGAAGGGAAGATAGATCATGTGGAGAATCCCTTTTACCCTACAACAAGCCCCAACTAGAGAGTCCTGAGTTGATCAACAAAGAACTTGCCTGGTCTATCTGCTGAAGAGATCCTTTTGCTTATACTCTGCTTTAATCTGCTACACAAAATGCATGCAGAAATTTTAACATATACAGATACCACAGTATATTATTGAGCCGGAGGTAGGCTCTCCTGCAGGAAAAGAAAGAGAACTTTGAAGAGAATGTGTGCATTGTGATATTACAATCAAGTTTTTGCTTCAGAAATCTAATCAAAGCAAAAGAAGCTTATAACAGTGCTTATTAAAGACACCCATCAATCAAGGCATAGATAAAATCCCCCACAAACAAATCTATAACTTTTTTATTTTGAATCTACCCACTCACCCCTGCAAAGCAATACAGACTTAAGTCAATGCCTGTCACAATTTTTTCTAAAAACATCATCATAAGCTTGTGGTTTTCAAATAGCGGTAAGTGCCTCAAGTGTTCCCTTGTGTAATATCTTCAATCTGACTAATAAGCAAAACCAAAACTGTACTCAGTTCATTGCCCCAAAACATTATATCCTCATCTAAAAGACGGAAGTGTGCCATTTGCCTGGATCTCAGGATTCTGCCTACTCTCAGGCTGATGAAGAGGAGAGAAAAAAATTGGGTGGCTATAAATTTAAAAGACAATCTCTTAGAACAAATATTTATAAAAATGTTTGATACATCAAAAGCTTGCAATACTTTAGGAAATCTTATCAGTAATTTTTTTTTTATCATTTATTTTCCCACTCTCGTGAGATTATACCTTGAATGTCCCATATAAAATATTCTGGAATACAGACAATATATCACCCATAAAATGACCAGCAGATAAATACAAAAAATTGGATCTACCACAAATTTTTAAAGATTGCACTTATACCATAGCTAATATGACTATCTCTTTATCAAATCAAGTTTACTAGGGCATTACCAAAGTAACACCACCAACTGTCTTGTTTTATAAAGTAAAAATATATGTTCAGTTCTAAAAAGGTAGGCTCCTTCAAAAGAGGCCATATAAGTTTCTTTGAGAGGTTAAATATAGCTCTCAAAACTAACTACAACTTGTGCGAGCTTCCCGTGGAACTTCTGTAGAAATGCCAGACTAATTAGTTGGCCTTAATCTAGCGTTGGAAGATCATTGCATAATCCAAACTGTGATAATGTAAGAGACAGGATTAGTTTCTAAAGTAGCAAATGTCTATAGCTTGGGTGTTAACAACAGTCAATTTATGTTACTTGTCAGCTATAAGCTGCTCTTGGGCAGTACCCCAAAGCTTTAAAAATAAATTCAAGAAGAATGTGAATCTCCATCTTGTGTTGCACAGTATTTTGAAAACAATGATTACACAACATCCATTAAGGATTCAAGCATCCATTAGATAGTCCCACCATATAAATGTTAGCTTTCCACGACAAATTTATTTTTCTGAATGCTAAGAAACAGAAAAAACACTTCCATAGTCTTTACCTTGTTTGCACAATTTGTTAAAACTTTTTAAAATCTATGCAAGCAAAAAGACTACTAACCTGCAACTAAGCCAAAATGACTTCAATGAATCATATATTGCTTCTCTTAAACATGAGGTAAAAAATTTTATTCCATTTCAGAGTGACACTACTGAGATTTTATAATTTACAGCAGTAATAAAGGATAAGTATTCATGTATATCAGTGAAATGGAAAAGTTACTTACACTCAGAACATTAGTTGCAACAGTACAACTTGTCCATTCAGTAAAATTTATTTCCCACAGTGCATCTCAACACTTAAAAAATAATTTCAAAATCTTATATATTTTTTCCTTAGCTGTTACCTTAACCTTAGAGCAAAATAAGTATTTCCTTCTCAAAATGAATACATGTTGCTACCATCTTGAATTAAGCCTATAGAGAGCTCAATACAGACTGGTATATCTGGGCTTTCTATCATATACTAGTAAGTTGTACTATTCTAGCCCTCAAAACGGAATGCATATGATAAAGACAACTTTCTTTTACTATCTATTTCCCCTCCAAAGGTATTGAAGACAGTAAGGCACAGAGGTTGTATGTCACCCACCAGACCACTGAAGCTTTAACATTTTTATGCCTTACTTATGGAGAAACCCACATGAACTTTTTAACAAATATTAATAATTTTTTTACCATATGGAAATATATTTCTTTCCGATGTCACGGTCCAGATTAAGTTTAAAGTTGTAGCTGAAAGGAAAATGCTCATATGTTGTGGAATACATGTGTTATTTTATTAAAGCATGACCTGACATCTACAGATTATTTTTCTTTTTTTTTTTTTTAATTCAAGTAACTGCCATTTGTCGAATTACATCATTTTCCATGCTCAAGTACACAAACTACCCATTTTTTAATTTGTTACAATATCTTTTGTATTCTTTCTTGTTTGGCTAGAGAGTTACATTTCACGTCGTGCTACTCCAATTGAGTGGTCTATAGCAGTTATGTTTCAAGCACCATGCTTGAACTTGTGGGGTAAGATACCTCTTGCCATATTTCAGAAACCACTCCAGGGAAAATAAAAGCTATCACACAGGAGAAAGTTAATGTATCTAGAAAAAATATTAAGGATGGAATTGTGGATACAAGCCTCAGCTTATGCTGAAGAAATGCAATGTAATTTGAAGCATAAATTCCAAGGACTGACATACCCAGTATCAGGAAAACTCTGCCAGGTGATGAAATTTGCCCTTGCCTCCCTGCATTGGGAAAGTCCACCTCTTTTGAAAAAGACAGCAAAGAGGCCAGGATCAAGACTGGCTAGGTACAACATCACTATGCCTTACATGAACAAGTTACCAAGTTGAGTGACTCCTGCACCATGAAAGACAAGTGTTTCTCTATGTAAAAGCAATAGAGAAGTAAAAACTATCTAAAATCCTAGACTGACAGATAATTGATAAACATTTGATCGCATCAACATTTGCATAAAGTTCTGAGATTAATAAAAATTGAGTACGTTAGCTGTGGTAAATGTAGCAGGAAGCATAACACAAGTACCTTTTATCAACCTGTGAATTAGGTGCGCAATTATACAGAGAACCTCCGCTCAAACATGGTGGAATCATGAAATTGTAAGCCTGTCTATGAAGGTCCAGAACCTCCCTGACATGCAGAGAGACCTGTCACTGAGTCAGTTTCAAGCTTCTCTTTTTCGACAAGGAAACTCTTAAGACTCCTAAAAGACCAGTATGAAAAGCCCTGAATGTGTGTCTGGATCAATCCATGATTAGACAGCTAGATTTCAACCAGTTAAAAGCCTTAAAATTGTGGTCAGAGAAAAAAAAATTAAAAAAACTTAAAAAACAGTTTATAAAAAAAAAAATAATTTAGTTTTACGAAGGGGGACAGATCCAGCAGAGTTCTCTCAAACAGCTCTAGGAATAGTGGGATTAATTAGCACAGCTTTATAAAGCACTACAACACTACCAGGAAACCTGAAAAGAGACATTCCCTCTTCCCCCTGCTACTGACTTTCACGGGGAGAAAAAAGGCAACAGAAACAAGCCTGCAAAATATCAACTTGTCAATATACGAGGTACTTTTAAAACTAAAGATCTTTGTTTGGCATAAAAAATTACCAGAAATTAACAGAAACACACTAAACATCATAAATGTCAAAGATAAACTTGGGTAATTATGTCATTCAATAACACTGTATCAGTTTTTCACGTGTGACTGAATATATATTCTTGCTTCCTGCATATCATCTGTGAATGCACAGGGTTTCAGAATGCTACCAGGCACACTTCAATTCCTGAATTAACACCATCTCAAACACACTTGCATTGTCTACCTGATCTTTTTATACCAACTGCAAAACGCTAGTCGAGCTTTAACACAATTAAGAACTTGTTCCAAAAATGTGTGGAACAAAAAGCTCATGCTTTGGTAATATGAAGAAAGGAGTACAACAGATGTGAAATGGTTTGTGGATGTTTCTGTTTAGACAGACCTGGAAAAATGGAGTTTCCTAACAAATAAAAGATAGCAGGCAGTTCCTATAGGCTCACAATTCTCCACGATGACTCTTGATTTGTTATTATTACCCTGAAGCTCTTTAAATGATTTGGACCCCGAATAATATACACAGAAATAAGAGAGATCATCGATAAAGGCACTAGTTCCAGAGATGTGGTACCCTCTGGAAGCTTGTTACCCTAAGTGCAACATGATAGGGTTAGGAAAAATGTATGTGTAATTCTAATTTTGGCATCCTACTGATTATGTATACTACTTTTCCTAGACTTTCCATAATAGTGGTCTTGATTAAAGACCATTGTTCAGGAAGGGAAGCACATGCATTTTCCAGATGGCATAAATATGCTGCAATGACTAAACAACATTTGATGAACACATGCAGCTCTGGCAGCACACCAAAAAAAAACCCACTGCATTCATGTTATAGAAGTACCGTCTGACAAACTTGAGATAAACCACACTGCTAAATGAGGATGGGTAAAACCTGGGAATACACCACCTCCCAACTCCATGTCTTAAAAAAGGTTAGTAATAAAGGTAAACAAAAAAGTTATGGTGTCAATTTTAGGTATCAGCTTGTCCAATAGAAGTTAAAACCAAAAATAAGTTAATTTTTTTTTTTTTCCTGTTTCTGATCAAGCATTTATTTTAAACTGCTACCTCACAATGACAGCGTTAAAATACTTGCTTGCTGTTTAGTCTGGTCTCTATTTTCTTGTATGTTAAATCCTGATGATGTTACTGACACTCAGGTTCACCCCTCCTTTCTAAGTTGCTGACTCTCAGTCCTCTTTCCATTCCAAGACCTCACACACCCCTCAGCTCTTCTCCTGAATATCTCGCTGCCTGTTCAAGCTTCAGCATGGCTAAAGAAGAGAGATGCTGCCTCCTCCGGATGCTGCCAGTTATTCTCTCGACCAATAAAGGTATCAGCATCATGTCTGCAATTAAGGTCCATGAACTAGGCAACATCTTCAGCTCAACTCTCTCCCTGTACAATCACAGTTGAGTTTCGCTACTGAAGGCAGCAATGTTTTGCAATTTCTCTCCTCCACCAAAGAATTGGGTTTATTTTCCTCACAAGAAATTCAGACATCAAGGACGTGAACCTGGTGTCTTTCAAGTCTGGGGTTTTGGGTGGGGTAGTGCCCACTTTTTATGTTTGTGATATAGAACCTACAGAGATCCACCACACCGACCAAAGAATATAACGCCAAGATAAGAGTAGTATGTGCCCCAATTATTTTTGTGAATGGCCCCTGTCTTACCCTGTGGTAAATGCTATGTAACTTCACATCTTCTTGGCATTCTAGTGACAAAGAAAACATGCTTTGGAAAAAAAATTCTCAAGGACCACAGACAAAAAGGAAAACTTATATTAGGATGGTAAATCAAATGCATTTGCAATATATCAGGCGTTCATCAGGATTTCAGTAGTGACATGTATAAAGGTCTTGTGAAAGCCGTTGAGCTCAAGTGTTTTTCCTCACTGTTCTCACTCTCAAAAGCAGGTTACTCATCCATTTCTAATGCCCCTTCAATCTGTTCTGACATTCAAAAAAATCAAGGTGTAGCCTGCATAAGAGTTAACAGACAAATCCTGTCCACCCACCCCTCCCACACACCATCTGGCAGAATTATTTTCCTCACAAATTAAGAATGCCTTTACCTTGAATAATTTGCACTGTTTCGTACCCTCAGTCATTGAGTTGTTAGAGCACTGCCTGGTATACATATTGTGTTGTTAGATGTTATTAAAGGTGGACATGATAATTGACTTTCTAACAACAAAATATAAAGTTATAGAGCTTAGTATAAAGTGTAAAAATTCATGAGAATTACTAAATCTATTACAAGATTGTATGCTTCCAGAGAAAGAACAAGAAACAAACTTTTCATTACTAATCAAGCTATTTTGGAGGCAACAGCCTTCATTTGGTTGGTTTGTTTCTTCTACTTATCTTCTCTCAAGGTAAAGGACTAGTACATTAACTTTCTTTTCCAGAGAAAGGATGTTTTTATCACCAGATCATATCACTGAAATAAGAATTTTTAAACTATAACTATGTCAGGTAGCTAATATGCATAATATGCTAACCCCTTACGCTGGTTAGCACAATAATTCTGTTACCACATGTCCAAATAACAGCTTTACTAAAATATCCTTTTCCCTAATACTTTGAATAATTCACTCATAGCCTACAAGGACTCTTGAAAGCAGAATATCTTAGTTATGTAGTTTAGATTTTTCAAGCTAACACACAAGTGTACCAGGAGGCTGATTATTCCTCTGGTTTCCTGAACGAGGGAGAATTCACATTTATTTATTTATTTATTTCTAGCCAAAGGAAGCATGTTTTTGTGCCCCATCCCAGGCACAACCTTCAGTTGGGTCTCTCAGAAACATAATTGGTTTGCTGTATACCAATTAGTGCATAAAAAAATTAAACAAATACTAAATATTTTAAGGCAGTTTTTTAAAAATACAAAATACTGACAGATCAAAGACATATCTTGGTAGTACACAAATTTTCTTCATAAGTAATCCTGAAAAATCCATAAATGTGTCTAGGTAATTAATTTTTTGTTGTTGACACGCCACGAGAGACATTTTTAGAAATACAACAGCTGTTTTCTGGACATCTCCACTCTAGGACAAGTAGGGATGGAAGTGATCAGAGACATTTCTTACTCCCCTACCTTCGGGCATGGTTTTCATCCCAGCGCACTCACTCTAACAGCATAGGTAAAGTCTCCGTAGAAGGAAACCACAGAAGAGAGAGGAGATAGTCGTGCTATCTTAAGATATTGTCTTAAGATTAAGACAAGATCCAGAGACAGATGGCTGCTTTACAATAAGCACCAAACCTCAGGACTGCCTTCCGGTAAACGCTTGTCAGCTTGTAGACAACTGTCATTATCCATACACAATATTACTAAATCAGTCCCCCAGTTCAAGGGTATGGGAATGTCTGGAAGTAACGGATAACCAAAATGACTTACTTTACAGAAATCTTCAGCGTTTAACAGACAGTATGAAGCAACGTACCATTTCAGTGGGTTCAATAATTTCCATTGACACAGGGCAAAATTTTCATCTTTTATTATATTTACATGTGTGTATATTTGAAACATCCCTTTAAACATTGCTCCACTTGTTATTCACTAGTATTTCCATTCCTGTTTAACAGACTCAGTTTCAACCTATGTCCTAGAAAACATCTCATTATTTCTTAATACTACAGTGCTTAATGGATTTCAGTATACAATATCAGTAACACAGAAAAAATCAAAACACTGAAGTGGTGAATGGCTGATTTAGAAAATCACATTCTCAAAGCAAGTAGCAAGACTACACTCCTTTGTGAGTCCAAGGAAGTAAAAGATCATAGTAAATTCTTCAATTTTCAGTTGTCAGCTGTCTCTGGGTTTTAAGACACATTCTCACAACACGGATGGTTGTTCAATATGACTTTTGTTGAACTTAAACAGTATTCTAAATTCCAAATCAAACAGTACTAGTAAAGGTTAGATAAGCTCACAATTCTTCTCCAACTATATACATTCAGACTTCTAAGTTCACCACAGTTCCTCAGGTTTAGACCTCTAATCTCAACTAGAACTTTTACTTGAACTGTAACTGCAAATCAATAACTCAAGTTAGTAAGTCTCTAAAAGCTACAATAAATAGTGCATAAACATATTTCTTCCTAAGAGTGATTTAGTTCAGAGGAGAACAGTCTAGACCGAGGAGAGAGCAAAAGAGTATGGCCAGATTTATTCCAAATAAATAGCAAAATCCATCCACATAATGTTTTTGGAAGGGGATAGCTATTCACAGAATAACAAATCTTCATTCTAGTTAAAACTGAACAGGTACAAAACACAACTGCAAGGTAACAAGTTCAGTCATGAAAATCTATCTCCTACTGCTTTGTGAGCTGTATAGCAATCACAGCTAAGTGCACAGAAAACTAGCATAAAATGCAACAAGCAACTGAAAAATCAAGGAGAATGGTAATTTGAGCTCTGGATGAAATAATTTTAGCTAAATTAGCATTTAATCCCCAAGCTAAACTACAAAGGTGTTAAGCACCATTCAATAATGAAGAGTACGTTTCATGCACAATTTTTATTAAGAAAAAAAAACAATTTAAAATTGGTTTAGACTAAGGACACAATAACCCACACTTAGCGGTTTACATGTGTACAGACACACAAACTATAATATAGCTTGTGCCTGATTATGCAAATCATTGATAAACATTCTATTTAGAAAATACAGGAATATAGAGATGCAAAACAAAACTAAAATGAAATATTTCTGGTTATTGATAGAAACTACTACTGAAAAGTATCACATTGCAAATGAGAGGACATTCCCCCACCTAAGAGGTTCCCTTTTAAATCCCACATAGGAGATTTAGGAGGTATGTAGGAGACTAAATCCGATGAGAGGTACACATATTTGTTAACAAAGGCCACAACAGCAATTCCTGGATTGAAGAATGCAGCTTATTTTTGGAGAGGATGAGGTCTTTATTTTCCTACTGATATCTAAGTGTTGGAGGTTTTTTTCCAATCCCAACCCCCTGCCTCCACCCATCATTTAAATCAGGTTAGAAGACAGAATAAGGTAATGTTGCAATATTCTGGATTGAATGAGCAGTAAGAAAACCTGACTGTTCCCAAATTTTACTTTTTGGTACCTTTGCAGCTCCTAAGAGCATTGGCAAGGTTCTGTTATCACAAATTACCACATGCTTATGTATTTGCATTACACTAATAATCAACAAGTATTTATCATGCACTGAGAAGACAACATGAAGACAACGTGCACTGAGAAGATATTGTGCTTGTATGAACAGAACAAAAATCTGCACCACAGTCTTAAAAAATCCCCAAAACTTAGATTTGCTGGAGAAGAACACATGCAGAAAGACAAGGATTTGCATCCTGAAAACCCAAATAATCCCAAACTAGTGCCAGTTACATGCTATGTCCAACAAAGCAATTCAAACTAAATTCTAAAATAAATAAAGAAAAAATTAACAAGACAGATCAACTTCTATGGAAGAGCTTTTCCATGGAATGATACTATCCAGAAATTTACCCCTGAAGTTGTACGCTGTATTTACCTCTCTGGGAAATGCAGTACTGTTCGAGAACCATGTTCAAGATTTAAAAAACAGAGAACCTATCTTCCAAAGGATTTTCCAGTGATACTAATATCTCTTAGAACAACTCTGAATATTTGACTCACCAAAAGTTTCAAATATGTATGTAATTTGGCTTTGAATTTTAAATTCTCAAATCAGTGAACCTTAGGCTTTGTCCTCCACAACAAAATCTGAGTCTACATGGTCTCTGATATCTAACAGGCAGAAATTATCATTCTGTAAAATCCTACAGTCAGACACAGCAGTTTACAGTGTTCATAGTGAGGTAACAAAATTAGAATAGTACTGTTCCACCAGAAAACTATTGACCTTGCTCTGCTTATTGGACAATGAAATAGGAACTTGTTTTCACTGCTCAAAGCAAACTTTATTTTTATGTCAGAATTACTAGTATACAGTGACTTCATAAGGTAAGCAAACAAGCAAAGATATATGTATTTCAGAGCAATGCAACTTCAGGGAAGAAAACAACAGGAAGCATAATACCTTCCTCACTGCAAGTGCAACAGCTACCTTCTGCATCACATTATACACAGATATTTCTGTATTTGCCACCTTTTTAAAAATACTGGACTTCTCAAACATGCTGATTTCTTACATTTCAAGACAATGTCAGTATGTAACTGTAGCAGAGCTAGTATATGTGTTGAAATTAACTGGAAGCATTTGCTCAAACCTTTGAGCATTAAAACCTAATTTTTCAATGTTTTATACTGGTAAAGGTTCTCTTTTAGTGAATGCAAAATTTAACAAAACAGTATTATCCTGAGCTTAAGGGTCTTCCTGTGCCTTTGCAGGCAGAAAGACAAATGGAGCTGAAAAAGCATTTCTGAAGAGAAACATAGGTGAGACTATTGCTGCTCTTCAGGCTCTGACTGTTGTTCATTCTTACAGAGAATATGGGACTATTGTCTTGTAGTGGTTTTAAACTCCACAGACAGTAATCTCTTTTCCAGAGCATCTACTGTCCTCTATATTTTTCTTGGGAAACTAAGACTTGTCAATATGTCGTGATTTAAAGATTTTCTTCCTAAAATGAAAGCACTTGTACTCAGCTGTACAAGTAAAAGTAAGCCTTGATGTCTACACAGAGATTTGAAATGCACAGCAGGTATGCCAAAAAGGGAAAATCTGAGGGAATTGAGAGGAAGGGAGGGGAGACAATACAATAACATCATGAGGGAGAAAGAATAACTGATTATTTCTTTATATAAATCAAATCAATGGCTGTTATTTTGCTATTTTAAGAACATTTTAAAGGTATTTTAATACATTTAGACTGTCATTGCACTCATGAAATAAGAAAATGCCCTTTATAGTGTCATTTAAAATAGAACTTAAAGCAGTTAAACTACTATTTTTGTTCAACGGGATATTTCCAGTGAAATCCACAAATCCTAACAGGTAGAGAGAAACTGGAGTAGTATTTATTTATTGCAGCCTTTGGTTCTTCCTTTATCAACAATCCATCATTTTAAAAGGTAGATATTACTGGTATTTTGAATGCACTTCCCCAACCAAGAAAAATACTGCAATCAAATAGCTAAACAAGGAAAATAGTATAACTTAATTATCCAGGACTTTTTTCAAATATTGTATGCATATTTGGGATGGAGGGGGAAAGAAGAAGAGCTTTGTTAAAAAAAATCTTTTCTTACCTTAAGGCTACAGAAGTGATCCACTGCATTTAAAGTGTACCTACAAGACCTGAAGAGTTCATAAAGGTAAACATCAGGCGAGACGGGGAAAATCATGTAGCACTTCAAAGTCTGAGATTATGCAAAAGATAAAATGATGATTTTATTATATAAGGCATATTAGTAAGCTATTTCTAAACTGGGCTTCCAAGAAACTCATCCACGTCTGTGCTCGTAAATCCTGAAGTGCATAGACATAAATGATATAGAAGAGTCATTGCCTTTACAGTGACCTAAAAATTAATCATTTCATCCTCCTGTCTTTTCAGTTGAGCATTTAGTCAAATTGCCTGGGAAGCAATCTGAACTCTCAGTGACCTTTGTTATCCAAACTTATCCGCAGTGGTTTGCAGCAAAGGAACTACTCAAACCTTGAACCAAGGCAGCTTGGACAGTATAAAGAGCTCTACCAGTTCTACCCCACTCATTCAGTATGCTCTGAAGAGTTTTGGTTAGCATGAATTTCTTCATCCATTTTTAACTTGCAGTAAACTCACAGAACCGGCCACAGAAAAGCAGCCACAGGAAACGGAAGAGACAAAGAACAGCATCTCTTCCATCAGCCTAACTAGCAACAGTACTGTATCTAAGGTGGAATTTCTTAAGCTCAAATCCTCCCTGTTTACAAATCCATGCAAAAGGCAACAACAAAAAAAAAAAACAGAGCCTGTCACATTACTGTAAAAAAGAGACTGCTAGCACTCAAATAATTGTTTATCAAAGGCTATTTAATCAATTTAATTGCCAGTACAAAAAAAAAAATCTTGCCGGATTTCCATTATTTATTATATGTGCAGTGACTCGCTAAAGTACTTGGAAAGATTTACTTCCAAGTGGTCACCTACTTAGATCAAGCGCTAAATCACTGACTCTGTGATGGTGTTTGTTTAGGTGGCAGCAGTTTAGCTGGCCCAGCCTCAATGGCCCCTTACTGAGATCTCTGTGTGTGTGGCCCATTTTGCACTGCAGCTGGCTTGACACACAAGTCCCACTGTATACCAAACCCATTGTTATTTTAATGTGACTCTTAACAGTCTACTTCACCCTCACCACCCTAAAAACAGTTCCTAAGGGCAGAGTGCTGAACGCCCTATGGCAAAGCCACCCGTCATAAGGAAGATAAATCACAAAACACACCAGAATTTTTAAAGGCATAATTTTTTAGACTCAGCTACACCAGGCTGAGATACAGCTAGAACAAGTGTTTATAAAACTTAAGACAGCATTTTATCTTTTTTGATCACCGTTTCAAAAAGATAAGTAAGAAAGTACTAAAATCCTTACAGACTTCCCTGCAGTTAGATTATGATTCTTATTCTGATACTTTTAAAATGACACACAACTATGACACTGCAAAATAAACATGTCATATGTCCTCTAAACCAGATAAGAATTATTTGTGACCTGGGGAAGTTTTCATCCATTAAAAAAAAATACAAAACCATCAGCACCTAAGCAGACTCATTCATTATATAAATTTTACATATATATCACTATTATATACTAATCATTATAAACGCATTTAAAAGAATTTGGAGATATAAATTTGGTTCCATCCTATCAGAATAGTGCTGGAGTAGTTTCAAGCATTGACTTTTACGCATCCAGCTTTGGTGGTAGACATCAGTTCATGGAAGGAACCTACCTGTAATCAACTAAACAACAGGTGAATTAGATTGTAAATGGTAGTCTTCTGAATCACTCTTACATAGATGCTGTAAATTACAGCCCTGATCGTTACTTACACTGATGGTAAAAGCTACACAAAAAATTGCCAGAGATTTCACATCTGGGTGTAGCTGCCTTCTTACACTCCCCAAAGTTGTTGCAGGTCTCCTTGGCCTTCAAAACAGGGCTCTGCCTAACAAGTGTAATTCCAGCCTTAATGAGCCAGTACAAAAGAGGGGGAAGTAATTTTGAGGAACCAGGGACAAGTTTTTAATCTCTAAACTTACTTCCATAGGCAAATAATGGATAATTATTCTTCCCTATCACCTAGGAAAAGAAAACCAAACTGATCTTGAAGGGCTTGTTTGTAAGCTTACCACAATGAGGAGATGTTTACAATACCAACATTTATTGCTATAATGGAGAACAACCTGTCAGACTTCCCACTGTCAAATACTCCATCCAGACTACAAAAGGCACAACAAACTTTGAACAACCAACCTGTGGCACCTAATGAGGGACAATAAGCCTGTTTTCACGAGGCAACTTGCAAAAAATACATTCTCCAACCTATTGCTCTTCCACTTCTGTGTGCATGTCTCTGTCCGTAAAAACAAGTTCCTTGGAGGAGACATTCATTGGACCACAGACCAACGGAGCTCACAGTAGTCTGGACAGGCAAGCAGAGATTCACAGGATTTTGGGATGGAGAACACCTATTAAGTCATGTAATGTACTATACTGCCAATGAACGATAGTTACTTACAGTGCATTTTCCACTCCTTTGTCCAGTCCGGTTTTAAGTGACTGACGCAATGGGGCTGCTACCACTTCCTCTGGCAAACACTTCAGCACTAAAACAAATTTCAATGCCAGAAAATATTTCCCAATAATATGCCTACATTTTCCTTTGCTTAACAACACTCCGTTATTTTTATTTGCACTCCTAAAGACCACCCAATAGAGTTTTGGCACATAATTATATTTTACGGAAGCAGATCTTTAGCAAAATGCTCCAAATACAACAGATTAGTACCCTTATGGAAGCAAAAATTCAGTTTACACATTTTATCATCATCAAGTGACTATTACCACTCATTAATCAAAAATCACCTATGGATGTTCTCTACCAGAAGACTGCAAAACAAATACGCAAGTACACAACTTCAAAAAAAGAAAACAGAAAAACAGACAATTGAAAACAGAGTATTTCAGACTTATACATTCAGTAAGCACCTGAAAATTGCATATGTAATACGTATCTATAAATTATATAATATGTATACATATAGTATTTCAACATTGGTAATTACCAAGCTGAAAATTACATTCATGAAGACAAAAACCAAGTGACACTGGTGACATAGCTAACCTTACTTCACAAAAGTCAATAACTATTAACTTGCTGATCTGTAACACTGTAAACACTGCTTTTTCAGGCTTAAAATTTTAAACACTAACTTCTGATGTACTACCATACGAAAGCTTCTGTTATTTATGACAAATTAGATCAATTTACTAAGTTCCTAGTCTATAGACAAAGCATGCAAATCATGTACAGAGTATTTTTCATATGTGCAGATATTTGCAAGAAACAAGGATCAAGAGACAGAGCAAGATGCTGTTCACAGACATAGCAGCATACTTCTCCCACATGGATGCAAGGATGCAGTATACAAAAAAATCATGACTTGTTTATTGCTCTTTTTCCGCTTTCTCAGGCACATTCTCTTTGTGAACTGAATGAACAAAAAATCCATAAACACTGCGCTATTATTAACTAGTATGAATTATAAATGCATCAAGACTGTTATTCCAGATTATTAATTTAAACTATGATATCTACAAATAAATATGAATTTTATTAACAAGGAGACAGAATAAGAAGCAAATTCTCTTACAAGCTGCAAGAGTTTGCCACTGCAAATTCTTTAAGATGCTTTTAATATGCTTGTTCCTGTTGGGGTACACCCACATCACATACCTAAAGCTCACATACTGTTCATCCAGCAATTATTTATAGACTGTGTAGATATCATCTGTAAATAAGGGCCCAGGATATATCTCTGATGTATTCAGAAGAAAAAAGGCAAATTATTCAGTAGAAATTCTACTTTGCATTTTTGATAGGAATTAGTGGTTTACCCAGAGTGGATGGGGAACTCTGGCAGAGCACTGCTCTGGAAATTACTGGCTGAGATGGACATAGGTGACTGTTGGTGATCAATATCATGCTGTAGGTAGGTTTCATTAAAACACATTAAAATAACCAAGTTTGCATATATAGGCATGCATATACCTCTCACAAAAAGCATACTGATTTTCCAAGAGTACTAAATTTATTCTTTGGCACCTGTGTAATCACTGGATGAAAAAATTTGCAATAATAGATAGCTGCAAGAATTGATGACCATTTATAACTCACAAAGTATAACAATGCATTTCAGAAGTTTGGAGGTTTTTTTAACTAAAAAGTGTTAATTGCATTATTTAAGATTAAGTAAAACATTCAGTATTGTCAGCCACATGTTCGTGTACACTTTTTTGTAATGTCTTCTTTTGTTACATATCAAATGAAAATACATTGGTTAAAGAATAGGAATCTTCTAATTATTCCTGAGAATTCGATGAACTTTTACCATAATTGTGATTAATAATATAATGGGGTAGGAGAGGAGAAAGAGGGAACTTGAAAGCAGTACTAAGTGCACTACTGTCAAAATTGGAAATGATTGTTCCTTTATGCCCACATCATTAAAGACAGGTCCCTGTCCTGTGCCATCCCCCACCCTGGAATGCTCCTCCCAAGACTGGGAAGGTTGTGATTTGTGTTTATATACAGTTGCTGAAATATTATTAAATGAGAAAGAGAAAATACTCATAATGACTAAACAAAAGATGTAAAGACAAATACCCAGTAAGAGCACTAGATACTGGTAACAGATAAACGCTGAATTTAAGTCATGTTTAAGTTGCGGAGCAGTGTCTCTAGGCTTCCTTTGCAGTAAATGTACATTTAGCTGAATCTCAGCCCTCTGGATGCTGAGAGCCCAGGAAGATTAATTTCCTAATCTGATGCTGAAAGACATATACATCCTGAATACTTTTACAGAGAATTTGCAAGATGTTTGAAACATATTCTATTATACACCTGAAAGCTATCTGTAATTCTGACAAAGACTTTGGCAATTTTACTTGTAGGCATTAGATTAGCACAGGAAGACAAAAAGGTCTATTTTCACCAAAGAAATGACATCTTTTCTAAAAACACTCTTTTCACACCCAAAGCTAAAAGCATGCATCGCAATCAGGACACTTTGTATTTTCAATTTCCTTGGCCAGATTATTATTTTCCCAAATTGACATAAAGATGTTTTCATACGAATTAAATTTCTCATAAGCCTTAATTGATGGAAACATATATTAGGTGGGTCCACATATATGAAGATATTTTCCTTTAATAAAAATATAGTATGTATTTCATCTGTCTGGTATTTAGAATATATTATGTGTGACACAGACAAGAAAAACAGGATTCTTAAAATTACTGCTCTTATTTTCTAAGTACAATTCGGTCCTAACCTTGTAATCCTGCTGTAATACAGTACTTTTGACCTGGGCCCTTTGTGAACAGCACTCAGCCCTGTGTGCTCACAAAACGTGTCAAGAAGGGAGAATAGAGCCCATAAGGCCTCTGGTAAATACACAGAAATATTGATAATGCAGATTGGAAGACTTAGATAATCTAACTTTTGACACTTAAGTCAAGAGACAAATTGTGCTGAAATTTCCTACACTGCACAAGGAAAATGGCCTATAATTAAGTACTCTTAAGCCATCGAATTTAATTCCACTGAATTTCTCTTTCTCTGCTTACTTAAATGAAGCCAAGACTTTAACAATAAGCACATAAGTGAACTGCTAATGATTAGGTAATCTGAATGCCTCCCCCTCTTTAAAGTGAGTTGCTTCTCATTTCATCTAACAAAAAATATACACATAAAAAATATACATATATTCCTACTTCAGGTTTGTGACCAATATCTATACAGCATTCTTTTCCTATTTCCAATTTAGAGGAGAAAAGCATTTCCACCTCTCACTTCCAACAGATACATCCCAGAGAAGGTAGTTTCTTTGTTTTGGTTAGGTTTTTTGTTACAAGTTAAACACCTCTGCTGGTTTCTTACAAGGTGATACCTGCCAAAATTAATCAAAGTGAGAAGCAATGCATGTCTCAGTGGTCTGAAGAAAAAAAATTTAAAACAAAGCAAGTAGAACAATCCCTAGACACTTTTCTCCCAGACACAACTCCATGCTAGATTTTTCCCCAGAAAAAAAAAAAAAAAACACCTCTGGCCAAAGACATTCCTACTCTTCTTTAGCTGCAGTTTCATCTCCATTCTCTCCCCACAATTTTCCTTCCCTCAATAATGCCAGTGAAACTGATTGCAGAATTATGCCCTGAACTGGATCAGTGCAATTTTAAATCAATGCTTTTTAAACCCAAATTATTTCCCTAATTTGGCTGAGCAGTCAGTCAGCCCAATTGCTACACTAGCGCAACTGAAGCTGTGACAAAGCTTGGGAAAGGTAGAGCATTAATTTGGTTTTTGCTTTGTGGTGGGTTTTTGGATTTTTTTTTTTGGGGTGGGGCAGCAGGGGGAGAATACAAGCAGAGAGGTTTACCTTATGTTAGCTTCTTCCCCAGAAAAGCTTTAACACCAAACCAAAAAACAACCTGAAATAACCAAAAGCATCTATAGATACAGATTTTACTGCTTTCTTGCTCGCTTTAGGAGGATCCTTGCCTTTGCAGACAAGGAATCAACATGGAACTATTTTCCCGGGTGCAACTTGGTGCATTTCTAAGCAGGAAACAATTTTAGTGTTAGCTTCCAAAATATAGAATAGTTCATTTGAAAAGTATGTTTTAGCATTTGAAAATAACCTTACTTAAATGTAAATGTTTCCTTATAGGGGACAGTATAAAGAGAAAAGAAAGAAGAAACCAGCAAAGCAGAAATTCATTTGGGGCTGGAATTTCAAAAGGGAAGCATATTTCCCACGTTCAAAATTAAAAACAAAGTTACAGCTTATGGTACATATCAGTCTCATACTAAACTACACCGCCAGCACGCAGACATAACCTGCTTAAAAAAACCCAAAACATAAATTGTAGAATCATAGACTGGTCTGGGTTGGAAGGAAACTTTAAAGATCACCTAATCCAACCCCCTGCCATGGGCAGGGACACCTCCCACTAGACCAGGTTGCTCCTAAAGCCCCATCCAGCCTGGCCTTGAACACCTCCAGGGATGGGGCAGCCACAACTTCCCTGGGCAACCTGTTCCAGTGTCTCACCACCCTCACAGGAAAGAATTTCTTGCTCATACCTAACCTAAATCTACCTCTTTCAGTTTAAAACCACTACCCCTTGGTCCCCCCACTACACTTAAACTAAACTTAAATAGTCCCCACACTAAACTTAAATAGAGAAGTAATACCCTTATTCAGTAGCATTTAAGAAAGTAACACAGAAATAGTTCTACTGACACCAGGTTTTGCTAGGAAACCACAAACTTTTTCCTAGTTTGGCCTGTGGCAGAATTCACAATATTCATTCAAGGTGAAATATGCATCAGAGCTCTATTTGATTTAAGAACCTAATAAAATACAGAAATGTACCAAGACTGTCCTTCTCATAGTTTATCAGTCTAATTTAAACATTTAAGTATACTTACAGAGCCATCTTTCAGATTTCTTTCATAGGAGAAGTGACACTCCATATCTTCTTTATCTCTTGAAATAGCAAAGTTGTATTTGCCAGCTGATTCTTCTCCAGCTATCAATGCTTTCTTCAGTTCTTCAACATACTTTTCTCTATTCATTTCCATGTCAGCAGCCTCCCTAGAAATTTCAGCTTCAGACACTATCAGAAAGAAAGATGTGAGAAATAAGTACTTCTATATGTATGAACACGTATACATCTTTATATGTACACATAGACACACAGTCACACACCTTAAGGGACAGGCAAACATCAGGAGACTATTCCTTCCTTGACACATATCAGTGTACCAGACACTAAGGGAAATGTAGCAGGAATATTGTGTTCTTCCTAAGAATTAAGTTCTGTCCCTTTTTCCCCCTGTCTGAAAATGGTTTATTGCTACTAGTCCACAATTCTACTTGCCTAATGTTATTCTGAATAACACTAACCTTACAACAAAGACTGGAATGTTTTAACTATGATTTATTGTGCCTCTCAGTTCTCTTTGAAAGCCTGCAATCTAAACGCTGTAGGACAACAGATGCAACTTTCTCCTCATACGTTCTTGATCCAGTTTTCCAAGTCTGTAGCTTTCAACCTTAAAATAAAATAAGCAATCAATTTACAAATTAAGCTATGCCTAGAGACTTGAGATTCCATGTTTTACTGTTCACATTCAAGGACCACTAAATGGGAGATGAGTCTCCACTTTGCATTACATGAGGTCTATGAAGAAAATTTTATTCCATTCCTTTGAAGACAAAGAATGGTTGAATAGGGTACAGAACAGGCCAATAAAGACATACTGTCCTGCCTGCTTCTGATCCTTTATTTCTTCCTGAATCTTCTTTTGGTTAACCCTCAAACTGAAATGGCAGTTTACCAAGACTCATCATCTTTCACTAGGAGTAGCAAGAAACAGTTCTTGATTTTACCACCTGGGCCCCTGATTATTTTCCTTCCTTTTTATTTTATTCTACATAGTTTCCTCATTACTTTTAGAGTTCAATGTTAATCAGAATAATGATCTCAATGAGGAGTGCAGAGTTTCTGGCACAGATATAAGCAAAGACTCTAAATTAAAGTTGATAGGATATATATAATGTAATGCAGGCTTTAATGTCTAGCCTACCAATACAGTATTTTAGATTGTTTACTTGATTAACAGAAGTGTTCCTCTTTTTTCCTCACTAATCTTCTGAGGAAAACAGCTATAGATTGTCATTTACCCCTGCTTGCTCCTAGACATTTCTAGTGTTTGCCCAGCATTTGAAAGACCAAGATATACAAAAAGACATTTGTGAAAAAAAACAACCAACCAACCAAACACAACACAAAACAAAATCAAAATAAGCAAAAACACACGTACCAAAAACCAATACAAAAACTAAAACCCCACAACCCCCAAAACATCCTTTGCAGAATAACTATTTCTTCTCTATAAAAATGCCTCTGAAGATAGTTTGATAATGAGACATAAGCTTGCACATGTATTGAATTCATACTGATAGAAATAGCACAGCCTTTCAACCAAAGATGAGCCTGTTCATATTGCCTCATTTTTCTCCATTCTTCTTCCTGACATAGTAGCTAACTTCGTATTGCAAAGGAGGCAGTACATATCAAATCAATCCATCGTATGAAAATAAAGCAAAGAGGTAAAGGTATAATTATTTGCTATCAGTATTCATATCCTCACACACTTCAGGATTTCTGGATTAATTCTGGACTTTCAGAATTTTGGCTTATTTTCACTAACTCAGGGTGGTGGAGGTTGGAAAGGACCTCTGGACTATTGTCTAGTCTGACTCCACCAATCAAAGACAGGTCAGCTACAAAGGTTGGTCAGGACCACGTTTTGAATGGGTTTTGAATATCTCCAAGGCCTAAGGCTCCTCATCCTCTCCAGCCAATCTGTTCGGCTGCTTGGCCACCCCCACGTTAAAAAGTTTTTTCCTGTGTTTAAATGGAATTCCTTGTATTTCAGTTTGTGCCCATTGCCTCTTGTCCTTTCACTGGACATCACCGAGAACAGCCTGGTTGCACCTTTGTTACTCCCTCTCATCAAGTATTAATACATATTGACAAAATCTCCTTGAGCCTTGTCTCCTCCAGGCTGCACAGCCCCAGCTCTCTCAATGCCTCCTAGCATGACAGATGCTCAAGTCCTTCAGTCATCTTCATGGACTGTCACTGGACTCAATTCCTTAAGTTCACATCTTTGTCATACTGGAGGGCCCAGAACTGGACACTGTATTACAGGTCTCACCAGGGCTGAGCAGAGGGAAAGGATCACCCCCCAATGCAGCCCAGGAGGCAGTTGGCCTTCTTTGCCACATTGCAAAGTATTCAACTTCTTGTCCACCAGAACTCCCAGTTTCTTTTTAACAAGGGACCTGCTTCCAGCCAGTCACCTAAGGTGCCAGCATAGTATGTGCTGGGGGCTTCTTCCTCCTCATATATACAGTTTTGCATTTCCCTTTGTTAAATTTCTTGTGGTTCCTGTCAGCCAATTTCTCCAGCCTGTCCAGGTCCCTCTGAACGGCAACCCAACCTTCTATCAACCCTTGCCCCACATTTTGCATCACCTGTAAACTTGCTGAGGATGCACTGTGCCATCATCCAACTGATTAATGAAGACGTTAACAGGAGTGGACGCAGTACTGATTGACACTTGTGGTACAGCATCACTTGTAACTGGCCTTCAGCTAAAATTCACAGCACTGATCACAACCCCTTGGAATCTGGTTGAACTGGCTGACCTCAATCCATTTTACTGTTCATCTGTTCTTTTATCTTGTCCATATTTTACTAGTTTGTCTATGTTAGAGGACACTGTGGTGAAGGCCTTGCTAGCTAAAGCCAAAATAAACAACATTCACTGCCCTGCTCTCATTCAACAAGCTAGCAATTTCATCAGAGAAGGTTATCAGGTGGGTGAGGTATGATTTCCCCTCTGTAAATCCATACTGACTACTCACCATCTTGTCAATATTTTTTTAAATCATTTTCAGGATTATTCCTCCAACACCCTCTGGTTGACCAGCCTCCAACTATCCAGATTTATCCCTTTGCAAAGATGGGAGAGACATTTCTTCCAGTCTTAAAAAAATACCCTGATTACTATTACCTCACAAAAATAATGAGGAGTGGCCTAACAGTGACATGGGCCAGATCTCTCAGTACTCAGTCTCATCCAGGCAGGTCCCAGAGACTTGGACATACCGGTTTCTTAAAATAGTCTCTAACCAGATCCTCCTGCAGCAGTAAGTCTCCTTTGCTCCTGACTTTTCCACTGATCTAAGGGGCCTGAAGGCCAATTTTAACAGCAAAGACTCAGGCAAAGAAGGCAACGAGCATTACCTCAGCCTTTTCCATGTCCGTTGTCACCAGTCCCCTTGCCCCATTCCACAGCAGAGCCATATTCTCTCTCATCTTCCCTTTGCTGCTGATTAGCCTGCAGAAGTCCTTCACATCCCTTTCCAGATGCTATCCCAGGTGGGCTCTGGCTTTCCTAACCCCATCCCTGCATACTCAGTCACTGCCTCTATCCCCCTCCCTGGTCACCTTCCCCTGGCTCATGCACACTTCCTTTTTACATCTGAGTTTAGCCAGGAGCTCCTTGTTCATCTGTGCAGGCCTCCTGCCACCTTTGCTTGATTTCCTGTTCCAGTGAGATGAACCATTTTTGAGCTTGGAGGAGGCGATCCCTGAAAAAAATCAGGGACCCTCTCCTGCATTTCTCTTTTCTCCAGAGCCATATTCCATGGGATTCTTTTAAAGCGACCGTGGAAGAGGTCAAAGTCTGCTCTCTTGAAATCTAGGGTTGATAACCTGTTTTTACTCTGTTCTCTTCTCTTACTATCCTGAACTCCATCAACTCAACAGTCACTGCAGCCAAAGACTGCTCCCAGCCTTGATTTACCCAACCATCTCTTCCTTGTTCATAAGTATTAGCTTTTGTAGTCCTCCTCTCTACACATCTCAAAATAGAGAAAACATGCAGACATTACTGATCTTGGACTTAACTGAGGGGTTTTGGTTTTTACGTTGGGCTTTTGTGTGCTTTTGGTTTTTTCTTTAACAGGTCACAATAATCTACTCACATCTATTAACAAGCACACCAACTATCTGTGCACTCAAAAAAGCAATATTATCTTGCTAATCACTTTAAGTGATTGCCACGTGTCTGCAAAATCTGGTAAGGCAGGTCAGTCACTAATATCCCACTGTATTACTCTGTTTATAAGACACAGGCAAACAGCCAGGTGAAAAAGGAGATGCTGGTGGCAAGAGACAGTATGGTAATGTCACCACTGCAAGGAAACAAACAGTTGACGCATGGAGAAATTATGCCCTTCTGCGGAAAACCTGAGCCTAAAGATATACTCAGTTAAAAGGATAAATTAGCGGGTGAGAACATTACTTATCCCCTACCACAAGGCATTTTTTCCTAGCCAGATTCAAATGCATTAGGTCCTTCGAAAGCTAGAAAGCAAAGGATGCAAGGGAACTGCTTTGAGCTATGATAAGAGAAAAGAAAAAAAGAGTAAAAAAAAGAATGGACTTAGGCTCAATAAATATGAGCAAGTCAGTCTTTGTCACACTAAGATGTGAAATGTCAGGCTTATGGCAGTCTGAAGTCTGTCACAAAGTTCCCTGTATTCTCCTTAAGAGAAAACACTTAAAAATGCTTATTGTCTGCTCCCCTCTCCTTGTAAAGATACAAGAGGAAACCTGTCACACTCATACTAGCTTAACATAAAGTAAAAGAGCAACGCATAATACACAGCATTTTACCAGACCTGCAACAGCACAAACATTCAGCAGACATGAGAAATTGCAAAAATGTCATTATACATTAAAAAAAATATAGGAGTGCTGCAGGGCATGCATTAGAATAAACCAGATATAAAATAACTTCATAATCAGTATTCCTAGAGTGGAGAAGATGCTTCTACCCTTACATTTTAAGATGCATTATCTATATTACAGAGAAGGAAAAAGGAAACAGAAGGGGTTGGAAAAAAAGAGGCCAGGGAGGAATGTGGGATATTATAACTGTACATCCCTACAGATCTGTAAAGTTAAGATGCATGCTCTTTGTGAAAGCACATCTCCCCAAATGGAAACTGTACTCTGCTGCCCGTTACATCAGATGTAATAGACAATTGTACATAAATGTTTTTGTATACAGCCTAACACCAAAGAGCTTTAGGGCACTGAAATACTCCAAGACACCTAATAAACTAAAGGCTCAAAACATTTACATTTAAGTATCATCATTTGAGGAACACGTTACACTTTTCAAATTTATTCCTACAACCCAACAAGAAAGTTTAAAAAGAGCAAAAGTAAGCAGCAGCCCTCTTCGTGAAAACATTTGTGAAAGGGAACACAGGACACAGAGAAATAGACAAAGCTGCGACAGTATCCTTTTTTCACTGCATGGACATCACAACCACTTTTCTTTTTTTTTTTTTTTTAATATGTAAACCCCTTTCCTAATACATGAAGCAAAAGAGGCTAAGACAGAGGACCACATATACGGCCAGCTCTAGTACCTTTCTTACAAACAGGACTTTGAATGCAAAGCCACACTATCTAGCTGCAATGCTGCATCACAGCCTCCTTCCCCGGGAACCAGACACATCTGCAGCTGCCATGAACAAGAGCAAAGCCAGCATGCAGCACTGCAAACGTGAAAAGATCTACCTAGCAAGCCACTGCCAAGTCAAAATCAGTTGTGCATTAACCCCCGAGTACCAAGACTGACAGATATGAGTTTCAGAACAGGACTTGGTACTCTGGCAAACGGTGCTGCAAAGCTGGAGGCTTACAGGAGCCATTGGTTCCTTCCCTGCCTCGCTATAAGGCAAGTGTTGAACCCTCCGAACACACCTGCGCATCTCCGATGAAGCAGTAAAAGGTTTTTTCAAGATTTTTAAAACTTATTTTAAGCATGAAACGGATGTTATCAGAAAGGCTTGAGACATTAACCATCGCCAGCTGCGTCTTGGGCTCTTTGGTTGGTTGTTTTTTTTCTTAACTGAAAACAGCACTTTATATATTTCATATAAAAAGTGTCACTGTGGAACTACTGTCAGGAAAAAAGCTAAGCCTACAAGTCAGTGAGCAACTGGGGCTACAGTGCTGGTCAACACTCATCTTGCAAAACTAACAATCTGCTACAAATAGCAAGAATTGAGTGGGAAAGAAAGGCAAGAAATTTACCATCAAGGCTACAGCCACCAATCATTCCCTCATCAGCTAGCTTATTTCTTTTACAGGACACTAGACGGAGTTGATGAGAGAAAAGGCCACTAGCATGTCAGCAACCCCCTTAAATCTCCCAAACCAGAACAGACAGAAGTGTGGATTTTCTTGCAGTATGAGACAAAGAGGGTCAGAAAAACAAGTCAGAAATACTTCCAAAAACTGTTTGCCTAGAACAATGATTTAAACACTGAGAAAAACAGACAGACACACAGATATATAAACTTTTAATTAAAATAAGAAAATTAAAAACACAAAAATATGAATATACTATACTAGAGCATTGTGGGTTTTTTCTCCTGTGGTGCCTGTACATGCTACGTGTTCCTTTATCTTATAAAACTAGCAGAACAGATCAACCTTAGAGAAACATGAAATGTATAAATCCATACATCTGTAGTTCTTTAACCCAGTAACAGTGAATACATCAGACAACATTGCATATTTGTGTGCTTCTCCTCCCCCCAAGATCTGACTTTTTTTTTTTTCTCCTTAATTAAGACTCCCAACACTTTTCATCACCACATAAAATATACAAAAACCATAAAAGACAACTCCATCAGCATCTCCCATTCACTTCCTGGTAGGTCTTGCCAAGCAAAATAATCCACAGCATGAGAAACCCAAAAGGGATTTCCCAAAGCAAGAATTTTCTGACCACTGCTTTCCCTCCTCCCAAGTTTTGAGTTTAGAATCTAATCAGTCTCAAACATGATGTAGTAACTTAGAAGAGGTGATCAAAACCAATGTTGAGTGTATGAAAACACCGATCTGTGCAGCAAAAAAGCACGCACAAGAGCTTCAACTCCTAATGAAATTATTCAAAGAACTACAAATTCAATAGGGATTCATTAGAATCAGATTCCTCCAGAAGAAATAGAAGCACTCTCCTTTGGATGAGTACCCAGTGCTCATGCTAAACGGTTGTCCGTTTCTTTCTTTCTTTTTAATAGAGTGAGGTCATCTTGCTTTCACTGGTCCTCTGTTTGGGGAAATGATCATCCAGCAATTCTGCCAGATGCAGGAAGTTAACAAAATGAGAACTGTGTTTACGTATTTTTTCTATACTCTTCCAGTTAAAGTAACACAGCTTTTGCTTAGAAAAATAACAGATTTAAAGAATCAGCTTTTTTGTGAATTTTAAGCTGGGGATTTTAAAGTTATGTAAGAACAACCAGAAAAGCTTTTAAACAGAAAAAATAGTATCCTCAATTAGTTAAATATTTATCCATGTTAACATCCTTTTTGTTATTTTGAAGATACATAGTTTGACTAACCTATCATCAAATGAAGAAAGACAAGCCTTTCATACTGGAATACAGGGAACCAGCATTGGCATATATGCATTTGTCTCATGTAGGAACTCCTAATCAATGGTGTGCTTGAAATGTTAAAAGGAATGTGGAAGAGCAGATTTAAAACATATGAGACATATTTTAAGTTAGTCTTATTTTCTAGATCTGAAAGAAAAAAAATGGTAAAAATTGTATTCAAAAGAAGGTTAATGAATTATTAAGCTTCTTTTTATACACAGGAACTATACATACATATATATAGCTTCTATATGTGTGCATATATATATACACAAAGCACTATTTTTTTATATATATGTTTATATATCTCAGACCCATTTGAAAGCTTGGCTTATGTAGGAACTAGGGAGAAACAATGCCCACTGGGCAGGGAGAAGGAAGGCAGGCAGACAAGGACTACATGGACATCTGTTCTTATGATTCAGAAGGAGAGTCGGAAAAAAGTTTTTGCATACAATATGCTGGTAATATATCATTCTTACCTCCCTTTGAAATATTTTTGCCACTGAGAGAAGGGGTTTTGATCAAATATTTGAAACATTTCTACAGAAACACACAAATCTTTCCGTTTTTGCTAGGTGTGAGTGAGAGAAGAATGAACATATTAAGAGACCCATCCTCTTATTCAGGTTTCTGAGAGGGGAAAAAATTCCATAGGCTTTTTTTTTTCCTCTTCTGATAACTAATGCCCAGGAAAAAAAATATTTTTTCATCCCTTCTCCCTCTCAAAACTTCACCTGAGTGACTAGCCAAATACAGGTAACTTAATAATTCAGATTTTATGAAACCATTTAAAAAACATCTGCACTTAAATTCATCATAGACTATAATTTGTAAATGGAAGTTGCATGGCACATTTTTTCAAGGGTATGGAGAAGACACATAAGCACTACTCCAATATCAGTGCAAGAATTTGTATTCTTGGGAAAGAACAAAACACTGCATATCCATACGATAAATGAATTATTTTTAGGTTTAACATATAATCTTTCCAGATTTGAAAGACCTCTGAACATATCTCAGAAGATCATGAACCCCACCTCCTCCATCACTGGGAGACGTAATGCCTGTAAATAGTTCATTATGCAAGTTGTGGGTCACAGTTTAGAAAATGTTCAAAAATAATAATAAAGAGCAGTAATAATTTAATTTTTTTTTCTTTCCATTGTTACCTTTCCCAGTCCATGCACATTGACCATCACTAAGTATAATACCAAAGCCAGCGCCTAAATCTTTTTCCCATGATACTTGTAGAAAATATGTTTCTTCCGGATCAGAAACTGGATGAATTCTGTTCAAAGTCTTCTCCATTTTCGAGACACCTGTTTAGGAAGTAAGATCACCTTGTTATAATCAATGGCTTATTTTCCAGAGGTGCTTAGCAGTTGTATATAACTAGCTTTGGGGAAAAAATAAATATACAAATATAAGCATACTTAAAATTTGACTTTATTTTCTTCCACAAATTCAGTTTTTCAGATAACTGATATTTCCAAACAGAAAACTGAATTACAAAAAGCAAGGTTTAACTGAACAGGGACAACAATCAAATACATTTGAATACCCCCAAATTAAGAAACTAAGTGTTAGGAAGCTGGGGAACACAAAATTACAATACACAAGTACTTACCCATAGCTATGTTTTCAACTTACTATCACCCAACATACAGCACATGGAATATAATTCAAAATAATCAATATTAATCTGGAAGACTGCTGTGTGAAAGTATGCTACTAAGCTTCACTGCAAAGCAGAGCTTGTAGTGGACATCAGGAACCAAAGAAATTGTTTTAAAAAAACAGATGCTGAGGAGAACAAAATTTATGATGCTACAGTGAATTTTTCGCTCAGTATTAAAGCAACTTGACAATCTGTACTTGACCTAAGACTCTCTAAAGAATCCCTTGTATTTATACATTGTCTAATCTGACAACAATAAATCTTCATAGTACTCAAGAACCTTCAAACTGCATTTGGCAATTTGCTCTACAGAATAATGAAGAAACAGCCAATTCTGAAGTTAACGTTGACGTATGGTATTTTCATTGAGAAAACTTTATGTTGTCCAGCACCTGAAGATTTTGTTTTGGGGTGTTCAGCTGTTCACTCACACAGTAAAAACAGCATGTATTGATAAAAGCAGGAAAAAAGCAACTGCAGAATTTAAAGTATGTGGAGCAAGCACAATGATGCCTGGTCAGGTTAGGTATTATAAGATCTACCAAGTTTTCCATCTAAGTGTAGTAATAAGTAATCATGATCAGACTTGATTCAGGCCTTTCTTTGCTTATGGACATTGAGAGCTAAACCTAAATACAGATTTAACTACCTCTCAAAAAGTTAGGAGGAACAGCTTTAGCTGCAGTTGACTCACTGTGCCTGACCTTTGCTCAACCCTCCATTCAACAACATTTGAAAATGCCTTTCCCTTGTCCCGACAAGTGCACAGGATTCAAAACCAGCAAAATGCATGAATGAAAGACTTGTTTTTCAAGCACAAAGGTGCATTAGCAGCTAGACAACAGCTGCATGGTCAATAAAACAAACATTCATTATAGATATCAATAATGTTAATGAAACAACACATTAAAGACTTCTGATGGCTAATTAAACACAATACAGATCATGTTGCACTAACAAATAGCATTTCTAAACAATAAGAGGAACATCATGTAAAGTGCCTGCTATGAACTCCAGGCTGTACTGTGGCCAAAACATATCACTAGGCACTTCCAGCATTACTGACTACCCATTGAATTTTCATTACCAAATACACAAAGCCCTAACTTTATTTTTCCAGTTTAAAGCTTTAAAGTACACATAAGCACCATAATATTTGCCTGTTTAGAATACTTTTCTGAAGAGTTTAGGATTCAAAAGCTATAGTAGGTGTAGAAAGCGATAAACCATGTACATGTAGGTAAGCATCATAAATTCTCACCAACAACAGTTAAAAAGGATGACTTTACAATTTACATCCATAAAACATCCCTGCTTATAATATTACAGATGTCATACTCTGTGTTTCTACTCACAGAAAATGCACCAGAAACTAAAAAGTTACTTAAAAACAATATTGAAAAATTAGTTTGAGCCCCCCAAAATGTCTTTTATTTCCATCACCAAGCAACTGATGATTTGGGAAAATCTAGTCTGTCTATGCACCTGTAAGCAAGAACAGAAAAAGAAACGTTTGGGGCATGGAAGCCAGGAACAAGGCATTTGCAATCAGTGTTTAGAGAACTAAAGCCATTTTAAAGATTTGTAGTGCACTAACTGCCGGGACATGGGTCAATAAAGAGCTCAGGACAGGAAGCGTAAGTAATGTGTGTAGTATGTTTAAGCACACAAGCATGTATTCTCCTTTGCCTGCCAGATTCCCCATTGTTTTTTGCTTGTTCTGGAAAAATTGTCTTTCAGAGAAGGATTTTTATGAAAATATTTCATGAGAGACTATCTTTTAAAAAAGATTTTAATTATTCCTTATTATTTACAGATTGCAAAACAGTTGCTCGTAACCCAGACAGACATCATACAAGATACTGATGCATATATGTAATTTAATGGGGAGTTTTTGCTTGCTACCTTTGATTTTATCACAAAGCAGAGCAGCATTTAGTGAAAACCACCTGCACCAGAGGCTTCCTTTTAAATCTAGATTATTTGCAACAGAAAGCAAAGCAAGAGAGTTGAATTTTCTATTTATATGACGATAAAGAGTGTCAGTCCTCAGTCAGAAAAACCGACATCAAGAGCCACACAAGAAATTAAATTTATTTAAAGATGCGCTAACAAAGGCCTGAGATGAAATCCATCTGATATCATATTACTGTGCTTCCCATGTATCCATCTTCACACATTAGTATTTCACTCAAGTGATGTGCAACAGCTAAAAATGAAGGTTCTGCTTAGACATCATTCTTAAGAGGTGCTTTGCTGGCATAAGGGATGAGCCCGTTAGCAGAGCTGAGAAAGTTTCCATATGATTTATATATCTGTGGTAAAACACGACTTCAATAAAAACAAACACACTGAGGAGGTACAACGCAGAAGAATGTTCTGTATTTCATAATAAAATGCAAAATACAGTTGTCAACCTTTTCAACACTGTATTGTGTATCTTTGAACAAACAATTTTAGAAGAGAGCATAAAATGAAAATACTTATTCTCACAGCTTTTATCTCCTCTATTGTGCTTACTGACCTTTTGAGAAGAGCATCAGCTATTACTACATGTTTAGAAACTGCCTCACAAAGCAGAGCTCAGCCTTGCCCGAGATATCCAAGCACTCAGCTGCTCCAATCCATCAGCCAAAGCTTAAGGATTCTTGGCTGTATATAATGGCTATTATTTACTTCCCTTCAAAAGGAACAGACCTTCTTCACAAAAATTAGTCTGACCTACACAGCATATACAAACATCACTGCAAACAAAAATACTAGATGTTACTGGTTTTCTAAAACCTGTTTGGGGAAAAAAAAAAAAAACAACCACAATAACAAACCACCAAACAAAAAAACCCAAACCAAACCCTTCTTCCACAAATCTTAGAACAACACGACTATTCCACGGTTTAGCGTAGTGTTGAGTCAATGGATAAACCACACACAGCTAAAGTGTGACTTTAGGGAAAAAAAAAAAAAAAAAAAAGCAAAGGAGTTACCTAATTAGACTAACAAAAGAAAAAAATCTGAGCATATTCCTTATTAATTTCCTATAAGGTGAGTGCATGTATCTCATTCACTCTAAAGGCAAAACTTAATAAGATGTGTACACCCATATATTTCCAAAATAAGAAATTCAAGGAGAGGAAGCTGGATGTCCTCCTTGATCACCGAGAGTCAGCTGTATGTTCAGTGGATTCACAACTAACTTTGTTCAACATATTTAAAAGATAATATTGCTCTATACCTTAAGAACTGACTCCTTATAACTAACCTATCTCAATTCACCTGCCTGCTTACTGTACGTATTTTCTCATCACCCCGTCAGTTTTCAACATTCCAAGAACGTGACTCTTCACAGACTGACTAATTGCCTATAAAGAGGTGATGGTGTTCCTACTGGAGCTTCTGCCCCAGGGTGTTTGTTGGTGGGGGAAACGCCAAAGTCTGAAGAGCAGATTTGCCAAAGCAGATTCTCCAGCTCCTCTTCCTCAAACTAACACCCAAAAAAACCTCCCACCTTATAAACATGTCAGTTTGGCCACCAGTGAGTGTTCTCTCCAGAAACGCAGAAGATTGATAACATACGTCCAAGAAACCTGACTGAATCTACACTTCTTTAGTCATTTCCACAAAAGATGTCATATACACACAAATTGGAGAGTTAAAGTAGTATCCAGGCTGCAACAAGTCAGGTTGCCCATTGTTACTGTTGACATCACTATCTCCCAAACCCTAAATGTAGATTCAAAAATGAAAAAAGCATGTACATGACAATCTAATATCTAAATAATGCTTTAAAAGGCCAGTTATTCAACAGGATAATTCATTGTCATGACCAACACCCACGCAAAATTCCAGCCAACGATCCTGCACGTGCTTGTCTTAAGATCTACCTTTATACATTCAAAAAGTAGTCTCACTAGAAATTTAATTAGGAAACTCTTAAACTAATGCCAAACAACTTCTCTGTTGTGGCTATCGTCTCAAATAATCCATTAAAACTGTACCCAGAACCGAAGCATAAAGAGTCACAGCTGTTTTAAGTACTCTGGGACAGAAAAAAATAACTGCAGATGCACTGACACAGGGATCTTAAAAATACATGACAACTTGAGACCAGAACTTCCGCAGAAGTGGTTACACAGGCTTGTAGATGCTAGTACTGCTTTTTAAGATTGTACTAACATCCCCATCTCCACCAAGTCATAACTTCATTATGAAAGCCAAAAACATAAAGGATGAAAGAGAGATGAAGATTTAAGAGTTAGTTTCACTTTCACATTTTTGGCTTGAAAGGTAGGGACACAGGCAAGAACTGTGTTAACACTCAAAATGGTTAAAACAGCCACTTGAATTTTGGCATTCTCACAATTTAACAGCCCAGCCGCTGCTGAAGCTTATAGAAAAAAAAAAATCATTGCATAAAACCAGACTACTTTTACAGCTATCCAACAAACGAAATTACTGAAATCAGACCCTCACTATTGCAGTCTAAAAGCACCTCCGAGTCTATTAGACTGGAGGAGTACTTTCGAGTGCCGCTCAATATTCAGCAACACTGTCTCTGTAGGCTCCTTCCATTCACTGTCTCAATAAAATGAGAGCAGTCAGTACTTTCTTCCTCCCTTAATTATGATAAAGAAAAGCTGCAGAGAAACTGATTGATTAGGGCCATAAGAAAGCCAATGTTTTTCTCCTTTAGGGCACAGGAGGTCACACCACATACCAGCACCTCACCATGTTAGAGCCAAGGATCTGAGACAAGCTCGCAGGTGGGAACAGTTGAGTACCACCCCAAATTTGTAAATCAGAGGCTTTATTGAGGCCTTCGGACAGTTGAGGATTGAGCTGTTTATCTTTAGCACTTTGTCCCTTTGGTCTTTGGCTTCTATGATCTATATTAGGCAATGTTCCTTTCTAAGGAGAAATCAGCTGTTGGCTGGTGTGCAATTGACTGGAGTCTACTCTCTGAACAAACAGTGTACACAGTTGCTTCTGAATAAACAAGACACTTTTAAAATTGGTTTACAAAGAATTTTATATGTTGTTTTGGATAGCACTGGGCATAGACCAAAAGCCAAATCTTTTAGGCTGCTCCAACACAGCATCATTGATAATATTTTGAACTTCAGCACTTTATTTTTTTTTCCATGCAGATTAATGGCTTTTTTTCAAACTGCTTCAGCTGCAGGTGTTCCAAACTTCAGCAGCTATGCATGGAAGGCTACTTACAGATCAGAAAGAGCTACCATTTCTAATGCAGCAATTAACTTAAGTGCTTTCTTGTTGAGAAAAACAGGGAGCTATCTACAGCGAGTTCGGAATACAAGACCAGCACATACAGCACACTGCTATTAAAGGCTATAATTTGATCCCCTCTGTCATTGGCTGAACCACAACATACACTATAAATCAGATTCTAATAATCAGAAGAAAGTGAATGGTTAACCTATAATCAGAGAACAGGTACTATTCAGGAGACATTGTCCATACTTTTAAGTGTATTAGTGGAGATATAAACCAGTCAAAAAAAACTCAGATTGCTTTTAAAGGTTAAAACTAGGTGTTACCACATTTTCTAACAAAAGGAAATAAAATAATGACTATATTTATGAATATTTCTAGAGATACATTTCATACAAATTGATATTCTCTCATGTTAATTTAAAATTCCATTAACTCCAACACTTCAAGAGGAAGAGCATTAAAACATCTGACAGAAACTTCAACTACGACTCAGTTAATCGAAGAACTACTAATTGACCTAAAAAGCACTTCCTCTTCTTTCTTTTCTTTTTGAAATAATATGACTGGGCCAAGAAACATGAAGAAAACAATACAGCATCCTTCCTATCGCACCTCATAATAAACCTCCTATTCCCTTGGCCACAATTCTTGTTTGATACTGAAGAAAGATTCAATAATAACCTTCAGCTGTAACTTAAAGATACATCTGAAGACCAAATAAGATAAAAATTTTGAAAGAGCTTTGTTCCCTAATGAAGTTTATGGGGCTAACATAATTTTGTACTACATACAACCTAAATTGTATCTAGTTGTGCTTTTGTTTAGCTCTGTGCTATATTAAAAGCACAAGGATCCCAATTTTGTCAATAATGCAACTTTGTCTTGCAGATAAAGGAAATGAATCAAAAACTGGCACTGGATATGAAGAAGTGACTAAATGACTTTATAACTTTGCGCAAATGGGTGAATGGCCCATTTTAAAAATTCAGTCCTGCGTGACAACATTTTGATCAAGAGATTGACTTCAAGACAGCTGCAATCAGCATTTGGTCCTCATGGACCCAACTGCAGAAGCAAGACTCACGTGGCTACCATTTGCACTGCTTGCTTCCCACTGTTTCATGGCAGCCACAAAAAGATTGGAAACATGCACATATTTTTTGTGCAATTTTCCAAAAAAAAAAACAAAAACAACCCAGCAGTCTTGAGCTTGTCAGACTCAATGGGCCAATAGGATATGCAAGATTTGCCACAAAAGATCTGGAATCTACGATAAGGAACAAACCTTGTCAGACTTATTTACTACAGTCACCAGCTGAAAAATGAGGAGAAACAGAAGGAAGCAGACAGTCAACAACCTTTATAGTAGGAATCCTACTAACAAGCTTTGATCTTAATTGTAGCCTGGAGGCAAAGCCCACCCTGGTGTCTTTCATCCTCTTGAAGTCTCAGAACCCACTACCAACTCCAGGCATCCCGGCTTGCCAAGCTTCCTTATAAGCATCTATATTAGGAGACAGTTTAAGCTATAACAAGGTTAACAAAAAAAAAAAAAAAAAGGCCTTCATATATTAAAATAAACACCCCAAGTAGGCAATTATACTAGTATATACTAGCAAGTAAAGCAGTATCTGGATAGATTTCCAGAAGGGTCAAATCATACTTTTTCACTCTTTCCTAGTTCCCCACACTAACAGTTCAGTGTGTGCATGCTGTCAAATCCTCTTTCCAAAATCCATGTCAGAGAAATCCTAAGGTTTCCCTAGATAAATCAGGATACACTAAGTGAATGCTATAAACCTATAAAAAAAGAAAATTAAGTAACACAAGTTAAGTTTTTCATGATGAAAAATTTAATTTTAGTACTGAAGTTACTAAAAAGCATGGATACAACAGAGTAAGGATTGAAGATGACCACCAGACCAGCTTCAAGTGGGCAGATCTGGGATACAAAGTCAGCAGGTGTGCCTGAAAGACCCAGGCTCACTACCTTTTTTGCGGCAGGGAGATGCAAGCCCCAACAAATATTTTGTAACTCTACTTTGGCAGTAGGTCAGCCTGGCTTTCCAAGGCCCTACCAAAGCCAATGGTGGCATGGAGCCACACCTAACTTGCCTTTCTTTGAAAACTGCAACCTTAGACTATTTATTAACAGAGATAATTCACTTCCTCAAAAAAAAAATTTAAAAAAATCTAAACACATCTCAATTTTCCCCTAACCTCTCTGAAAAGACAGCCCTAAAATAATTTACGTTTTGAAGATAAAAAACAGAAAAAGGAGACAAATCTGTACAATTCTACCAGACCAACTTTCGAGCCTGCCATATACAATCAGTAAGAACCAAGATTCAGGAATGCCTAGTATCTCAGTCACATTTCCAAAAGCATCTCTGCAGTTGTCAGTAAGTTAGTACTATCCATTTGAGTATGGGAAAGTCGGGTAATTTAAAAAAAACAAAAAACAAAAAACAAAAAACAACCAACCAACCAAACAAAAAAGACCAAAAAAAAAGCAAAGCAGCATGTTTTAACCACCCTTCACCCATCCAAAAATACCCAGATACATATGTCTTTTTTGATGTATATTTAGATAACATTGTAGTCTGGTTGGGATATCATCTGTTTTCCAAAACACTGCCTTCTTTAGGATGAAGCACTATCAGGATATTCAACACAAAACAAATCTGTCCTACAGATTTCCTTTGTTTTCTATTCTTTAGTCCCCATATAGACCTACTATAATCCCACTCAGTTTGACATGTTTCTGTAAATGTTTGACTTAACTGAGTAATGGGTTCCACTAAGCAGTCTGCCTTTTTCTTTTTTTTTTAAATAAAGTCAAATAAATTCAGTACTATTTAATCCACAATAGCTCCATAGGCAAGAGTAACGAATCTGAAACAAGGCTAAATGAAACAAAGAAATCAGTGTCAGCTGGATATGGATGGATGTAATTCTATATGTAAGATTTCTGAAAAGCTTTGAAAAATTGAGCCCAGTAACCTGGAAAAACAAGTTTCACCAAATGTAGCCACTTCAGGGGGACAAGAGCAGGTATAAATATGAAAGCTTACATACCCTCCTCTCCTCCCACCTCTACACCCAAGACTTTTCAAAGAGATGGATTATTTTAATTTCACATCCCTGTCAAATTAATAATAAAAAATAGGCCTAGACTCCAAATTGCTTTCTCTTGCTAAACAGTTTCCTAAGGCATTTTCTTTGAAGAAAATTCCTGCATTACCCTGTCTTCACTTAACAAAAGTTTTATTATGTTTTTCTTTCCATTTGCTATTTATTTACTGGAAAAGGCAACATTGATCTCCCTGAAAACAAAGAGCTCACACTACTTTAATTTATTAATTTAAACATTGTAATTCATTTTGTTTCATCTGGCCCCCACAAAAAAATAATTCACAAGACATTTTCAATGAACTGGGATATTCACTTTCAATGCACTTAAATTTCAATTTTGCAGCCCTTTATTCAGCCATGTTTATCACTTTGCATTGAAAATTAATTACTTTTTTGATGGATTAGGCTGAGCAATCAGAGTTTGAAGGCAAAGAGACATCCATCCATACTGAACATCAATTTCAACTGTTTCCACAGATGGGCACAGGTCCAGCTTTGGTTCTTTAATCTGCCTTGAATGCTATGCCACAAGATTCAACATATAGGATTATAGGATGCCACTGCCCCATGGTAAAGCACCTTCAAAAGAGGCAAGAAACCAACAGAAGAGCAAGGCACCAGTTTAGTGTAGGCTTTGTGATAATGCACACTGGACAAACCAAAACAGAGAGAATCAACAGTCCATATCCAAGAATGACCCACACGCCAGTATTTTAGCCCCTTTAGTATTTAGCAGGGGGCCCAGTGCCCAAGTCCCACAACCTCAACAAGCTCTGAGCAAACAAGCACCTTTCGTTTTTTTTAAAAAATAGATAAAATAACAGTAGTCACTGACTCTACACCCTAATATCTGTTAGCTCATGCTCAATCAGCACCATGTCTACAAACCACATCTAAAAAAGGAAAGAGGACATAAAGAGCTGCACAAGAGTCACTTGTACTTTTTACATCTTATGTTCTATACATAAAAATATAAAGCTTTTCAAGACATTTCAGTTCATTACTTTTCTAAGTAGTTTTCCTGACTCTTTCATGTGGTGATTTTTTTCTCACTATAGGCTAGGCAAGAAAAAAAATAATAAAAATCTACTCTCAAAAATTAAACCCTTACCCAAGACACTTGATGCGAAGCAGGGGGTCTACTTAAGGAAGCCAGCTTTTCAATATTATTTTTCCCTCACAACTACTAAAGAACACTAGCTTGCACTAGAGTGAAAAGAAATTTGCAGACTAATATAAGGACACAGCAGGGGCATACCAGTGGAAAAATGCCACAGGGACTTGAACTGAGAGGGCAATTACAGGTACTCATTAGGAAAATACAGCACAAAAGTGCTTTGATACTGCACCAGTTAGACACAGTTTTGAGATCCTATAGTGTAAATTATTAGAAGGCAAATATATGGAGCATCAGCATACAGGTCTCAAAAGTGTTGGTTTTAGACTGTAAGTCCCTGCTTTCCCAGATAAGTTAAATCAGTTCTTATTAAAGGATGACATAAAAAAATTATGCGGGGGTGGAGCAGAAATTTAAACAGAACGAAAGGGAAAAATATTTAAGTCTCGATTAGGCTTCACTGTGTGTTGGGTTGTACGTCGTGTTGCTGGGCTTTCTGGTTCCCCACTGCAGAAGCTAAAGAGAATCACTACCGCACATCACTATCTGAAATGAAACGGTGAACAAATGCAATGACTCTGAACTAATGCAGGTACATAAGCATAAGAAAAGCAGCCCTTAGTGCAGAAGAGTCAACTCTGCACAGCTCCAACACACTGCTTCAGTATAGCTTTAGGTACAGTACTGCCACTGCACTGTCCTCTCTTTCAATGTTACAAGTACACTTACTTGTTTTGCATCATCAAATACTAGAATCACAACAGAACCTTGAATTAACAGTGTATACTAAAAAAATTCCTCCTCTAGCACAATATTTGAAGAAGAGAAAAAAAACCCATCTATTTCTAGGACAGTCAAGGGTAATAAAAAAAAAAAATCCCTGGAATAGGCAAGATAAAAGAAAGATTATGAAATATAAAGCACAGTTTCATCTATATACATCCCTAACCAAGGCAGAGTTAAAAAAAAAAAAACCTTCTCTCTAATATTGCCTTCAGGAGATTATGAAACGTAAGTCAAGTAGGTCTATTACCAGGACACACACAAGAACGCTTCAGCTAGTTCCTTGCCTCTTATCTCCAAAAATAATTATCCTCTGTGACAGCAATGCCTAGCTTTCACTGAAATTAACATTTCTGCCCAATCCCCTTTATGCCTATGGCCACTGTGTGCTGTACTATGTAAATTAATGTTAAGTTTCACAGTCCACACAATACAGTTTGCTGCCTCCAACTACTGTCTAAGCTTCTCTCGTTGGCTCAGTCAATACAAATCTCTCCTCAGGTTTTTGTGAAGTTTGCACCATAAGCTGGACACAGCTGATGGCATTTGGAAAGCCCCATGCTCCCTCTTTCCTGTCCAGCTACTGTGGTGAAAAGGGTGGCCTCTAAGATCCTTTTGTAGACCTGTAAACAAACAATCCCTTTCATATTCATTTGATTCATTTTTTAAAAACAAATGCCGCCTGTGATAGGATATATAGCCTCACTCTTCCTCTAATTGCATTAATTTTTCCATCCCAAGATAGCAAGCAATTTGGCTGATGTCTAGATCAAGAACACAAAAGTTCTCAGTCTCCGCACTCTTAAAATCACATAAGATCAGTCTCCCTTTTTTACTATTTATTTTACAGTCTCTGCTCTGTCTGCTCCATTGGAGAACATCCCTACCAACAAAACTCACCTAGAAGTTCACAAAGCAGATGCAGATATATTCCAATATATTTCCAAACTTTAGAAATCTGGACTACTTAAATAATTTTCTACGAAATTACTTATATGCCTCAGAAGACAGTAACACCAGAGGCCCTTGCTTAGGCACACACGTAATGAAAATTTTTTCAACTTGGAACTTTTCCTGTCACATACATTCTTTATGTTGATCAGATTTGACTGTGTTAGATTAGCAAACAACAGTAATTTAATCAGTAATTCTCTTCTAAATTTTGCCTTAGCTTGTGTCAACATCATACCATATATAATCCAATAAATCTTTTATATCTTCACATATCTTGGACAGCAGTCTTTATTATTACATTATCTGATACTAAGTTCCACTAATAATCTTCCAATTCACAGGAGCCTTTTGCCACCTTTCCCTTTTTCATCTCACGTATAGAGATAAAGAAAGTGGGGAAGACTAAAATCCACAAAGGCATCCCAATTACAATCAGTAGGATGTGATGGACACTGTTTCTTAACCCAGGAAAGAGGCACAGCTCCCATCAACAGAGGGAAAAGGGATGGAACTAGAGCAAATCCTACTTTTTGTGCAGAAATTTCCATTTCATGAAGCACTTAATGGCATTTTACAATAGCTTTCTAAATTGGACTCTTTGCTCTTTAGTGAAGTTAGACCAGATCATAACTTAAATGTGTATGCACATTATTTTACATGTTCCCCATAACAACAGCAAGCACTTTTTGCCAAATATAACAGTGAAGAAATCACAGCTGCATCCTATCAACCTTGAAGACAAAAATAATGGTTTGAGACCTTGAAAATCTCACCCTAAACTCCTGGTGATTCCACCTACTCTTCAAGGATGTGTGGTGTTTTTTCATTTGGAGCTTCTGAGCTTTAACATAACCCCTTAAAAATACTCTTCACCTACTGCTAAGCCCCAGGCGACAAGAGGTAAGGATTAAAATTTCTCATCTTCAAGTGGCACTGAAAGATAACAAGGACATCAGAAATAGGCATTGAGACAAAACAGCAAGTAACCCTGTAAGGCTCACTGCACATACATAAGCATGTAACATGTAATATAGTGAAGTCAACATGCAGCATAGTAAACCATTTTCAATTATCTCATCCATACTGAAATGGAAGTTTATTGGTCAAAACAGACCACTGTAAGCTATCCAGCCTTCTTGCAAACCCGCTCGCAAGACAAGGCACCAGGAGCCTCACCACTGGGACTGAGCATGTCAGAAGAGGGGTTCAGGGCACCTGTGTCATGTACAGCATAACTATTTCTACAGCAAGGTCGTGACCTTTCTTCTTTTTTTTTTTTTTTTTAGTGCTGCTGTGCACTAACCCTGGCATTAGCCCACTAGTTGCATATAACTTTATCTTTTTTTTTTCTTTTAAAATAATACTTAATAGTATTTGTTACTATTTAGTTTAGTTTAGTAATAGTATTAGTTACTATAACTACTATAGCTTTGTTTTGCGAGTTGTGAGTCATGACTTGGATGTGCTGGTTTTAGTCCAGATAAATGCTTGAAATAAATGGAATTTAAATGCTGAGACAATTTTGAAAATCCTTTATGCACCTTTGTATGTGATAACAGTGTTTAAAATCTAACTCACTAGGTTTAGTTCTTAAGTATTTCACCAACAGATACATTAGAATCATCTTGTAGATCCGAGATGCTGCTATTATGCTCATTTCGTTATCAATATTAAAATAACTCCTGAAGTACATGTAATGCCATAGCTTCATAAAACAAATCATTTTAAACTCACTGTATAAAGCAATCAAAAATGTTGAGTATCTAAAGTAATAGGACAGTGCTTTCTCTTTACAATCTGGATAATGTAGCCGCCATCATGTGATCCAACAAATGAAGGCATCCCAGACTATAAACTCAGTATCTGCCTGTCCCACATCAAGTATAGCATAGTAGCTGACACATACATTCCCCACAGTCTTTCAAGACTCTAGTCAACCCCTGTAGAAAAACAGCCTACACCATTCACAGAGTTTTATCATACTGATAAAGGACAGCAATTCACATAAAACCTGCCACAAAAAGCAGAGATTTAGTAGAGGAAATCCCATTGTTATATGAACATTCCTTACCATACATCACCGGACACAGTAAGTTTCTATAAAACATATGGTTACAATACCAGGTGAAAGCACTCCTCCCAAGCACCTCTGATGTGAAGACTGAGGACTGAGTATCCATTCTTACCCAGAGTAGCTGCAACCTTCAAGCATTTTACAGCTATTATGGTTCATACTACTATAGTGAATACAGCATGCACTTGTTAGCTAACAGAGGGAGGCAGGAAATGGAAAAAAAGAGGAGCCATGCCTAAATGTAGATAGCTTTTTTGCAAAACAGCATTAGCAAACAAAGTGCCATGTTCTAATACCATTGCCAACATACAGAACGCTACCTACTCACTAAGTTTGCCTGAATAATGCATATCCCTCATGTTCTGCCGCCTCCTTATTCCAGTGGGAGAGCTAAATTAATTTGTAGCTGTAGCAACTATGCAAATAAGTTTTTATGCATTCATGTTTGCAGTTGAAGATACTAGGAACAACAGAAGTGGATATGATATAAAAACCAAAAAAGAGCATGATCAGCTTTTGCAGATCATTCAAGCTACCATATCTCAAAAAAACCGACTGCCCTTATAACGTATTTGCAAATGTTTTTTTTCACTTCACATATACACATGCACATTTGTTATGCATAAAAATATTTATACAGATGTACCTGCCACATCAGTCACCCACCTGTGATATTTTCAAACTATTTCATACAAGCTTCCTACTTCTTATGGAAACTAAGAGACACAAGAGACGCTAAATACCTCGCCTCCCACGTGCAAGTTGATGTTCTTTTGTTAGAATTCCTCCTGCATTTGAAAACAACCTAGAAGTTTAATCTCTGAAGCCACCTTTTCTGCGTTTCATTATAGACTGAAATTCCTTGGTATGCTCTACTGCTTAAATGCTCAATTGAACAGTAAGCAACCTGTTCATTGGCAAATCGCACTACTAAAACATTTCTTAATGTGTATGTACTATGAAGCACAGCCAGTATCACTAAACCTCCTTTAAAAACAAAAACAACAAAAAAGCCCAAAACAAACAAACAACAAACCAGAAAGCCAGTATTCATCATGGGTTTTATTTATCTATTTGCATACTGCTATATCTATCAATATAATTGCTTAAACTTCTGATTTATTTTGAGATTTCAAAGAATGCATATCCAGCCAATTCTTGCAGACGCTACCAACCAAGCTACCTCAGCTGCTTGTAGTTGGTTTTCCATGACAATATATTAATTAGGAGAAAAAAATACACAGGAAACTGGAGTACCACCATGTGAAATCTTATATTTGAATCTATATACTGTGTGTATCACTGCTGCATCCCAAAAGACATTGTCATGCCAGGTACATTATCTTTTAAATGATGCCTCTAAGGCTCCCATAAGATCATTAATGATCAAATGGCATTTTTCTCACAAAAGCAAAATATGCAACTGAAAGTATTTTAATACAGCATGTAATCAATGAAATTCTTCTTCAAATTGTTGATACTGTCAGAAACTTCACTCACAAATTAAACTGCTAGGGTAAATAAAAAGCACTTTTGCAAAAATCTGCAAATGGATTTCATAATGAGCTTACTAGTACCTATCAAAGTCAGTAACAGTATATTAAAATTATCATGTAGAGCACATTTGCAAACAAAACTACTGAACTAGACAAAGCTAGCTGACCACCTGGAAGCATGTTTGACTACAGTGTGACCACGAACTGACAGCTGCAGTCTCCTCTGCAGTTACAGAAATAATTTTTCAATTTCAGTAACAAATCCATGTTGAGAAACCGAAAGTGAAACCAAAAAGGAAAACTAAATCACTTTTCCTTTTCTGTCTCAGAGACACCTAAGTTCAGGAGTATTATTGTCTCTAAAATATAGGCGCATGGTAACTATTAAAGGTTGAACTGTTTGTTAATTAAAGTTATAACTTACTGCACTTTAGAAATCTACCTTTAAGTGACATCAATCAAGCACTTTAACATCAGGTTAGGCTAGATAATAGAGCTGTTTTTACAAATGTCTTTCTGCATTTTTATTGAACTCCATTCTTCATGCAAAACCTCGATATGTGAAAAAAAGAAATCCATCCGGTGAATGTATTTCGCTAACAAAATAGGAGTAAGAAATATGAACAAGTTACGGCAAAATAACCATGCATCTTGCTAATTACCTATTAAATCAATGGATACATTTGCAAATTAATGAACCTTCATAGCTATTAGACTCACACAATCTCGACAAACTAAATCAACATAATGTCTGAAATCCACAGTACAGAAAATATAGTTATATAAGAAAACCCATCTTCAGTTGTACGTCTGCTTGTGCTGGAAAACATTCAAGTCATTTTGGTGATTATGAATCTGAAACTGCAATATTACTGAGAACTAAAAATTATAGTTACCAAAGTAACTACTGCAAATTAAGTTGCTCTTTAGACAATACTAACAGCATTGTACGGTATTGTGTATGTTTGTTCCAGTTGCCTTAAAATACTTTGCTTTAGTAGAATACTGCCTTGACTCTACTACACAAACATGTTTTATACACATACTGTCATTATCCTGCAGCCTCCTACAGCAACTTCTGGATGTTGTATGTTACCCCAGCTTCTGCTGGAATGAAAAAATTTGTTTTCCCTTACCAAAGGAAACAGCAAAACCTGTCCTGCACTCAACAGGGAAACACAATTTGGACCCAGTGCTCAAAGACACAGAAAGAGAGAGACCTCAAAACAAAGGCATTGTCTTTGAACGGGTTAATGCTTTCCAAGTTCTGTAAGATAAAGTGTAATTATAGAAGGAGGCACAAATTGTTCATAGAACTCCAGAACAGAGGTTTGTCCTGACAGTAACACCTAGACACCTTACTGTAAATACAAAATAATCACACTGAAATTCTTCCACAGGCAGAACGCACATAGTCTGCATTTTACGAACGTCCCTCACAGGATCAAAGGTAATTCCTTAAAAAAATAACAATAATCTCCTAGTTTAAAACACAAATGCTGCATCTTTTTCATGGCAAGCCAAAACGAAGGCCTGTCCCTTTCTTATGGCTTAACGGTAGAGTAGGCACTGTCAAAACCAGCCAAGACCAACCCAAGAGTCACCACAGCCTTCTCTGATACGCAAGTAAGAGAGGCCAGCCATGTGGGTCATTCAGCTTTTTAGTAAGTTTGTGTCTTCACTTCCAGGAAAATACACTGTAGTCACAACAAGGTAATATACTGCCTTTACCCAACCATTTTCAAGTTGACTCAAAGCGCTAAGTGCAACTATTGGAAAGGAAAGAGGACAAAAACCTCCACAAGGAGAGAATACAGGCAAAGAACAAAATCACAGGAGACCAGAGTGGAGCAGAAAGACCAGGCCCTACTCCTCCCGCTCCTGAAGGTAAGCCAGTCAGGATTTTCCCTAAGGAAGAACTTGAAGGTAAAGTAACTTATTACAAAAACAGCCTCATTAAGACGTTTTTTATGATGTTTACGTGTCATCAGCAAGCGACTCACCCCTGCCCGAGGGAACCGAGGGGCTGAGGGACACCCCCCACCCCTCACACCCTCCTCACACAAACCCGCCCGCTCCCTGCCCGCAGGCGAACCGCGGCCGGGGCCTAGCACCAACAGCACCGCAGCCGTTACGGGCACCACCGCCCGCCCCGAGGGGCTTAGGGCCGATACTGGGCGAGGTAAAGGGGGGGGCCAACCTGCTCGCCCGGAACCACCGGTCGCAGTTAAGGGGCCCGCTCGCTCGCCCC
>JAHREE010000152.1:2345321-2387580 GCA_033628505.1 Tringa tobata
AAACAAAGAATTGCAGAAGACGTCACAAAGATGGTTTCTTTCCTGTCACCTTCTGGTTGGAACTGACCTCAAGCCCCATGTTTCTGTCCTTATGGGAACTTACCATAAGGACAGACATTTATGTCTCAGCCTTTGTTGCTGTCTTAGAATGGTGTTTATAGTAAGAAGGGGAATTGCTCATATAACCGATTGTAAAAATGTTCCTTCATAAATATTGATCCAAACCAAGCTCTCAGATACAAACATACCAGAATCATGGACACTCTTATGCCAAAGACCTTTCAAGGTTTTTCACTTATGAAGTTTTGTGTTTGGCTTATTCAAAGTTACAAAGAGGAATCAATTCTGATTCAAATTTGCCAGTAGCTTTGTTTTTATCGTGGCCTAGAGGTAGATAGGATTAAAAACATCTCTTAGTTCATCCTACAGTCTGAAGGTGTCTTTTTATTGTGAATTTATTTGGAATAATGATGGACAACTTTTCACATGTCAGTATTAAAATACTGTTTACATAAGAAGCAGGTAGAATTTCAGAGAGTCACAGCTGCAGTAACAAATTTTTCATCTGCTAAAGACTTTGCTACCCACCTCAGCTGATTTTGCTGGGAGTCTGGGGGCGTTACTGTTTTGGCAAAGCTGTACTGCAAGAGGATGCTCAGACCTCCTTTGCCACCAATCCTGCAACAACTGGCTCGCATCCTTGTGCTCGATACCTGTTGAACCTTGTGGCAGCTCTGGCCTGCCCCTAGCAGTAGGAGCCAACACTGCTAACTGAGGAGAAAGCAAGAAGGGTCTACTCTCGGTGTGACTTTCCTCCCGTCAGAATAACAAGCTAGTCAGAGAACTGAAAAGGAGAGGGGAAAGGAGAAATAGGAGAGGAAGTGTGGCTAGGCAGGGACAGCAAAATATGTTGTTTACTATGCTGCGCTAGTATTGGCACTTGGTAAATCTCATCCCAGCTGTAACTGCACTTGTAAATAGTAATGTTACTGTGGTGTAGGCAAGTTGTGAGTTACTACTTGAAGTGTTCGGTGTAGATACTTCTGTGCCAGTTTACAAGCAGGCGTGAAAATACATCATCAATATTTTGCTTCTGTTGTTATAGAACAGAGGAAACTATTCTGCTATTGTAAGATGCATCTCTTGGTCTGATTTGGGAAGAGTAGGATGCAATGAGCCTGCTTTTTCAAGTTTTACCACATAGCTGAACAGTCCAGGAGTGACACCAGTTGTCAGAAACCATTTCTTTGCTGAGTGCCAAGCAGTTGTTACTCAGCATCTTTGGCATTCTGTCTATTACTATGAAACATTTTAATTTTATTCAGTAATAGCTTGAGAAGTGGGGGTCGTGTTTTTCTGCAGGCCATTTGAAATTAATAATGGGCTGATTATACATTGTAGGTTTTCCATTCATGATCCAAGCTCTTAAGCTGAACAAAAGAGGAAGCTGGTTATCATAAAATAGTTAATGTCACAATTTAATTTTTTGATTGGCTGCAGCATTAGACACCATGCACATCGACTGCAATAGCATAGTAATGCTGCATCTGCTGGCTGCTTACACCAGAAGTCGAGTTTTGAAACTGTTGTTTAGCTGTTGGGGCAAAGAAGGAACTCAAGTGAGCATGGAATTCCAACATCCTTCACCTTGAGGTGTCATTTCAGTGTTGGTCTGTGGATTTAAATTGAAGTAAAAAAACTAGATGACTTAAAGTCAAGAGAGCTTTTGTAGGAGAGGACAACTGTTTCCATCTGTTAATTCATTGTCTAATTGTTTAAAGAGATTGGCTATGTTTTTAAACAGATGTATTAGTCTTCAGTTAACTGAAAAGCATACGCGTTAATTCCTATGTGCTGTACTTGCCATTTCAATTAAACAATGTACTTCTTCAAGAAGCGTTTAGGGGAAAGATTCCCTATTATTCTAATCGAGCCTTAGCCTAAGTTTTATACATGCAAAAATACATATTTGAGACAGAACTTTGAATATTTTAGATAGAAATGTGAATGAGCATTAAATTTTGTACTTTAATTCATCGGAAACTAAATACTGGAGTCAACGTGCAGTAAACTCAAAAACCCTATTCATGTTCAAGCAACCAGTAACTGCTAACTGGATGATATTTGGATATTTATTAAGCATAAACCAGTTTTGTCTAAACACCTCTTGCTTAGTTCCTCACTGTAGTTTTGCCAATAATCACTTCAAAATTATCTGCAAATTTTGTATTTTTCTTAGCATGCCTCTTTTACAAATGCTTAATTTCCATTCATTTTTAGCAGATTACATCTGGCAGCAGTGGGAAAACAAATCATTTTGGAATAGGCTGGAAAATAATATAATTATGTGAATGTTTTAATTAAGTTTTAGCAATTGCTTTGACCTTCAGGTTAGGAGTAGTCTTACATGTTTTATTTCCTGTTATTTTTTTCAATATTATACTCCTAAAAATTGGATTTAGACTGGGGAAATAAGAATTGCAGTACCTAATGGAAACCTTGGATAATAAGCATTTTCTCTTTCAGTTTTTAAAGGACCTCTTCATTAAAATTTCATAGATTGATTTCACTTTTCTATGATGGGGTTTGAAGCCTATGCTGCTATTTAATGTAGGCTTTTACATTTTTATCAGATCTTGCTTAACCACAGTTTAACTGCAGCATAAGCTCTTGCTCACCTCTTAATATGAGAAAGGCAGCTAAATGATCAGATATCAGTTTTTGTTTCTTCAGTTGCAGAGAACGTAATCATCCATCAATTTTATAATACTGAGGAGGAAAAAAGAAAATAAAACTCTTCTAGGAAAGACTGTATATTCTGCAGCATATTACACAAATGCACTTATCGTTTCTTTAGAACATTCCAATAATTTATCTGTTTGCCCACATAAATTGATTGTTATAGTAGTAACTGTGGAGCAAAGTTTAACAACTTGTTGGCACTACAATGGCCTCTCTTTTTATAGCACACAGATGAAATCATGGTCATGCTGCAATCAGAGATAGAGTAATCATTTTGTAAATACTGAAAGTCGAGGGAAGATTAAGCTTTCGTTTCAGTGTTAAGTCTGTTGAGATAAACTGGGAGAGCTTTTGTTTGAGGCTTTTTACCAGCCCAGGGGGACAACAGTATGGGGTTTATGGTCTCTTCCTGCATGTTTGGGTTTTTTTTTTCCCCTAGAACCATGATATCAAGTGTTTTATTTTAAATGAAGGTATATGAGGCGCGGGCAAGGTCCTTCCATGACACAAGTAGTTGCATCAAAAGTTCTGGTGTAATTTATTAATAGTGCTCCCCAAGGGTTGCATCATTAAGTGGTTCATAATTCTGTGGTGCTGTCTGCAAAGACTTGGAACAAAACAGTATCTGAATCAGAGAATGCAGGAGTGATGGAGCGAGTAAGAAGTACAGAGGTAGATACAGTACAAAATTTTGGCTATGGCTGGTGGTTTCACTGTAGAAAAAACCCTTAGGATCAGTGCATCTGTTACGGCTGTGTCTGCTGAGGCTGAATATGCATTTACCAGTGATCACTAAATATTTAGGCAATCATCTGAGTGTGCCCTTCTTTTCATCACATTGAATGAAGTACTCTTATGAAGTGCAAGAGTTGTTGATAACCAGAACTCTGTAGCAAATTTAATGCTGACTAAATTACAGGAGTGACAGCATCATCTGTAATCAGGTTGACAGGGGCTCTTCAAATGTTACGGCCCATCAGGATTCCCTTTCTCAGACACATAGGAAATTTTTCACTCTAAACCAACACTTACTAAAGTGTATTAAACACTTAAATTACCATGTATTATTGCACAGATTTCTTTTTTACTCCATCTGCAAGCTACTTCCCTCTGTCCTCACCCCAGAAAAAGGAGCTGAGGCACCATCTCTTGCTCCTATGTTGTAGCAGACTCACAGATGGCAACTTCCAGAGGCAATGGAGACTCTTCCTTCCCTTATAACTCCCTGTTTTGCCCCAGTGGCCCCTGTGCTGACCAGCTGAGCTGTTCAGATGAGGACTCAGATGAGAATTCTTTCAAATGTCTCCAGCTGTAATGTTTGTCTTCTGAAGACCATAAATTCGCATGTTTCCAATACATGCCACCACTACTAATCCGAACACAAGAAAACTTCAAGAGTATTTATTCTCTATTTCTGCGGTGTGTTATATGGAATTATTTTTACTAAGATATGATATGATCAAGGAAATAATAGTAAGGCCTTTTTTTAAGGTCTAATTTGGGGAAGGATTTAAAAGAGCCTTGGGGCATGTAGCTCTCAAAGCTAAAATCCACGGTTTTAAATTTCTAAAGACTTATGAAACAACTTGCTCTTGCAAGTTCTGCTGAATACAATACCTCATTAGTGCTACAGGTGATCTGATAGTGCTCCACAACTGCCTGGAGACAGCACACAGAAGGGGGCAGGGGAGGGGAAAGTGTAATTACTTAAGTAACTACTAAGGTGTTTCCACCATGTCAGAAATGTGCCAAATGCAGATGTAGATAATTTCAGCATGTATAATTAAAGCCACAGCTCGCACTGTCTAAAACAAGAATAAAATACCAGTGTCGGTTCTTTTTTGCATTTCCAGTCTAAGTCTTGGGAAGTTAATTGTCTTTTCACCAGCGTGTGGACACAGTCTGAAAGATAGCATCAATTTCTCCATGTGGTGAAACATCTTTACAATGGGAATGAGGCTCACAGTTCTACATTAAGCCAGCCAACACATTTGAAAAATTCCAGTTAATTGCTTTTGGATCAGAGGAACCCAGTTTAATCGATGAACCGCAACCCAGCTACATTACGACATTTTCCAAATGGCTTGGTATGTGGACGCAGTATTTTTTAAAAGGATTCCGAGTAATGTATGACTCTTAGAGCAGCTTTTAATTATATTAGTTCAAGCAGCTGGAAGTTAAGTTGCCCTTTTCTGTAAATTCAGCTGGGCCATAAGAATTACTTCAGATGTGAAATGTGAAGCCATCTACTTCAGAAGTAAATCTTCATTTCCAGTTTAGAATTGTAAACAAATTTAAAATGTCCTTTTAAAGTGACTGTGTAGATAAGTATGTAATTCAGAGCACATTTCAGTGGAATGGTATCTGTAATTACAGCGATGCCCTACACAGCATATCTGGAGAAGCACATGAAGAGCCCAACAAAGGGCAATTATATACTGACTAATAACACATTTCATGAGTATACATTTACAATCCCTGCTTAAGAGGAAGTAAGTGTGCCCTTGTGCCATTTTCTGATGTGGAAGTACCCGACACCGCCAGCCTCCTTGGGAAGCAGCTGCCAGAGAAGGCTCGCAGGAATTCATGGGAACCAAGCTCTGGCAGGCACTGGGCTGCGAGATGTCGAGAGCAGCTGTCTCTCCCGGCGGACTGATCGAATTAATCAGTTGATAGGGAGTATCTGGCTTTGCTGAGAGGCAGACACTCCTGGATCCGGCCCCGACGCGTTCCTAGACCCGCAGGAGCCAGGAGACGCTGGCTCTTGTAGGGCGTAAGAGTTGTCTCTGCGGGGGAATTGAGAGTTTCCTGGTTTGTGAAGCTGGCAAAAGCTTGTGCCTAGTACAAAGGCAAGAGTCTACTGATAAGGATGGCCAGCTTGTCTTCTGTGAACAATCTGGCCATTATTTACGACACAGTAGAACGGAAATGGTGACTCGGCTAGCTAAGCTAAAATGCTAAACTATACACGATGTAGCAAATGCTGTGGCCCCAGGAGAAGAGCAGGTAGCCTCACCTCGAGGGCCTGAGGGCTGGCTTTGGGTGATGCCCTCGAGGGTGCTGAAACCTCTCCTGCAGGCTGCAGAGGCAGAGTTGTTCAGTTGCTCCTTGAGCCTTTCTATGCTGTTCCTTCTTAATGGGTAGCTCCACACCTACAGGTGGCCTGTTGCACCCCATTAACTTAGACATTTAAATTAGTTTGTGTATCTAATGCATGTGTTCAGGCCAGCAGTTGTATGCATGTTCCAGTATTGCGTCCTGTGATTCATGGAGATTTACAGATAAGCTTAGGGGTTTTTTGGTTTGTTTGTTTTTTTTTTTTTCCTCGTTACGAACTGTTAAGTCTCAGGATCATAAGTGGATGTTCTAATGGCTTTGTTTCTACTAGAACTTCTCATTTTGCTCTCTTAATTTGCTGTTAGTGTGCAATGCTGAACTCAAGTATTGTGATTTCCTTTCATAATTCTCCTTAACTATGTAGAGAAGTTTGATTATCAGAGCTTCAAAACATTAGAATATTGTGACATAGGAAAAAGGTGTACACAGATCAACAGAAATGTGCCTCGGGCTATGGAAATAGGAGCTGTGATGTGCTCTGAAATCCCACCAACTTCTGCTTGAAGCAGGAAACTGTAATGTAATATCCCTTCGTAAGTGTTAAGTATTTACACATAATTAAGTAGTACCACTCCACCTTCTGGGTTTAGCAGTATGAAAAAATATGAGATATTTAGACACCAGTTCGCTAGAACTCCATAATGAAGGGTGAATTCGTTGTATTTGCTTTGCCATTTTTTTTGGAGTTCAGACTAAATAGGATTTGCAAATGAGGGAGGAAAGACAACATAAGGGTGTTTGAAGTGAGCAATTACTTAGTATACCTGGTGCTGTTAAGTGGAACAAAATGTCAGTTGAGACATGCTAAGTGGAAAAAAAGAAACAAACGAAACACCAAACAATGAAACTGCAGCTTCGCGCAGCTGGATTATTTTCACTTCGTAGGAAGAATCAAAGTATCAGAATTGGGACTAATTATTAGAAGCTACAAGGACTACTAGGCAAATATTTCTATTAACAATAATGAACCTATTGGGGAGAGATTTTAAATGTTGCTAGAATATTATTGGAATGGTGGTCTGGCATTTGCTGAAAGTCAGTATCAACCATCTTCCTTCCAGATTTTGTACTTGGTTATGGAGTTACAGCAGTCTCTGTAGTCTCTGAGCTTCTGAGTTTATACTTCTGGAAAAGTGTTGTTTATACTTCTGGAAAAAATTGCTTCACGTAAGCAGTGGTAGTTGCTTATAAGTTAACGATTAAAGAACATGTTGGGCACACAAGTCTAAGAGTTTAGTTTTAAAAAAAATGTTTATGAGATGCACTTACTGCATTTTACTGATATTTTAAACTTAAGCAAATAACCAGATATTGTAGCAGTTTCTCAAGTATTGTTTCTTCTTATTGCCACGAGGCAGATTAGTTTGACTGTCAAACTATATTTTTATTTCTCCATCCTAAGGCAATTCCTTCATTGGTCCAGCATTTTCCATAATTAGCACTTCTAAAAATTATTTATCATAAAGATGTTTTAAAATTTAAAAACAATTATTTTAAAGTTAATCCACTATCTTTTGTTATATCATGTGGGTTTAACAAATCTGTTGAATTCTGGCTGTAGTCTTCATAAAGCAGTATATTAGCTTTCCTCCTACATATTACTTGTTATTCTCTGTCTTGGCTGCCTCTGGTTTAGTTGTCAAGTACTCTTCACCTCCACCTTCACCACCACCACCATACTCTATTGATGCAAACCGCAGTTACACTTATTCTTGGCCGAGAGGGAACATCTGTTTTCTGTAACTCTTAGCCTGCTGCTAATGGCTTTCCACAAACTGGCTTTGGAGCAGGTGCCTGGGAGCAAAACTGTCAGGTTACCATTTTGCCTGCTATTTCTTTACCCTTCTTGGGATGGCTTGAGAAGGAAAAACTCTGTTCTTCCGCCATTGTGTGCAACAGGCTGTTAAAAGACGTTCTGGCTCACTGGCATCGTAGGTTTAATTTTTGGTTTTAGTCGGTGTTTTCTAGGGGATCATTTATTTTCTCTAGCGTATGTAGTGAGTGAAGTTTTATATTGCAAAGAAGTGATTTTTCTTTTCTGATTTTCTTCCATAGTCTGCCATCTTCAACTTTCAGAGTCTGCTGACTGTAATCTTGCTGCTCATATGTACCTGTGCCTACATCAGATCCTTGGCTCCCAGCTTACTGGACAAAAATAAAACTGGGTATGTAGTCTCATCATTTTAAAAGTACACAAGCTGTATGGTTTTAACTGCAATGCTTTACTCTTAGTATCTTCTAATGATGTGTGATAATACAAATCCTATTTTGAAAAATACCTGTATTTAAAGATAAAAATCTTCATTTTATACCTTACAGCAGAAGGCAATAAGGTATTTGCAAGCACTAGTTGCAATTTTTTAATAAGAACTTATTAACTAACAAAGGCAGCTAATTTTGTTTTATTAGTTATTTTCTAGACTTGCAACTTTCCTATTAGAGGCTTATGAAAGATATAGCTGAGTGACAGAAAACATTTTTCTACATGCAGCTATTGCTGTAATTATTTTTAATTCTCAAGGCTGGATAAAAAAAACATTAACAGCAGAAGCTGTCCGTTTCTTTTCAAAACAGGGGTTTTGGAAGTACGAGTTTGAAACACAGCTTCAGCAAAACTATTCAGTCTGTATCAAAAAAAAAATTCAAACTATTTTTTAAAATAAGCAACACTATCCCTATCTGTGGACTTTTTAAATATTTTTTTTTTTGTTATTTCTTAAGGAACTTAAGGAAAGTTTTTGAAAGCTTGTAGAAAATCTTACTTTTTTTTTTTTTTAATTTTTTGTCTCTTGGTCACTCTGACTTCATCTCACACTGAAGAGAGATGTGCTTCCTAAAGCATATCTTCCTAGGTGACCCGTGTTTTCCTCCTTTGTGTTCCGCATTCCATGTTCTCCTGAAATGTGCTTAAAGTTGTGGGGCCAATACTGCTGTTAAAGAGTTCTTCTCTGCGCTGCTTGGCAGAACAATTTTTGGGGTGGTGGGAAATGGGGACAGCCATGGAGCCAAATCCATGCTTCACTAATACTGTTAAAACCCATTCACCTTTTGGCTTGGTTACCTTTGTGCTATGAAGAACGTGACTGGATCATGCAATCAGCAGTGTGCAGAACTGTGATTTAAAAAGTAATGATAGGGCACGTGTGACCAAGAAAACACTGAGGCCATCCGCAATATTTCAGTAAGACTGTCACCTAAGGCTAATACAAAGGAGATAATATTTACAGAAGTAGGAGGTAATTCTAGCTGGTAATGTTTTAGCTGGAAAAAACAGATGGGCTTTTGGGCACTGGGTGTTTGACTTGTCCACTTTTTCCATTAGATCATTTGCTGCTAAAGAAAATGTTTTTTTCCCGAAGTATCTTCTGTCACTTCTGCATTTTATTTTCAGAAGAAGTCTCAAGTTTGAAATAGAGTCTTGTCACCAAGATCCTTGAGTGTTTGTCTTCTGAAAACCTTTTTTGTGATTAACCTCGGAATTGCTATTTTATCACACAAATTTTCTTCTAATGGTGTAAGATACCCAGAGTACACTCGCTTTTTTCAATTTGGAGTTCTAACATGAAAATTCTTGTGTCCTTTCATATAAGGCCATGAGGTTGCCACTGACATGAGAGATTTCTTTTGATGAAAGTAAAGATGGAAAGAAAAGATGACTTCATGAAGGACTTGGGGGGAGGGGGTTGGGGGGAATTTGGGTGTCTGCTAATGGAAGATAACACAATAGTCAATGAGGTATACACAGTAAGAAGTAAGAATATTTATTTTACTGATTAAAATTTTAGTGCTGTTCTTGGCAAGGAGTATTTCCTTTAATCTGGAGCTACTCTGTTTATTCTTGAGGCAAATCTGTCTGGAGTACAATAGAACTCTCTTCATAAAATGTTTTCAAAGGGTGCTGACACAGTGGAGGAGTTGGGCGTTTGATCTGAAGGTTTGTATTTATATAGATGTTGGACATTCTATTTTATTTTTGTTTTATATATACGTATGTAGACTACTTTGTACTGGAGAATAAAACGTTGGCCTGGAAGCAATGAAATTTGTTTCCTGAATGGTAGATGTTTACATGGAGCTCATATGCTGTTAAACCCCTGTCCCTCTTCACTAACATATTCCATGCTCAAATGGAAATGTCTAGACATACTGGATAAAATAAATTCTAGTGATATTTCATTTTACCACAGAGATGTTCTTACCTCATTATTCCTGCTCCAAATTAATAGCATAAAAAAGTAGCAATAAAATATTAAAGTGACAGGAGAAATGTTGATAGTTATTCACTATATTTCTGACCAAGTGAGTGATAACTTTGGTGAAGATTTAAATCTGTTGTTAGTAAGTAAAGAAACATGTTTCTGTTGGTTGAGAGACTGTGTTGCAAAGTGATGTCACCCGTCCTCATAACACTGTATTTCATCCCATTTACTTCTGCCAAAATGTGTCTTTTCCTACCAAGCCAGTGTTTTAAACCTTCATTTTCCCTGACGCGTCTTGAGTGTTTCCATGTGCTTTGTCCTGAGCAATAGCATTTAAGGTTGGGAAAGCAAGTGGTGATTTACTGCTTCATGCTATCCAGAGGAGAATGTGTACCACAACGCAATTCTCTCCTCCCTGCTAACCAGAAAGATGTGTTAGCTTTTGTGCAGCAATGATTTCCTTTGACTTGCCATAAGCTTTGCAGTGGGGTCTCTCTCTCTCCCTCCCGCAGTGGTAGTGAGGTTGTCCTGGCAAACACATGGCAGCTGCATTTTGCAGCATTCCCAGTTTAGCAGCCGAAGTCTAAAGCCCCCATAGACCTTTCTCATCTTACTGGGTTCAATTTCTTTCAATTTTTTGTTATCCAGGTAACCAACACCACTTTCATGATCAGTGCTTTCAACATTAGCACTGAAAGCCAGGAATATGCAGCAGCTCGTGTACATTTGACTTGTGGCTGCCAGAAAGCAGCAGGGATGCAAGCCAGGCTGGCGCATTTCACCTGCATCAAAACAAGGATAAAGATGAACGTGAAGGGAGAATAAGGAACAGTGGAATTACTTTGAGTAGTTTCTTCAGGAGGACTTATTTTGGAGCAGGTTTCATTCAAGACAGCATGAACAGTAATGGAAAAATTCAGGAAAGCAGAAGGCCTGAACAGGCTTTTCTTCTAATGTCAGCTCCCCACTTCATCCAGGGGCTGTGTTTATAGCTGTTTAGAAGGTCCAGATTTAAATTTGCTTTTGCTCAGCTGCAAACTATGTGTATAAGCAGATGTACCACGCTGGTCCAATAGCAGCACAAGCCTCCTGAAAAGGTACTGTTGTCATCTCTTGGAAGGCTAGTCAGTCCTCCTGCCAGTGGCTTTAAGTTCATAAATTGTTAACTGCAGTAAGGGTAGCTGATGAAACCCATATTCTGTTTTGTACCTCCCACATCAGAAAGAAGAATTCATATTTTCCCCAATAAGAGGTTTTTTTCCAGGGCTAGGAGCAAGATACAATACTTCAATTATAACTGTACATTGTTACACACAGTTGAAAAAACCCTGAGAAGGCAAAAATATACCCTCGGTGAGGGGAAAATTCAACAGGTTTATGGACTGCCTGAAGGAGTTAATATTCTTTTTCCCAGGTCAGATTCTTCAAATATGCATACGAGAAGGACTGTAATGTTTTATTTCTCAGAGTTTCTGGGCAAGTTTTTGAGAGTCTGTAACATGAGATGCTGAGCTGTGGAAGCTTTTCTGTTGGTTTTGCTGCATGCAATCTGTAAATCTTAACGTTACAGAGACTAACAGCAGTTTGAGAGCTTTAAGTGCCATCCAGACAGTACTATGGGGCTGTGTATTTTGCTGTATAAGATTTACACATGAATGCCTTTTGACCTGCATACATCTGCAAAAAGTGCATACATGTCTCCAGGTTACTTACTGTACGACCTCTTAGCCTGGAAAAATGTGATGGTATACATATACCATATACAGGGATTATTACTTCCGCTTGTGGAGCTATATAAAAGCAGAAAAAATGAGCTTTTGCTATTCAGAAAATACTTTTGGCTTGAGGTAAAACGATCTAATGCACAAATGGAAAAGCCCACGTCCTAAAAATGAAAATGCTGGAATGTTCTTCACTTGGTCGGCAACAGGTACATCAGTTAAAAAGCACTTCACTTTGAATCTGAAGACCTCAATCACTTGCTGCTTCTTGGAACACCTTCCCAGCACCAGACCTTTGTTTCGGAAATAAAGGGGAGGCTCATAAATGGAAAGAGGGAGAGATGCTGAAGTAAACTAAGACTATAAAAGAGGCCAGAAGATACAAAGTAGCACAGAAATTCTTTTCTAAAAAGTGTAGGATATGTTTGAAGTATGCAGAATACTGCTCAAGTGTGCAAGAGCGAGTGGCCTAAAACTACCTGTGTGCATTTAAGCAGGAAAAAACCAGGCAATTGCCAGAGCCCAAGAAAGGGGAAAGACAGATAATCAAACCATTGTGGGTATGGGTTCAGAGCACTGTGGGAAAGCACTTGGAGAACTGCCATCACAGCAGGTAGTAGATACAACCCCACAAATAACGTAGGCTGAAGTTACTGCTGATAAACATATCAGGAGAAGGAGGAAAACTAATTAGGGTTTTTTTAGTCCATAAATCTATAAATAGACAATATAGTTGAATCCAGATGTTTTTACTGCATTGAACAAGTCATAAAGTATGAAGGAAACCTTCGTGTAGACAAGTTTTCAACACAGTTTTGACCAATATTTGAAAGGCTAAAAGCTGTCTTCTGGTTCAGTACTCAGTGTTACTGATGCTTCAGTATGCTTCCCCTCTTCCTCCTCAGATTTTAAAGCAGTCCCTGCTCTTGTTCATCTTGAGCAGACAGTATGAGATTATTTTAGTTACACAGAGAAATTATAAACTTGTGGCATACGTGCTTGTACATCCCTGAGTAGTTGAATCCTGCTTTTCTCCTTTGTTATTCCACTTGTGAGAATTAACGTCCTGGGCAAGCAGCGTTAGAGAGACATGTGCAAGGTAAACCTTGGTAGAAGAGTAAGAACAAAGCTGAAGAACTGTTTTGTTACTTAGTTCAATACAAGTATCCTGCATCAGGTTAAACCTGTGACTATGTTCTTCTAGAAAAGGCATTTTTATCTACTGTTGCTAAGGGAAATACAAAGGAGAGGCATTAAATTTAAAGTACTCGGGTTTATCATTTCTCCTACCTGCAGGAAAACTTGCTTCAAATTCTTAAGATAAAAAGTTTCCCATATACAGTGACGTGGAGGCCTGTTGGTATTTCTTACTCCAGTATTTTTCTAGTTGTTTTTTTTCTTTACATAATTTTCTGTCTGGGTTACTTCAATGTAGAATGTAGAATTCTGATGAAATCTTTAGTTTTGGTACACAGACTGAGTAAATGTCTGTTTGGTTTTCTTCATGCAAAAAAGCCTCACTAGACTTAGAAAGAACTTTGCCACTTGTTCAGTTCTGGTGTTTTCTGATGTCAATAAGAGTGTCAAGTTGACAAACTACTGTTAATTTCAGTTGGTCTAGCATAGAAGAAAGAAAATCAGTTGACTAAAATTATTTTATTAAACTAAGAGTCTAATGAATTTCTTTTATCTTTACAGACTGTTGGGAATATTCTGGAAATGCGCCAGGATTGGTAATTTTTTTTTCTTTGAAATCTTTAAGACCAGTGCTTTTTCTAGAGTATGGATTATTTATTAGAATAATGTTTCCATGTAGCAATGAAACTCATTCTCATAAATAGTCTTAAAAAATGCAGGTTTTACTTCCATGGTATATAATCAAAGGGGCGGGGGGACAGGGTATGACTACCTTAACGTAGCGTCATGGAAGCCTGCATTTTCCAATGTCAGTTCATGTATGTGGTGCTATATTTGCAAAAATCTTCTGCACTTTTTACTACATGAAATAACCAACAGCATATTTCTTACAAAGAAATCAGTGAGTCCTTATACACTGCTGTCTATTTGAAATTCTAATGGAGTACTGACAAACACCAGATATTTACCTTAAAGTAATAAAACAACATGGAATTTATAATGCAGTAAGGTTCTATTTAATCATAGATGTCTTTTGTCTCTCCTTTCTTTAGTTAACTTCTGTACATTTTTGAATTACACAAATCTCTTGGTGTCCAAGTGGCATTTATATGCAGGCTGATCAGTTTATCTGGTTTTAGGCATTTGCCCATAACATTGATATTTATGTTTACATTTATTTTAATCCTTATTCTGAATTTATTTGAGAAGGCAATGGCAATATGCAGTCTAAGTCAACTTAGACTAAGTTCAGACTTAGCATTGAGGTATATGCAAGAATTTTAAAAAATTACAAATCCATCATCAAAACAATGTTCTTCAAATTGCATTGTTAATGCAGAGCAGAAACATTGAACTTGTAATTCTAGTTCTTCCTACTTGTCATAGAACCTAAAGGAAAAATGTATGGTTCCCTTTTTTGCATTCTAAGGCTTTGAAAGGGACATGACATACTTTTTTTTTCTTTTAGTATGTCAAAAAGCATTGACACAAAAACCATTTTTTGGTGAAGACCTGTTGTTAAAATGATTGCAGAGATTGTCCTATTTAGATAATAGACATTACAGAACCAATTTTCGTATTGTAATTGAAAGATAATGGCAGGGTGGCAGCTGTCAGAAATGAATTTTGAGCTATACCAGGAAAAACAAATGTAAAAATTCAGCTGCATTAAGGTTTGTTCAAGGCTGAACAGAGCACCTTACAATACCATCTTCTTTTTAGTTAAATAAGTGCATATTTTTTCTATTAGCTATGCACACAAACAGTTTGAAAGTACACGAGAGGTTTTGTGAGATGCTTGTCAACTTGATAAAGTTAAGAACTGCAGTTCATCTGGAACATAGTCTTGCTTCCCATCGTGGTAACATTAACATGTTTGCATTTGCTGCATCCCAGGTAATGTGTGCACCCTTGTGAAACACCCATTTCTTTTCAACTTACGTCTAGAGTAGTCCGATTTGACTTTCTTTTAGATTGACAGATGAGAAGGTAGCATCTTAACATTCCTTCTGAATGTTTCCTCACATATCAGTACCATATCCTCAGTATGGGAAATGGGCTTTGAAGATGATGCCTATCATTTTATTTCTGTTAATCACAAAGGCATGTAGAAAGTGTAGGCTTTCAAAAATGAAAATGCCTGCTGGCTTTCTTTACATTTAACTTGCCCAGTATGTTTGAACAACCTTTTCACATGTGCATAAGATTTTAATAACCAGCAAGTGGTTACATATTTACAAAGTTGTGCAAAATTATGTTTAATCCTGCCACATGTTGATTTCTCTTTTATGAAAATTAAGAGCAGGAAAGTATAACCCATATGAAAATTGTAATACTCTAAACTGTAGGAGGTGGACTTCCTCAAAAATTTATTTTAAACAGATGTGAAACTGCAGACATTAATTCATTCAGTTATTTGAAGTTTAATTAAATATATGCCAGATCATGACAACATCTTGTACTGTCACTGTGGCAGGCATTCCTGCTTATGGGAGGCGTCACTACAAGTATTTTATTTTTCTTTTGCTTTAGAAAGTTTGTTCCTCCTGTATTTGAAGGTCTTGCTAGTAAAAGAGACTTTTTTTTCATGAGGAATACACCTGAATGCTAGACTTGGAAGCCTTGGCAGGTTTTTTTTGTTTAATGTTCCTCTGAAAACTGCATCTCAGAAAAGATGGTTTATAGTTAGACAAAGACCTCGCACAGAAAAGGAAATTGAAGTTTGTTTGTTTAAAGCAAAGAGCTCCAACTCTGTCTTTATGCTTCTGAACGCATGAAAACAGGAATCTTCTCACTTTAAAGTGTCATTAGCTGTGTTAATACTACCTGAGAGTTGTGTACAGTGGAATTACCACCTAGTGTAGGTGACTCTGCTCTCCAGAGAGAAGTTAGTGGGTTCCTTAGGAGTAATGCTTAACTGGAAGAGTAAAAATGCCTGGCTAATTAAGTGGAAGAAGCGCCCATGTAAATAGGTGGCAGTCTGATTAACATTACTAATATGCCCCTGATTGTGTTACAGTTGTCTGCCTAAGAATCACTTTTTTTCATAATTTGGTGAACAAGAGGCAGCTGTAACATTTCACTTGGGAGCAAATGGGTGGGAACAGGTCTTTCTTGATTGCCTTTGCCACCAAATATAAGTCTGTTAATGGAGTAAACTTAATTTTCATGCGTGGTCTGCCCTGGAAAACTGTAGCACTAATTTGAAAGAGTTCAGAAATAGAGTTGTCTGTGCAACTTCTGTAATCTGTTGACCATTTTTATCACTAACCTGAAAATCTGTGGACCAGACCCTCTCCACATGCTAACAGTGTTACATCTCTCCAGCAAAGAAAAAAGGCAGGCATCTGGCCATGCCTGGGCTGCTGTGAGCTCCCCAGCCAGTGAGCAGGCTCCTGCATGATAGCATGCATAGAGGATACAAACTGCATATAGCAGCTGTCATGGCCAGACAGCATCGAGGTACACCTCTTCTTGGCTGACATGGAACAGCTTTCGAGCAGCGATAGCCTTTAGCCAGAACTGGGAACAGAGCCAGTAAAAGATTTGGTGTCTTGATCAGCTTTCCAGTGCCTGCCTCTTTCGCACTAAGAGAGAGCAGCAATATTTATTTTTTTTTTTTTTTTTTGTAAATGTTTTCCTGGAAACTGCATCTCAGAAAAGATGGTTTATAGTAAGATATAAGTCCTTACATTCACCTGCTGACCTCTGCTTACAGCAAACAGCTGCAGCTCTGTCTTCATGTAGCGGTATATCTTAGCAGATATCTAAGTATATCTTAGCAGTATATCCTGCATCTTAAGTTTTTCCATTCCCATGTATTGAGGAAGATCCTTAATACAGAACTGTAGTTGTAATAGCATTTCTCCAGCTAGAAATATAGAAATGTTGAATATTAAAGGATTATTAAGCACTGGAATGGGCTGCCCAGGGAAGTGGTCGAGGCACCATCCCTGGAGGTTTTCAGAAGACGGGTTGACATAGGGCTTAGAGACATAGCAGAGTAATGCAGGGTGGTTTTTATGTATGGCTTTCTTTTGTTTTTTTATCAGAGTTAGGTTGATGGTTGGACTAGATGATCTTAAAGGTCCCTTCCAACCTAGACGATTCTATGATTAATTTGCATGTGCAATGGGATAATTAATATCTTAGGCTAGGAGCAGCCTAGATTTGTTTAGTCATGCCTGAATTTTTGTTTAATTTGGTTTTTTTCCCCCCTCCTCTCAGGTGAGCGGAAGAGCCCTTACGTGGCTGTGTGCTGTGTCGTGATGGCCTTCAGCATTCTCTTTGTACAGTAGCGACTGGAGAGTGTTCCCTGCGGCCCACGACCGAACAGCAGAGCATGGAAGAACTTCTGGCAGGAAGAGATGGGAAAGTGTCATCAAGTCTCCTCTGGCATGTCGGGTAGCCTGTCTCTTAATGGACACACCCTACTCCTGCAAACGGACCATCCTGTACAGTATTAGTGATCATAAAGTAACCAACTCCAGATGACATACTTATTAATGTCCAGTCAGTACTGACACTCCTGATGTAACTCTTGAAAGGGTGTCTGCAGCGTATCCGAGTTCCAGGGGAGCTTTTTTTTACACCATGCAGTTGAAAGAGCTTTTTAATTTTTTGTTTGATAGACCTATTTAATGAAAATTAATAGTGATAAATCTAGCAATAGCAATAAGACCACTCTTGTAAAAATAAAGAACATTGTGACTCTAGGATATGTTTATGAAAGTATTTTCAATTCTTACTGTCTCATTTTGTGATAGCTATACTTGCATACTAAAAATATGGCCTCTGGTCTAAGTTGCATTCAGCTTTTGTTTTCTAAACTGGTAATTCCTCAAATAATTTATCAATATTTTTATTGTTCAGATATGAAGAAAGGCAGGGACCATAATTGCAGTTATGTCTGACTAGCTGCTGAGACGGCACAGATGTAGGATTTGACATATACTGCTCTCTGTAACATATCGTATGTATTCATTTTTAGAGATCTACGTCTCAGGTGAATCATTCCCCAGTTTTTTCAATGTTGTGAGAAAAGGATTCTAAAGGCTCTGCTGCTGTTGTTGCATGTAATACAAGGTTGCTAAATCAGCTAAGTGAACAGTTAGCTTCTTAGGAATCTGCAGATAAGGAAGTTACATGTCCCAATATTCTAAAGGTTGAAGAAAACAGCTAAATTAGATGACATTCACTATTAATAAAGATTAGATTACCTTCAGTAACATTTCCATCATCATTTATTCTTTAATTTTGCAAACTCTCAGTAATCCAGTAATTTATTTTAATAGTGCCTGACAAGTGTGTTTACACCAGACAACTACATGACTTCATATTGACTGCATGAGAGAGTTGTCTGTCAGCAGTACTTTTTGTTGTTCTGAAAAGGTCTGTGATCAAAATGAGCTAAACTGGCAATAAAACACACTGAAAGGTATGTAACTGTTGTCATTATTGTTTTAAAAACTTGTTTCATAGTTCCAAATTACCTTACATTTAGAAAAAAAAGTGATTATTAGTTACTACCTTTGTATTATCTCACATATAGCTGCGTATCTAAATCACCATCAGAAATACTAGTCCAAAACTCTTCTCTAATCTGGAGCTAGGAAAAATAGATACCTCCACTTTAAGCCAAATAAATAGCTCTAGTTATGAGCCAGGCAGATTCAGAGGAGTACAGAGCTGTGTGATGATGACCGTAATGTGCACACATAGAAGCCTTAAACTGTGCATGAGATCTGGGTGGAGGCAAAACCTATTTCTCTAATTTTAAATGTGGATGCTGCTCCAAACATGGCATCAAACTAACTAATTTCTGGATTTCAAAGGTACTATTCCTAGACTGGGGGGAGGGAAATTTCTAAGGAGTCTTGGGTTTTGACTGTTGGGTGGATACATGTTCAAAATATGCAAAGAATCCTCTGATAATGTTTTGTATTAATCAATTCTAGGCTTTAATATTTATGGGCCTTTATTATAAATAAGGATGTTTATGTAATATTCACATATTTCCAATTCATGCAAAGCTGTTCTCGTTATCAGAGTAGTTCTTAATAGTTTGTTATGGTTAGCTGTGACTGGGAAAACCAGTGAAACAACCCAAGAAAATTTTTAGTTCCAAGAATCTGAAAACTATTGACAGGAAGGCATTGTATTGTAAGAGTCTTTCCTGCTCAACGGCATTTTATCATTGAAGAAGTTGAGACAAACAGCCATCTTGCTGTGTAGCATTTGTTGTTCAGACTTTAAAATTGTTTCTTACACGTCAGTTCTCCATTTTGTCCTAAATGCAGGTCGTTGATGGGTACTTGCTAGTTTGGCTTTTTTTTATTATTATTATTATTTTCCACTAGCTGCCTGGTTGCTCAGCAGTGCTACTTCAGCAGCAAAGTGAATGGCAGATTTCTCAGCAGCTGCTGGCAATACGTAAGTTCAGCAGCACCAGGTTGTATCCAAGCCTTAGAAGTGATTGTAGGCAGAGATAAGGGTCACCTGTGGTGGGGCCACTCAACACTTGCCTCTAGTAGAAGTATCTGAAAACAAGATCTTTAAACTGTGACAAACTTTAGTTGTTTTGAAATGACTGCTTTAGGCAGGTGTTTGCCTCAGGAGGAGTTCTTTGGTTTTCAAAGTTTTGGCTCTGAAGAGGTTGATACCTCATCTCTTTTACTAAGATATGAAGGAAATACTGTTTTCCCATGTTAGAATCTTAAAGCCATTTTGCTTTCTTTGCATTCTTTTTTTTTTTTTTCACGCAAAAGAGACATGAGAAACCAAGAATACCTTGACATATGACCATGATATAGACACTGTGACAAGGAAGAGGAGAGTATAGCTTTGGGCACACACACTTGGTAAAGCTTTACAACAAGTCATCCTTAAACTCTCAGCTTCAACTCTGTCATTTTCAAAGAGCAATAAGAGTTCCAGAAAGAGTTGGACAAAGAGTTCCAGAAGAGGTGTCAGGAGAAAATAGTCTTTTCTTGCACTCAGCCTTTGCTCCGAGTCCTAGGCTGAGTAGAGAAGTGAAATGCTTACTACCAAATGATTTAGGTGCCAAAGCAGCCTAAAATGGCAGATACCAGGCGTAAGATTTGACACAATTTGACAGAGTAGATAAGGGCTACGGCAGGTGGCTGAGGAGACAGCAGTGGGAATTTCTGGCTGAAACATCGGAGCCTATAGCCACAGCCAGTCTGCACACCTAACCCTAAGTAGACGTGCTGGAAGGTGCACGGGGGGTGAATGGAACAGTGATTAAATATGCTATAGTTGTGCCTACTACTATAGAAAAGTAATTCCATGTTGGGACTTCATCCTTTTACCTAAACAATATCATGGACGGTGGCTGTAGTGTCTGGCAGCTTCCCCGTCTATGCTTGTTGCACGCACTGCGTGAAAGGTGAGGGTGACGTAGGCTGTGGTTTGAAGTGCAGGTCACAGGAGGGGTCACATCTGTTTCTCCCCACTAACGAGACAACGACGAGAATGCAGGATTATAGAAAAACGTTTTCCAGCAAAAAACAGCGTACCTTGGATCAAGATTGTGCAACTTGGGAAATAGCAAGTGTTCTCCTTCCTAAGAGCTGCGTGGGCAGAAGGAACAGGTGCAGACCCTACATCTCGTGTTTGGCGGATGTGCTCTCTCCCACAGCACTTCACGTCTGTGGTTCCAGCTCATAGAGACGTTCCTGAGCTGTCCTGTGGGCTGATAGAGGAGGAGTCCAGCTGCCAGCCCTCCCCTTCTCAGGCACCCACTGAATAGCTGTATTGCTACTGCTCCACTAAAGGTATACCAAGCCAAAATTTGCTAAAATGGCATAAATTTGCAACCTCGGGACAAAACGTGGCAATCTATTTGGTGTATGCAAATCTAAATTTGCTGCTTAACAATGTCACTAGTAATAAATGAATGCGGTAAAACCCGAAGCAGGACGTGTTGCTCGTTGTTTGTACCCTTGCATGTACTTGCTATGGATTAATATTGTATTAACTTTCATCCACGTCTGCACTCTAAATGACCTCAAATTCAAAGCAGGGATTTAGGAAGACTAGATTGAAAAGCAGTAATAGCCATGTTGGGAAATGAGTAAAGCATGAGTAAGAGATGGGATCACCGTAAAGGTCTGATGTTCTGGAGAGACTGATAAGCACACGGGCAGACAGAGCTAGTGGAGGAGGAAACAAAAAGTGGAGTCCAAGGATTTCATATTCTTGGAACAGTGTTATTGTTCTATGAATGCCCTTTCTACCTCGTTGACCGCAGCCAGCGAGCAGTGGAAATAACGCTGTCACCGAGGGGTGAAGTTGCAGTGGGGTAGAGGAAATAATTACTCTGTTAGTGCTTTGAGGCTTTTATTCTTTCATTTCGTTCACCAGCTGAAACAAGTCATGTTGCCTGGGAAGACAACACATTATTCACAGATAAAGCGACCTGCAGTCATTCCCTGCAGCCCCTAGAAGCAAAGCGAAGCATTAAACGTACCATTTTGCAGTGGACAGTTAGGAATACAGCGGAGGATAACTGTCACTTCCAGTAGTATGACTGGTGTTTTCCCTCCACCGACCCACCCCAAAACGTGCCCGGATCTCAGATAACTACTTTCAGTCAAAGCCACCTTTTTCATCCTTCTCAGTGTCTCAATAAAGGTGACAGTGGCACAATGTCTCCAGTCCTACCCCATTGACATCAGTGGGAGAGCCCGGCATCTAGCGCTTAGAAAGGCTCACCAGGACCTAGTGATCCCTTCTCCCTTTCATGCCAGAAATGCTCTCCGGAGACAACAAAATGAAAAGAAAAACAACAGAAAAGAAACCAACATCTTCCTAATAGATTAAAATGCTAACCTTGGTAAAAACCACCAGAATCCAGGAAAATGTGATCTAAACCTGCTTCTCATACTCACGTGGCAACTTTACATTATCGAGTCAAAACATTCCCAATGAAGGACGGTTTTTCAGCCTGTTTTTTTTCCTGCCTTTTCTCTTTTTCTGGTTGAACACTGTTAGTCATTCCAGGCACAGCTGATGAGTGCTTTCAGCATACATTACGAGGCCCATATAGATTCCACATGTATTTGATGGCTCGTGGTTAGCTAGAAAAGGAGTTTTCCCTTAGCTCACATAATGCAATGTAATCAGCATGATGGGTATGGAAGATACAGCTACGCATTGAAAAAAAGGTTTTGAACATGTGGCCTGAATTGTTTGCTTGACTACAGTTCATATATTTTATAAGTAATACCTTTTTTCACGATGCCCTAAGGTCGTAAGGAAAGCAAAATGTGTGGAGAAAAACAGTGATTCCATGAGAGCTGCTGACAGTTGGAAAAAAATACATGCTTTTGGACAGGCAAGACCTTCTTCGGCTCCAAAATGACAAATCTCACACAAAGAACTAACGTATACTCAGCTTTTAGTTTGTCAACTCGTGTTTCAAACCTGAAGGGCTTGTGTGCCCAAAGGCACGTCTATTTTACTCAGTCAATCAATGTCTGACAAGATATGACGTATCTCCAGACAACTTCTGCCTGGAGTTTCATGACCTGTTCATGGGCTGATAGATGACAGGTAGTCCTCAGCAAGCAACCTGTAACTCACAGTGCTCCCTTCTGTTTTGCTGTTTGGCAGCGGGAGCCCAAGCTCTCCTGGTGAAACATCAGCCAGGGTGAGTCTTCACTGAGGCATCAGAGGCTTCAGCAATGAAATAGCCTTTGGCACCACAGCTCACCCATTGCTTCCGACCGCTCGAGAACCAGTAGCTGGAGGAAGATTGTCAAACGTGTCGTTAATCTAAATCAGAAAGACCTTCCGAAAGGAGTGCGTTACGAGCTCACGGAATTCCCACTGGCATGGGGGTGAAGCGCCAGCGTTTTTCTCAAGGATCTGGGTATAAACATTTCCAGTGACGCAGCTTCTCCTGCCAGCCCCGGGTATGTCAATAGGGAAGATAATTACTTAATGGGCTCCTCTGTCAAATGCAAAACTTTCTACGAGAGCGTCTCATCGCATCGCATCATTTCCGTTACTTGAAAGGGCTCTTTGGAAGCTGCACTGCGAGAAAAGAGGTTTTCCCTCCAGCTCAGCTCAGCGAGTGGGAAGCACTCAGTGTCTATCTCCAGCACAACCGTAAGCGTATCCAGCTGCGCGCTTCGGTTCAATAAATTCCCATACTTGTGTAGACCAGCTCACTTGCAGACCAATTCACCAATTTGTGTAGGCCTAATTAAACTCTATGGCATGCCACTGATGTCTTTTTCGCCACGACGTAAGCACATACAGTCCAAACACACCACACCAGGCTCCTTGATGTCCTCTGCATCATCTCTTTACATCATACATAAACTAGTCAGAGGAGCCTATAACATCACTCGTGGCACCATTTACTTTCGGGCAAATGCAGTGATTAAAATACCATATTTTCCCCTAAAGGAAGACAAGGAGGTTTTAAAAGGGTAAAATTATATACGGTTTCATTTCTTCTCAAAAAAATTAGACTTGTTTTAAAACACAAAAAGGCTTGTTGTTTTAAAGCAAAGTCAAGTCAGGTCAAAATATAAAAGTACTCTTTTAAATTCTAAAGACTTCACAGCTGGTCATTCCCACATGCAAAAACTTAAATAACCTTTCAGGGCTGTAGTAGGGCTAACGAAAAGTCCAACAAAATGATAGATGTGTTTGGACATAAATGTCACACCCAGTGGAATTAAAAGGAAATAAATAGTAATTTAACAGCATTGGCAAGCTGCTTTTTTGATTATGTAGCACCACCAGCATATTTTACATGTGTATCACAGTCATGAATAAGCCAGACCAGACACACATTCACAAACCAGTTTTGATTTCCTATTAAGCTACAGCTTATTTTCCTTCCCCCACCCTTTTCAGCTAATAAAGGAAGCCAAGGGAATGCACTGATCTTTTTTTCTTTGGAACAAATCTTAGCTCCAAACTCTCATGGTTGATTCTCACAGACTGGTAAAACCAGGAGAGGGGAAAAAAAAATCTCTTCCTAATGATAAACCATTTTTGACATTTCAATTGTTATTTACTACAGACATAAAATCCTGATACTGAAGATGGCACTTAATATTATCATCACTAGGGATGTGCCTGGGGCTTGAACCCGTAGTTCCTTGTTCAGGAGGAGTTTATGAGAATGAAATAGTCAGGGTATTCTTCCCCATACTGCGTCCCTGCACAGAACGTAAATCTGCCTGCCAAGGAACAAGTTTTGACATTGATCTGATAGTTTAACGATACTCCTTCTTAAGAGACTGGAGGCATGGAAAAGATTTTTGTCTCTGGCTTCATGGTGACTTCTGGAAGTAATATGAATTGTCTCCTCCTCACAAGGAAGAACAAATCCTTTGAAATCCAGCTGCTTCAGGTCATATCCTGATCTGATGGTTTGACCATGCCACCATCTTTTTCATATCCCTCTTGCCCAAGATTTTCATTCTTGCTTTTACAGCCGTTTAAGCCCTTTCTTTCCCCATGGACACATGGAAGCCTCTTCCTCCTTAGTTTATCCACTAACAAATACAGTAACACTGGGTTTGAAAGCAAACTTCCCCTAAAAACTCTTCTCGTGTGGAACTCTTCACACATGCGAGGTGGATAACTTTGGTCTATAATACGGCATCCTATTCATTCCAAATCCTAAATATCCATCCTAAGTATCTATAAATAACTACCTTTGAAATTGCATCTATTGAAAGCCAGTTAACCAACTCATCATAACTTGACAGTCACAGTTTGTTTACAGAAGACAAAGAAAATGGCCATGAGGAGCAACACTTTACATTTGGTTGATAAAAGGTGTTATGTAGCTGCACCATAGTAAGCACACATTAGGCATCATAGCTTTGTTAACCAGGGCATGCAGCATGGGGGTGATTATGGTGCAATAATCTCTGTACAAAACTTAAGGCACATGCTGATGTCTTCTTCTGTGTCCTTTAGCACTGGAAGCTTCAGTCTTGTGTCTAAATTTCTCCCCAACTTCCCCAAAGGAGGACAACTCAGATCAGTAAGCCCCCAAAACCTTGGGAGAGCCTAAATACAGGGAGGTTTACCCAGCCAGACCTGAGCTGCTCAGTCCAGCTCTGCCAAGGAAGAGTGCCTCCCCTTGGAAAGCAGAAATGCCAAATCTAATTACAAAGGGAGGAACACCCAACTGGTTACGCTCCCTTCATTCTTCCCATTTATGGTCTATTTTCCACTCCTGTTTTTACCTGTTGGATTTCAAAACCGCCACACTTGTGCAGCCTCTTCCCAGCACAACACGTGGCAACCATGGAGAGCAAGACACTTCAAGCTTTTCTCCATTTTTCCCTTTTGTACATTTGAGGTGATGATCTTGCTGGCTTGCAAACCTGATGGAATGATTCGATGTGTGCTCATAAGAATCATAACAGTATAGGCTATTCCCTAAACTCATTCAGACCGATCATCTCACATTTGGAAAATATGTTTTAAAGGAAAAACAGGTCACACACCACAAAAATGCTCCCCATGACAGGTTTTTTGTATTTATTTATTATGCCTGGGACAGGGACTCTGAAATACACAGACCTCATCACTCCTTGTCATAATAAACCACAATATAATACTCAAACAAGTGCTGCAGTGCCGTGACCTGAGCACAGGAATGGATGCTTGGTCCTCTTCGCTTCCATCACCAAATAATTCACTATTCTTGGGGAGTCATTTATCAACTCCTTGCTGGGGCAGCACATCGTGTCCTAACAAGGCCAAAACCACCACCTGCCCTTTATCAGTCTCAGCATTCAGAACGCAGATGGAGAAGCAGGAAACCAAACAGCCTTTTAAGATTATCTTTAAGCGCTATCGTAAGCAACGTGTGACCATACCAGTGGTCTATGTCTATTGTGGTCTGTGTCTTGCAAACATTGACCTGGCCATTTGTTTGCTTATGCTCCTCCTTAACTTTAGCATTTTGCCCCACAACATTTTGCCCCAAAAAGATAGTCTGTGCTCCATTAGGGACTGACAAACTCATTTAAAAACCACCCCGTAGATTCCAGATGAACAGTGCAAAACATGAAGTGTTCACAGATCAAAGGGCAGGGATAGAAAAAACCCCAAAATTCCCAGTGAGGTTCACCACAAGGAGAAGATGTGAGAGGAAGCAGAAACAACAAGTGGATTACCTTTTTGTGCTGCTTCAGTCATCTGAAGGATTTCATCATTTACCTTGGTTCTTACCCAGTTTCAGGGTAGGTCTGCAAGGTGCCTCCACACAGGCTCTGCATGGCCAAAAGTCCCCACAGAGGAGGTGAGCAGCCCCAGAATAAAAGACAAACAGAGAACCTGTGTCTTCTCCTTTCTGGGTAGACACTCAAAGCAGTCAGCTAGCGTGCCAACAGCATTTCTGAGTAAAAGCCATCAGCACAGATAGACTTCTCCAACCAGAGCTCACTACCTCAGTCTGCAAACTATGGAAGAGCCACGTTGGGCTGACTTCAGCACTCAGGGGGTGTTATATCCCAAACCCCAGGTCCCAAGCCTTCCCAATGGCTTTCTTACATTTAGACATACAACTTTCACCTAACCCTGCCACAGCCAGGGCAGTAAACTCTGGATTAATCATAGAGAGATTTTATATCACTTTGCGTGACCTGGGAGACAATATTTCAGAATGCTTTCAGCATTGCGTAACATTTCATGTGTTTAAAGCACAAGTCCCATTGTTTATAGCTGTACCTAAAGTCAACCAACGGTTTCAGAAAAAAATCAACGTTGGAAAGCTACATTAATGAACAGGTGAGGAAATATGAGATTAGGTAACCTAACGCCACCCAGCACGGAAAGAGAAAATTCAATTCCGTGTTTTTTCTATAGCTATGGTAAGGATCAAACTATTTATCTTCTCTTAGCCCACAGGACATTCATTATACATCTTCCAACCTCCTCAGTGAAGGTAGCAAGGCACCATCCCTATTTAACCCGAATTCACTCTTGGAACAGTTTCACCCCTAACACTGAAAGAAGCACAAAACCACTGAGAAAATTCCTGTGTCAACACCACGTGCCTGAGACAGGTATCAGCACATCGCTTGGTCTGCCAGTACCGGTGAGGCCACCTGAGGTCCAGGAATTGGACAAGGTTAAGTGGAATATGCTTAGACAGTATTAAACTGGCAAAGATATACCGTAGCAAGCTGCAAAGCTTGGCAGCAGTCATGTTTGGGCTTTCATTTTATCCCTCCAAATCCATTTCGAGAAGCTGCATTACAACATTTGATCCTTGGAAGTGACCGAACAATTTCTATTGCCATTCCAACGGATACCGGAGTTTTAAAAAAAATATTTTTTTTTTTTAACATGCAATCTCAAGCACTTTGAAGATAGAATTATTCAGTCTAAAAATACTCCTGGTTTAGCATACCATTCTGTTGATGGGGAAACTGGCATAGGGACAATTAGAGACCTCATCAAAGCAAATTGGTTGAGTTTTCAACAGATGGGTATGCTGTTAAGCAATTCCACAGCCCCATTAGAAGTACTGAGGCATCTTCACAGAAAACTTTTAGGAGTCAGCAAAAAAAGCCTTCATCAAGTTACGTGTGATCATACTTTATTTTAGGAGGTTGTCTGCAATGATTGCCTGAGTTCTCTTCCAGCACTGAATTTGTGCAGTTAAGCTCAAAACCTTGCATGCTCTTTTGTTGCACACTCCTCATCAGTTTCTCTACACTTGATGCATTTTCTTTCCATCATTCTGATGGAAAGAAAGGGACAAGGGAGACAGATTGGTGCCAAAAAGAAAGCAAGGTCCCCCAAATTCCCTGGTTGCAAATTCTAGGTCATCCATTTCCCCGATTATCTGCCTGCCAGGATCTGGGGGTGCCCTGAGAAGAGAGGGTGACAAGGACAGGATCCAAACAGAGAGTACACTGCTGTGCCTCCTGGTGCAAGCCAGCACCAGGGTACTTCTTTAGCCAGCAGACAACATCCCTTATCCTGCTTTAATTTGCTGTCAACACCTGCTGGCCTCACCCTGGGACAGGAACCAGGCAACCTGGAGAGCTGCTGTACTTCAAGCCACAGCATCCCCTTCATCTCTGCACTGCCTGCAAGTATGTGGAGCAATTCAGCTATCTGCTAATTGAGCTTTCTAGAGAAAGGCATAGAACTTTTATTATTCCACCATGTCAGAGCAGCCACTGGTTTTGCAAGGAGTAAAATTCAGTGTTAAGCACACACCCACAAAAAAGAGAGCTAGCAGCTCAGGACAGGACAGGAATACCTTATCCATCCCCAGTTCTAGGAGAGCCAAGGCTGTTGGTAGACCATTAGTTAACACTAAGTAATGTGAAGAACATTCACATTACAGAAGTAATGTGTTTAGAGAGAGAGGGAGTTATATTTGCTGAAGGAGCAGGATCTACTTAGAGGCCTTCTAGCCAAGTATTAGCTGATTTAAACTGTAGTCCAGACCTTATTCATTTAAACAATAGTAACTCAAAGTAGGATACCTTTAAGAAGAAATTTTATCACAAATTATAAATATAATTGTCAGGTACAGTGATATTCTGCTACGCTGCTGCTACAAATCTTGGCTGTTTCCACCTTCCAAGCTGTTATTTCTCTATTGCACTCCCACCTGGAACAAACTCCCTCGGGATGCCTAAATCAGCTTTACATCCAAAAAAATTCTATTCCAACACACTGTTGTTTTATTCTCTTGGAAAGCTTTCTTCTTAGAAATAAGACCATTATTGACAATTTTTATCTCAGAAAAGGCATTAGTACTCCCTATTTCAAAATGAAATGTGCTTGTTTTGGAGGGAAAAGAACACTTTTCCATTCAATGTAAAAGTAAAGAATGATGCTTCTCATACAACGTTCTTGTCTACAAAATTTACAATTCTCAAATGTGTACGATGTTACCAGATGATACTCATACAGAATGACAATAAAAGTATGTCCAACTGGATACTGTCCCTCTTCCGAAAGTGGTAAATAATCTTAGCTGTCCTTGTGATTTACAGCAATACTAATGGAAGCAGTTTAGCAACGTGCTCGGTCAAGCTAGGGCATGTGGACCTGGGAGAGGGGGAAATATCCTGCACTGGAGGAAAAGTCTGTATTTATGGAAAAGAAGGAGTACGTAAACATAAACCACACACAAGTAGAATTAAAACACTCTGGTCTCTGGGTTTTCCTCTGTTTTTCTGGATATCATTACTGAGTATAAAAATTAGATTCACTTGTACTGAGAATTAATCCAACAACTGTTGATATCTGAAATACCAAGACCCAAACAGGATCAAAATGGTTTTAAGTCTTATCTTGGGTTCCTTTTCAGCTGATACAGAACTGTTCCAACATCATCCATTTCAAAGGTGCAAATATAGGCTCCTGAATCCACTTAGCCCTGTTTCTGCTATTTTGTGATGACAACGCTCTATTTTGTGATAATAATGCTCCATCATGTTTAAACATGGAAGCCTCTCCTCCCTCCCCATTTCATTTGCATGTGCAACACTTCCTTCTCCTCAGATGTCAGATTATCACCAATTTATTCCTCCAGGATGACTCACATAACACTATTTCTTCTAAGTCTAATAGAAATAGCATCTCACCTGAGACTGTCACATCTGCTAGGTTATTTGCCCGGTATTTTCGTCCCTTTGTGAGGGAAAACTGACAGCTACTGAAGCATACAAGACAGATATTCCATATTGTTGCTTTTCTAGCTGTAGCACTGAAGAAAGAATACTGGTTTTGTTTTCTCAGGACTTAGTTTTTGTTGACCATTGTTTCTCACTCTTTTGTTTCCTGCTTGGTGGGCTCCTTTCCACAAACAGCCTGGAAGAGAGAGTCAAAGAAAACTGTGAGGCCACAAGGGAAATCAAATGGCTTAATTATAAATTACACAAACAGTAAATGAAAGTCTTTCCTTCCTCAGGCCCTTTACATTTCTAAGGGCTCGGGTGACTGAAATGCTAGGATTAATTAGATATAACATCAGTGAATTCTGCAGAAGCTATGTAGATTTCTGTTTTTAACCTTCATAACTGAAGAAAAATTAAGAGATTAGAAATGGAAGAATATTTCTGTTTCCCATTACATGTGATTGAAAAAGAGTACATTTTTTTTCAGGCAAGCATGAAAATGGAGATGAAAGAGGAATTTTCCACTGAAAAAGACACTTGATTGTGATTAGGGAAGGGGTAGGGAATAAATCAAACCAGAAAAAGTTGCTGCCAACCTGCACAAATGTTATCGCTAATTGTCAAAATTCAATCAAGAAGGAGAACAAATACATGTCTGCTTGTCTCTAATCAGGGGCTGCGGTAGTTAACAGATGACAGAACAACACTCATCTGGCTAAAACAACCAGCTTTTCTTCCACTGCGGGTGAACTTGTGAACCATGACCCCTTCCTCACCTATGCACAGGACTGAAGAAGTCCCCATCACTCTACAGCAGCAGGGATCAGGTAAAATAGCAAAACTGAAGAGGAAAGGCCATTCTCCCAGCCAAAAAAAAAAAAAAAAAATCTCATTTCTTGCTTTTAAACATCATCTTGAAAAAGTGCATGACTTTCTTTGGTTCTCCAGCCCCAGGCTCTCTGCAAATAGCAAGCTGGCTACCACGTTGTGCATAACTGGGACAAAAAGGCAGATCTGCTCTTCATACAAGAGTCAGCCGGCCTTTGTTTACCAAATGGCCTTTTGTTACTAGCAGCTTTCATCACTTGCACTGAAATAATGAAGGACATGCAAACAGCAGTGTAACCTTACCAATCCATTCTCATGAAGAGCTCAGAAGTCAAGTCCCCAGTTGTCTCTCAAAGAAATGCATGCAGAGAAGGATATGAATTATCATTTTAGAGATGCTGTAGAGATGCCTAAATTCTCACATTTTTAAATTAAAACATCTATTAACAATGTGGCAAAAGAACCAGGTCTACAGGCTGGTTTGTAATTCCACGTGACTGTGATAAGTCTGTTTGAACAATGCCTAGCCTCGTGATTAGGTTTTAATTTTGTGAGGACCAGACGGTAGCTGTGCCAAATCATTGTTGCAAGATGAAATGAAAACAGTTATGCCAAGGAGCGTCTTATGTCATATCATGTTTACTTATAATAGACAATTATCAGGCAATCTGGGCATTGAAACAAACAATTTCAGTAGTAAGAGTACGTACAGATTTCCCAAGTACATAGTTCTTAAGCCCTTAGGTCTTCATTGGTTAAAACCATATACAAACTGCTCTTTAGATTAAAAGTCATTGTAGGCTGCAAACCATATAAACCAGCACTTTTCACCAAACTGCCATGGGCCCCAGAAGGAGCAGGACTCTGCCCTTTATTAGGATTTCTCAGCAATGTAAAACTCACATAACTCTTCCTTAAGCGATATATTTAGGAGATATTTTAAAACCTCTAACATTTTCACCAGAAATGCCAATGCTGCCAATAAATTTGAATAATGTTTCTGTAGGATGCTAGAATAAGACCAACTGCACTTATCATTGAGAAAGATTGCAGTAAGACTTTGAAGCATTGTCAGTGGTGCTTGTTCTCTAAAAAAACATAGAGCACCCAATGAAACACATAGTTCTTGCTACAGATGATATAGAATTAGCTTTTCTGCTCCAGATTTCTCTTCTGGGTCTAGGGAACAAGCTCCAAAGACAGTTAAAGTCTTGTTGCCCTCTTTCTCAGTGATCAATCCATGACACAGGGAAATAGTTTCCCAAGTGTATTAATACTATGTGTGTCCTCTGACTGCTCATGAAAAGAAATTTTTCCAGCTGTGGATGCAACAGAGAAACACACTCCTTTTTTAACTTAAGTTGCATCAGCATCACATTTAGCACTACAAATTCAGGGTTTATTTCTCAGTATTATGACCATTTTGTGAAGAGAGTTGTCAGCATCACAGTCACATTTTCATGTGTCACAGCATCTGTGAAAATCCCAACTAGGATTCTTCCTAATCACAACTCTCTGGGCACGGCCATCCAGCCAGTTTTTTATCCAGTGAAGAGTCCACACTTTCCTATGCCATGATTTGCCAGTTTCTCCAGGAGAACGCCATCGGGGACAATGACAAAAGCCTTACCAAAGTCCAGGTAGACAACGTCTACAGCCTTCCCCTCATTGAGAAAGTGGGTCACATGGTCATAGAAAGATAGAAAGTTGGTTAAGCAGGACCTCCCTTTCATAAACTCATGCTGGGTGGCCCTGATGCCTTAGTTCCCCCGCACTTGCAGTGAGAGCTCTCCCAAGATGATCCTCTCCATGATCTTTCCCAGTACCGAGTTCAGACTGACAGGCCTATAGTTTCCCAGATCCTCCTTGTGGCCCTTCTTGTAGATGGGCGTCACACTGGCCACCTTCCAGTCACCTGGTACCAAACCCTGGTACCTCTCCTGTTGACCAGGATTGTTGATAGATAATGGAGAGAGGCTTGGTGAGCTCTCCTGCCAGCTGCCTGAGCACCCTTGGGTGAATTCCCATGTTGGAAAGGGAATTTTGGTGGAAAGACCACTTATGTGTTGGTGAGCTAGCAGTCAGGAAAATAAGTCCACTGCAATTAAACCTTAGTTTGACTTTGATTAACCAAGCCAGAGTGCCTTGATAACTAGTACACAATGAGAAACAAAGTCCATGTCTTAAGCAGGAGGACAGCAGTGACAGGAAGGCACAGCGCAGTGTGCTGTATCTTGGTATGCAATACAGCCCAAAAGGACTTTCAAAAACATAAATATATGAAGAACTCCCAGAAACCTGTTACACATTTGAAAGTCATTTTTCATAAACGCTAGCGCCTGAAGTCTGGGGACTGCAGGAAAGTTGAGGTCAGACTTTTCACCCCAGCTACAATCTACAGACCTGCCTTTCGGAAGGAAAACAACAGGAATGAAAATGACAGCTAAAATGCCAGGTTTTCTTGAACAGCAAATCCGTATTTGAGCACAAACAAAGCTGCACTGATTTATGCTGCTGACTCTCTCCCATAGGTACTGCTGACATAAAAGACTCCCCACCTAAGAGCGCCTTACAGCCCTTTCCTCCCTGCAGCACAGAACTGGCAGGAAATTCCAGCTACCCAAGAAGTTGAACTCTTGAAATGAAAGCTACCATTCAGAAGAAGTTGTGCAAGGAAAAGAGTGCTGAAATTTAGCGTCTAAGCAATATCTGCGTCATAAAATCGTTCAGATTTACCTTGGTGGGATTTTGACATGGGAGAATCAAAGTTTGTGACTAGCTTTCTCCCATATTAAATATAAACCTGTCGATATTTCTGATGTGAAACCATAGGTTTGATTTTGATTTTATATTTACTGTACCATAATTCTAGCAGAGGCGTTTCTGATGCAGACAGATACAGTAAGATTGGGATCATACTATATTTGAAGAAAACTCCAGCATACTTTGTACTTTTTTTTTTCTTTTTTAGCACCAGCCATCTACAAGATAAAATGAACGGTGTAAAGATTTATGAGCATCCACACAGCAAAGACTGGAAAGAAAACCCTTGTATAGCAAAACTGCAGATAATCCTGAACCCTAGAATTTACGACTCTTCTATTGTCAGTATTTCCTTGGCCATTTTTTAAAAATAGTAGGTTATTTTTTCAATTCTTTTCCTACAGCAAGTCCTATTTCAAATGATAAGCAGGGAAACACATTCTGAAGAGTAAATCACTGTAACAACACTCAGGATGTGAAGCTTCAGGGTGGGTCTGTGAATGAACTGCTGGCTAGGGAGAAGTCTGAGGAGACATTTTTAGGACCATCCAAGCTAAAGTGGAAAATTGTGTAATGCCACTGTTACAAAGATATGTCCAGGGTTATATGTATCCTAAAATCGTTTGGATCCATTCTGGGGAGAAGTTTTCCCACAAGAATGTAAGTTCATGCCAGCGATAATGCCATATGACAAAGGCATCAGTCTCACGTACCGACACTGCAAATCCATTTGCAGTGCAGATGAATCCTTATTCACATGCTCAACTTCACTGTTGTTCTTAACTAGGATCACTACATGTACTCTTTTTTATTCATCTTGTCTAGTTTGTCAGCCCCTTCAGCTTAAAAATCACAAAAGATAGTTTGTGGTTTTTTCCATGCACTTACTAAAATTGCAATCTATCTCTACTTTCTTGCTGCTCTATCTATCCATCTTATTAGAGTATTCCCCAAGCTGCTTCAAAAATAAAGTGGTAAAAATGTACAGCATGATGAATCAAACAAAAGGAAAGATATCTATAGCCTGAAGCTGCTTTATGATATTCTTACACTATTTATTACAAGGCATATTATTTTCCTGGTGAAGAAAACAGATGACTCCTCTGTCTGAAAGATAATTTGGAAGCAGAGCCAGGTATACTAGACTTTAATCATAATTTCTACGGTCTCCTTTCAATACAGGCTTTTAGCATGTGCACAGTTATCCTGTGAGTAAGTGACTAAAATAATCTTTAATACATTTGTAAATGATGTGAGATGGAAAAAATAATTAATTTTTTTGGGGTATAGAATATTTAAATTGGCTGGCCTAAATTACTAGAGTATAATGCCAAATGTTGATGGCATGAGCTAAGACAGAAGTTCTTGGTTTTCTCAGCAATGGCACAGTTTTCTCAGTCATGTATTAAGCAATTATTAATTAATGATAAGGTGTTAGTGGAAACAATGAACACCAAATTCCTTATTGAATGTTTTACAAGCAGTTCATGCCTTTTTTTTAACATCTGGTCAGAGAAGGATATCACATCAACATCTTGTGCCCCATCTTGTCAACTGAACTGTTGACATCATGAGGTGGGGTTGAGAAGAGCCCGTATTTTATCTATGACAAGATCTAATCTAAGCCAACATCTAATCTAAGTTAAGATCTAACCTTTTCCTAGCAAGATCTAATGTATATTTTAAAGTACAATTTACAAGGGTAAAAAATGGCATCATACAATCATTTGCTCCATTAATTCAGACACCATGAGCTCACTCTGACATAGATAATTGCATTACTTTTTTAACTTAAAAATGTGAAACAAACATAGATCTCTTAAAATGACTAAAATTAAATCATACTGTGCCGTGATTTACCTTATTACTCTGAACAAATTTAAACAGGATTTAAGAACTTATGGTCCAATATTCCAGACATAACATAACAGCAAACAGCAAAATGTCTTCTTGAAAGGGGAATCTGCTTTTCTAGTCTCCAGAAAAGGTCCTAAAGGAGATTTAGCTGAGATTTTATTTGGACTGTCCAAAGCTCTTTCACAGGACCTGTCATAAGAGGCTACAGATAAAACCCCCGTGGGCTTTCACAAGGTAAAAACCATAGGTCAGGACCTTCCTGTGAGATGGAGGAACACGTGTGTCCACAGCCACAGGTGATAAGATTAACCACACAGTTCCTAGGAGGCTTCTGCTAGAAGAGTCAGACAGAAGAGAAAATAATATTATTTGCCTTAGTTAAGTCTAGCGATGCCTGCAAAAGATTTCAGAAAGCCCTAATGCATGTGCAATAAATAAAAGGCGTGCTGGGGGGGGGCGGGCATTGCCTGAACCACTCATAAACCTCACCAGCAAGTTTTAAGATCCAGGTCAGAGAACGATTCTCTCCAGACCTCCTTTGCTCCACGTGGGAAGTGCATCAATGACACCAGTCCTTCCCTTACTCCTGAGCTCTTAAAAAGTATACCAAGCCCTAAATGCAAGTTGACATTAGCACACATGTGATGCGCCAGGGTAAAAGAAAGTTACGTTTTGGCTGTTGTTTTCATGGTACATTTGGGCTATCCCAAGCAGCTCTAACTGGATTCTCACCCAGAAATAGAAGGTATTTACATTCTCTTTTTGTCAGTCTAGATAACTTGCTCCTCTGGGCCAGCTATTTTTCCTGTTCTTGGCACCAGCTCTCCCCTTAGAGAGTATTATAATGTTCAGCAACAGAAATCCAGCTGGTTGCATGAAGACTCTACATAAATTAAATGGGAAAGTCGCAGCGTGCCAGTTTTTTCATCTAAACAACATGTACATTTAAATCTGGATAACAAAATCTCCTATGGCTTCACGATTTCCTTTATAGGCACATTTGACAAAAGACACTGCAAAACGTTAACAGATCTACATCTTTTTTATCTCAAAGTAGCCTAAGGCAATATAAGCCTAAAACTAAGGGAATCCAATGGTTGGTATCTGAGAAACCTAGAATTCTGCTAGTCTTTTAAATATTTCCTCAGGAAAAAAAAAAAAAAAAAAGGTGTTAAAACCTGGAAGATTTTATCATCTTTGGGCTGACCTCTAGTTTTTACCACACATCATAGGTCAAGGCCTCCTCTGTCTAGGAAATCTCTTTCACCAAAACAAGTCCCTCAAGTCCTCTTTGGGTTTTTGAACACTTGTATAGGCATAAAAGAAGCAGAACAAAGAGGATGATTTTGTCCATTTAAATCAGTTGAAGTTTTGCCCTCCAAAATTTTTCATGTTAGCCAAAACGTATGTGAACTATGTCAACTAGGAGGTTCTTAATATTTTGTACAATACATAATATCTAAGTGTAATTTGTAAAAATCATTCCCTGAATAGAAAATTTATTTCATTCCTTCTTGCTCTTTTAGATAATGTATAACAACAGCTTTTTGAGTGTTATTTTTTTTATTCTTGCTTTGTCTTCCTTTTGTTCCTTGGCATAATAGTGTTAGATAAAAAAATAGAGAGATAAGGCTAAAATTACCTTTTTTCTTCTTTATCTTGATTGTGTATTGTACTGAAATACAGTGCAGGACTAGAAAATGTCTTCAACTTAGGTTTTAGAAAGTTAAAAATAGTATTTTTTTTCAGATTCAGTGGAGTTTTCTAAAGGATTTTAAAGGAATTAGAAGACTTCCACTGAAATTTTATAGAAAGCAGTCCCAGTCATATCTGTGTTGTGGGTTTGGAAAATCCTTGCTGTACCATTTTTTGTTGCTATAATACAATAGAAATATGAATGGGTGAGCTAGCAGGACTACTCTTGCTGATTTGCAAGAGACCAGCTATTATCCTAGTTGTCCAAGAAGAAAAATTGCCTTTTTTTTTGTTCTTTAATAAAGCACCAGTGATTTTAATGTTGCATGGAATGATTGTGAAGAATCATTCCAGCACCAGAATCCAAAAACCAAATTCTGCTCTGTGGTGTCTGCAGTGGGATGTGCACTTATTTGTAGATGGTCAGCATTAGTCAAGACAATTTAAGCTTCTCCTTTCTCATCCACAGCTCCTCCTCCACAACTCCCCTTTTCTTCTACTGCTTTACCTGAGCCTGAGCGAAGCTATTTTGAACATTCAAACATTAACAGTTATTTTTAAGCTGGTAGGAAGTTCACACCGCCAGTTTATTTCTGAAGTGTAAAATTCTGGACCAGGAGCATGATAGGCATTTTCACGGAATGAGTCAGGATTTCACCCAAAAAGTAAATGTGTCATATCTGTCAATGTTTCCATTGTTCAAAGGTATGTATTATTTGGAGTTTTCTATGGTATTTCTTCCTCCCTTTCAACTGCCCATGGATTTCCAACAGCTCACTGTCTTTGGTAGTAGATATGCTTGCTGTGAGGTAATTATGATCAGTGAGATAATACAAAAGGTATTTTACATGCTGATTCAGTCAGTATGTAAATGCTTTCTGGCACAAAAATTACTGTGAGTGAGACGTGGGAATTTTATTTTCTGTGAACTCTCTGTTGGTGAATTTTGGACCAGGTAATCCAAGAATACCTGGGACAGCAGCATGATTGGAACAAAGTCACTAACATTGAGCAAAAATGTGCAGCATTGGGCTGGCTCTTCCACTAAAAGGGCTAAGCTTTTCATATTTATGGTATTACCAGGCTCAATGTGGCTATACAGTGCTCCACTGCTTTCATTAACCTCCATGCCATGGACAGGCATCACCTCTACACATCACTAGCCATACACTGGTATCTTCTGGAGGCTTCCAGACAAATCTAGTAGTCTTAGCTAATTTAATTCACAGAGAATGTGATCTTTAATTTCTTGCATGTCCAAATGGGCACTAAAATGGGAGACAATTCTTTCCAGATCTCCGTGTCACTCTTTGACTCCTCAGTACCAATGTACTTTCCAGTTCTGGGAAAACCCAACATGTGTTTGCGTGACAAGAGGCTACCTTGGCAACGTGCCTCTGTTTCCCAACACCATACCTCCCTTAGCACTGTGATTCTGGGAAGAGCTGTTAGTGGAAAAGCTCGCTGGGCAAGTGAGGCTGTCAAGGAAGGAGGCAGAAGAAATGGGAAAGTTTGAGGTAAATGAGCTAATCACAAGGCAGAGACAGAATATCTTCCAGAATAACAGTCAGATCCTCAATTCCAAGGAAAACGTATCATTCGGAGTCAAAAGAAAGCCAATCCTGACCAACGTCAGATTAGATTTTGGCATGAGGAAGCTCCTAGCTCTTAAAGAAGGTCAATTCTAAGCACTAAAGACAATATTCAGAGATTTAGTATTGCTACAGTGCAAGACAGATAATGTCTGCAAACAAAAATGCCTGCCCCCTCCAATTCCCCAGCACCCAACGGTGTGTCACTGTGTCACTGGATTTACTAAAAGAAAGTGATGTCAACCTTTCTTTAGGGAAAACACATCAGTACTCCATGGATTTCCCATTTATCTACTTTGAAAAGCTGCAATAGATTGAAGTTGGATGGGTTCATTTTCTTCTTATGGAAAGCTCTTATACTCATTAGAGTGGTTGTTCTCATTAGAGACTCTCTTACTAAGCAAAATACAGAAAACCAGTGTGTGTCATCTTTGCCATTCTTAGCTGCTGGTATGCAAAGAGACACGGCACTGGGGGTGAACTGGAAATGTTAACTGTTACACTGACATCCATATAATTTCTGCAGGATACAGGAAAAAATTATTTATTTTTCCTCCAGGCTTATCAGAGAAAATTGATTCTTTCCTCAATTTATCCAGAATAAGATACAGTCTTCAGACAAACGCATACATTTGCTAAGAAAAAAAAAAAAGAAAAATGTGCTTTTTGTTTTGTTTTTGGATGAATTAAAACAAGGACTTCCCTGTTGCTGGCAGTGGTGTCATGTGCAATAATCTGGTCATTGTAAAGCCATATCTGGTCCTAATTCCCAACCCAACACCAGATGTTTTCAAGGCATGTTCCCTTGCAAGTCTGCTTCGCTGGAGAACAATAATGCAGGGATTTCAGCTTCCATGTTTCAGCACCTCATCATGGTTGTTAGGGGATGGTGAGAGGGATTTGAGAGCTGTAATGCTGCCAAGGGTGGCTGCAGTGGCCAAGGGGGGATTTGCAGGAGGGTTGAAGTCGGGGCCACAAGCCCAGCCCTCGGTGGGGCCGGGGCAGCTGTGGGAGCCGCCGTGCCTGACCCAGGGTCAGCGGGTCTCTCTCCCAGAGCATCCCATGAAGGCATAGCAGCACCTGGCACCCCTCCAGCCAGCGGTCCCCAGCGCCTGGCCACTCTCACACGGATCAGGTTGTGGGAGACTCATGCCTCCAGCCAAGCCCCAGTAATTTGGAGGAGCCGGACTTACCGTTGGGGCAGAGGATGTGAGCGTTACAAGCACGCTATGGGGCAGCTCCTCATCCCAAAGAGCTCCTGACAGTTGGCTTCACGGCTCCTTTCCCCACGATGTCCCAACAGGTGCCCCTCGGCGGCTGGCAGCTGGGGGATGCACAGCCTCCAGAAGACCTCCAGCCCATGCTTCTGGTGGAATAAATGGAGTTTTCTCTTCTTCTGCCTCTCCATGTCTAGCATGGCTTACAAGAACAGCAAAGCAGGGCTGACTGATCTCCCGGTACTGCGTGAGCTCTGTGTGAGCATGCCTACAGAGCTCCTTCATAGAAAAAAAAGGGTTACCACAAGCTCCCCACCATGTCAGACCAGAGGTGCTGGCTCTCCTCTCCAGCCTCAGCTCTTCTCCTTTCCTTTGTACTCTTGTAGAGATCAGCCCTACTGCTAGACCCAGCTCTCAACACCCCCAACACATTTTGGGTTGTGTCCCTGTGAGCAGTGTCATCACATGTCCCATAGAAATGGATGAGGGTGCAGGATTTTTCCTGCCATGAAACCCTTGAATTTTGCCTGTCATGATGGTGGTTGTGTCAAGTCTCTGAAGACGTACATATAAGCAGAAGAATTCTTTAGCTGATTTTGTTTCACATACACCTGTAGTGTGTAACGTGAATTAGGATTCACTTTTCTGTGCATATCTTCATCTATAAGGATGGTGTAGTGATTCTCACTAAAAAAATTATAGCTTAGTGACACCTTCCCCCACAACTGTGAAAAAGCTGCTCTTCAGTCTGTACAATATATTCAAGTTCCCATACTGCTTCAGCAAAATGAATGACTTTCAAAAATCACCCGTATAAGATCTTGATTTGAGTAAATCAAGAATCAGGCATAAAAATGAATCACTTCTCACCATGTCTTTCACAGGGAGGAAGCCAGCTGTTGATGAGTTATTCAGTCTATGAACTCTCCAGAAAATAATTGAGCAACGCTGAAATGCATATGTCTCCTCTTTTTAGTAACAGAAACATTTTACCAATGTCCCCCAAAGCATGAATCAGAGGGCTGTAAACTAGATGCAGAAAATTGCAGAAATGGACAAATACACTTGGAGTTGGTATATGCCATGAAGGCGTGTATCCTCTTGGTCAAACACGTATGCAAATACCTGTCATTTTGCAAGATCTCAGTTTTGATATGATATCTTAGGCATGAAAAGTGGGGGAAAATCAGGTAAGTACAGGCTCACTGTGCCTTCTTCCCAAAATAAAATGAGCTTGTTTGCTGAGCAGAGCTATAGATACTCACACCATACACAGTCACAAGGTTTTTTCCTAGCAACAGAATGGACATAGGCCACTCCTGCCTGGCTATAAGGCATTCCCATAACAATATTGCTGTTCAAAAGCATGTAAATAGAGAAATCATTGAGTGCTCCTATGAAGTTTGCCAGCCTCTGACCGAAGGCTTTATAGGTGCTAGAAAGAGATTAAGTGTACTAATTGCGATTTGTCATTAAACCTAAGTGCTTAAACTTGTCTCTTTTTTTTTATTGCACTGCAGTAAAAAACCTTGAAGTCCCAGCTGAGTCAAGCTATATTTTACTAAGCCCAGTAAAAGCAGTAGGACACCATCCTACCAAACAGCTTGCAGAAAACATTTTAAAGGACCAGAAAAATAACACTTTAAAGAGCTATTAATGGGAACCTAATAGCAGAAGGATTTGCAAAACCCTCATGTCTGGCTCTAGATCCATCTGCTAAGTGCTACTGTTTTTCCACCATCATTTCTACTTTAATCTGAACGTCAGTGTAGTGAAGGAGAGAGGTTGTGTATTTCCCTCTAGAATAAGTGGCAGTACCTGCAAAAATCTTCCAGATGTAAAGCATCACCAGCTGTCCTATATGATAACAGGTTTCTCCTTCCACATTCAAATGATGTTTCATCCAGCAATCAGAGCCCTGAATAAGAGGTTCATTGAGAATGAAGTAAGGCACATCACTGCACTACTCTGCTCTGTACAAGCCTTCTGCCCAGCTCAAGCAGAGCAGCAGCTCTGCCTGGAGCTCTGCCTTCCCAGCTGGGCACTGGGGTCCCACGTTGCAGCTGCTCCTCCAAGTAACACCCATCACAGCAATGAGGGAAGTGTCTTACCCTAAAGCTATGGTGAGGTGGAAGGAAAAATAAATTACTCGCCTCTGGATCCTCATTAGACTGACATTTGAGTGGCCCTGATTTAGATCATGAGAAATTTCACATCAGGTCCTGACCGTGCTCACACAGATACAATAACGTTTCAATAAATGTGTGAATCAAGCCATGCAACTCTTCCGCAAAAGCAGAAGTTCCCACCAAATACTTGACACATGAGATTTGTAATATAAATAATTTTTTTATGAAATATAAACTCTTATCATGTGTCACTGATAACTAAAAAATTAAGTTCTTGGTGGAAAGATTGTTTTCTCTTTAGGGAAGAAAGAAGAAATACAAAAAACCTCAAACCAAAGCAATTTAGTCATAAAAAAAAAATAAAGAGAAGCACAATAGGTCCACAAAAGGTACCTGAGCGTGCCACAGCCTCTAATTCAGGTCTGGACCAACCTAAGATTACATTGATATTTTCTCAACATCTACAAAACCCACCTATGCCATCCTTTATGACTAGCTGGGCACACGCAAGCACAAGCACTGGAGGGACTACAAATGGCCTTGCTGTTACAAACTTCTTCAAGCACGTGGTTCTGATTTCCCTGTCTTTTGCTGCTCCATCTCTCTTCCC